>CM068368.1:604353686-604901186 GCA_034769895.1 Magicicada septendecula
AAATCTGCGAATCTACAGTGTACGTTTCACAGAACAAACACGCGGAAAATAAGGAGCGCTCCGAAGTCACTCATGGACCCTCAGCATCTTGCAGAGGGTTCATTCCCTAAAGACGAAAAGTCTGTCTATGAATCGTTCCTCTGTAAACACGTGCAGTTACACTGCCCAGCGATCCACAGGAAGCATATCGCTATCCACGCTGGACACTTTTTCGGCTTGCATGCGTTATGTTGGTATGGGTTCGGCACTTTCCATTTAAAAACCGTGCAAATGTAAGAAAATAAACATGAATGAGGCCAGAAATAACGCGAATTGTGTGTGTGTGTGTGTGTGTGTGTGTGTGTGTGTGTGTGTGTGTGTGTGTGTCTTCCGTGCCTTTTTACTGCGGTAGTCATAATAATAAAATGGAAACGTAAACAGTACATAACTGAGATACGCTTGCCTGCCAAGCACGATATATTTTCTCTTATACATGATTTACATTAAAATGAAAAAAATTATAATTTTATTGCCTGGCAACAAAATTATTTTATTTTCAACAATTACCATTGTTTGAAAAAGTTTAAATGAATTTTCAAGTACTTTACTCTTGTTAAAACGTAAAAGGTTGCAGGTAAACTACCCCTTCCCCTTAACCGATCTTCACCAAAATCTAAAGGCCTTGAGTCCTCTACAATTCACTGACGTAGGCAAAAAATTATTTGATTCTGTTTGAATTTGCGGCAGTTATCGTTTGCCATAGAAAATACGCTTGATAAAAAACGTTGCAGGTAAACTACCCCTTCCCCTCAACCGATCTTCACCAAAAACAATAGATCTTGAGTACTCTACAAATCAGGGCTGTGTGCAGAAAATTATTTGATTCTGTTTGAATTTGCGGCAGTTATCGTTTGCCATAGAAAATACCCTTGTTAAAAAAACGTTGTAGGTAAACTACCCCTTTCCCTTAACCGATCTTCATCAAAAACAATAGGTTTTGAGAACTCTACAATTTAGGGCTGTATGCAAATAATGTTTTGATTCTGTTTGAATTTGCGGCTGTTATCGTTTGCCATAGGAAATACCCTTGTTAAAACATAAAACGTTACAGGTAAACTATCCCTTTCCCTTAACCGATCTTCACCAAAAACAATAGGTCTTGAGAACTCTACAATTCAGGGCTGTATGCGAAACATTATTTAATTCTGTTTGAATTTGCGGCTGTTATCGTTTGCCAAAAAAAAAAAATTTCCCTTTATAAAAAAAAAACCGTTGCAGGTAAACTACCCCTTTCCCTCAACCGATCTTCACCAAAAACAAAAGGTCGTGAGTACTCTACAAATCAGGGCTGTATGCAAAAAATTATTTGATTCTGTTTGAATTTGCGGCAGTTATCGTTTGCCATAGAAAAAAATCTACAGACACACAGACAGATAGACAGACACACACACACACACACACACACAGACACTTTTCGGAAAACGACTTTTTTTCATGTTTTGAGTGTAGTAGAATCAGAATCTGCAATAACCTCGAACACGATTTTTTTTGCCATCACCATACTTCCATTCCTTAAGGAATATGGAATTAAAAATAATTTTATAATAAATAATAATATTGTATTTTGTTGCCAGGCAATAAAATTATTTTATTTTTAACAATTACCATTGTTTAAAAAAGTTTAAATGAATTTTTAAGTACTTTACTCTTGTTAAAACGTAAAACGTTGCAGCTAAACTACCCCTCCCCCTTAACCGATCTTCGCCAAAATCAATAGGCATTGAGTCCTCTACAAAGCGGGCACATATTCAAAAAATTATTTGATTCTGTTTGAATTTTCTGCAGTTATCGTTCGCCATAGAAAAAATTTTACTCACAGACACATAGACAGACACTTTTTGGAAAATATCTTTTCTTCATTTTTGTTGATAGGCCTACTACAGTCAGAATCAGCCCTTATCTCGAACACGATTTTTTTTCGCGACCACCATTTCTTTACGGAACATGGAAGTAAAAATTGATACTGAATAGATTAAATGATTTCGTTCTCTTTAAAGGTGAAAATCTTTTTTCAGTTGATCGTTAAAATAACACTTACTTCAGGCATTGTTATTGTTAAAAATAATTAGTCAGTTCTCACGTCTTTCACTACTCACACAACACAACCCATGAAACGACGTCAATAAGCTCGAGTTTTATGCTTACGTTTACGGTCCTCAGAGAGACTTTCTGTGAGCTATTTTTATCGACGATGTAAAGATTGATGCTGTGAAAATGCGAAATGCGATATGGGTTACGACTAGTACCGACAGAACACAAAACAAACCGCAAGTTGGTGTAATGAATGTCATACATTTTAATAGTTTTTAAAATCTACTTTTGAGTAGATTTTAAACATTTTGGGGTGAAGTTTAATGCTTCTCGAAAAAACGGGACATTTCTCGAGGCAGCGTGCACAAAAATTAACAGCGTGTTAAAAACGGGACATCTGGTTACCCTAACATCTGGATTCTGGTTTCGTGTTGGCACCGATACCGATAATGTTCAGTTATGTGCCAGGTAGAGACGTCAGTAAGAGTAATGTAAACCACTGCTGACATCACTATTGTTAACGATTAATCATTAATCATATTATTCAGATCCCAAATCGGTAGTCATAGCTGTTATTCGTTAGTCAAACCCTGCGTATAATAACAATGATAACAATTCCGCTTCGATTTCTATCTTTATTACTATCAAACCATGTATCGAATATCGGTAAGAATATAGGAGACGGAAGAAGACTGCCTTCGTTTCTGTACGTTATCTTTTAATACACTGAGATGCTGTGTATACATTACGCACATGTTCATTATTGACGACATTACTAGAAACATATATTTGCACTTTTTTAAGCCTTAAAAATACTCAAACATTTAAAAATATAATTAGTAGGCCTAATGTTTGTTAGTGGTTATAATCACAAACAGAATTAACACTGTTGCACACCACTATAGAAAAATTATTCCGATTAGCGCTTTCAAGCTTCACAGCTCACCATCAGATCGGAAATCAGATGTGTGTGTGTGTGTGTGTGTGTGTGTGTGTGTGTGTGTGTGTGTGTGTGTGTGTGTGTGTGTGTGTGTGTGTGTGTGTGTGTGTGTGTGTGTGTGTGTGTGTGTGTGTGTGTGTGTGTGTGTGTGTGTGTGTGTGTGTGTGTGTGTGTGTGTGTGTGTGTGTGTGTGTGTGTGAGGGAATGCCTGAAACAATAGGCTTAAACTTAGAAGGAACGAGAGCATACAGATTGTTTTTAACGTATTTGTAACGGCACGTGAATGTATTCCAAGCTTGAGTGTCAACTGACCTGTTCCGTAAGTTACATATCACCTAAGCTCATCATCAGATCATCATTTCCGATCTGATGATGAGCTATGAAGCTTGAAAGAGCTAATCGGAATAATTTTTCTATAGTGGTGTGCAATAGTGTTAATTCTATTTAAAAATTTAATTTAGCTGAAACCCATTATTACGAATGCCAGATAAGAACAATATGATACTTACAAAACACACCCCATACACGAACAATCACAACCATTTGAGAAAATCTGAATAATTACAATATACAAGCTGCAAACATAAATTATAAAACCAATTAATAAGCGAACAAAGTGAAGTCGTTACAAAGCGTGAGAATATGTTTAACGTCTAAGTCAATGGAATCACGTGAATGTTTGGTTCTGAGAGACAGTAGGATGCAATCAAAATCAATCTAGATGACACTGACATGACTCTTCAAAGTCTTCACACTTGGGCCGAGAACAGTACAGACGAAACCTGGATGCTCTTACACACATTAATGTCTTTAATAATCGAAAAGTATTTATAAGATCTAATCCGAACCATGTACCTTTTGGTTCCATTATGTGAGACCAAATGAAGCAGACAAACACTATTTTATCAGACAAGTTGATACACTGAAACATACAAGATACTAGAATACGTTTCAGTCTTATGTCTTCACGATGCTGTTACTGTCCCACAGGACTTGATGCCGTTAGTAGGAGCTGGAATGCTCTGTAGTTACAGGTATTTACAGTGTGAAGGAATTACACACAAGACAGGTATGACTACTTCTGTACAGGGACAGCTCGATACCTGTAGTTAACGAACTTCGCTGATAACGCTGACATCGACAAACAGTGGTTTCCTCTGGTGGCTAAAATAATAAAGTTACGAATAAAAAAATCCTGAAGGAGATCCGGCACCTCTAAAATGGCATATTTTTCAATTTTTTACTTTTTCCAAATTTGGTATTTTTTTATTGAACATAATGTTCTGAATGTGTGTGCAAAGTTTTAGGCCATTTCGAGATTTTTTTAGTTTTCTTGTACACATAATTAAAATGCTGCATTTAGCGATTTTCACCGTTTCCAAGGAATCCTTGGATTTTTTGCCATAATTACATTTAATGTGAGGTATTTATTCATGTTTGTTTATTCTAAGTTACAAACAGCCAATTTAGTAATCTTGATTGTAGTATACTGTAGTGTTTGGTTTCACCTGATTTTTAGATACCTCAAAATGTGGCATAGGCTGTGTTATTATGGTAATAACTGGTATAGCAATTGATTACGAAGTGCTTTCAAAATACTGTAGTATGTGAACAGAAAAAAAATGAATGGAATAAAGAATCTGAAGAGTTTTCTCAGTAGTATGTAACTCACCAAACATTATATTAAGCTAACTATGATGGATCCTCTCCGGCAATGGAGGTCGAGGTTGCAGGGAGAAATTGGAGATGATCTGAAAGCACAGATTTTCGCTAAACCAGTCTTATATCAGATGGCGATTCCAAGACCCATGATCATCTTTCATCATTAAATATTTATGGAGATGATGTGACAATTGAAAAACCGTATTTCTAAGCGGTTAGGTGCAGGTTTGCGAAAACTTGTAGCACCAAAGGAATAACCCTTGGTGGTAAATCTCATGGTAGCCTGAAAGGAACCACAATAGACAAGCTTACAAAATATTATAGGAATGCTGTAATAAACGATCTAAGTGATATAAGTGCAATGAAAAAAAGCAATTTTTGCAACATTTGACCGCTGTAGATGTATTGTGTGCTTCTACCATTGAGATTTGGAAAATAACAGTCCGCCTAGGAAACATTCTGAATTCATCAAAACACCACTGAATGACTCTGTTGTTAAACACATGGTGCCTCTGTACATACGTCTTTCTACAGATGATTTACTTCAAAGGTGCTCTTTGGGGAAAACACAAAATGCCAACGGGGCCTTACACGGGCTTATTTGGAGTAAATTTCCTAAAACCACTTTCACAGCAAAAAGAAGAGTTGAAGCTGCAGTTGATGAAGGCATCTGTCTGTACAATGAAGGGTATTTAGTCACAATTACACAGTTGCAGCCAAAAGTTGGAGTGTCTCCAGAGAACAACACTGCACATCATGATGAAAAAAGGATTCTCATCGCTTACGCCTGAAAAAACAAAGATCTACAGAAAAATAAAAGAAGTATAGAAATCTACTAAAATCAAGTCAACTCAAAGAAGAAGAGTTAAAAACGCCAGAGAAGGCATCTTGTATGATGCAGGAGAGTTTTAATGTAATATTCCCTGTTTAAAAGTTAATGTAATATTCCCTGTTTAAAAGAAACATTAACTTCTCGGGCGATTTCCTGAAAATGAACTTTTTCATGTTTTGCCATTACAGAATGTTGAATAAAATGTAAACTATTTGAGATAGACTATTGAATTTTTCAACACTTCTTCCTGATGATATTTACAAGATTTCTGTGTATGCAGAACTATGTATGTAAAAAATTGTCTAATTTAAAAAAGTTTTTTGTTTGTTTAATTCGTAAAAATTTTGAAATTTTAAATAAAATGCCGTGGTTACCGTGGTTTGCATGCGCAGAAAGTTTTGTTACATTATAAGAAATAAAATCACACAAGAACTTTTAAATTGGTTGATAAAGAAAAAAATATTTAAATTTTTTGAAATTACAAAAAAAACATAACACTCAAAGATTACAGTAAATGGAAGTAAAACATTTTTTCTGGCAGCATATTCACTGTATCAAGACATACTGAAAGGAATGTCCATAGTAATAAGGAAGTTTTGATCAAAAATAAAAATTATAGTTTTAAAGGTGGCGGATCCCCTTAATTAACAATGTGCTCTTTATGTGGTCGAATAAAAAGTCCTACATGAGTACTTGCGCCCAATGAGAGACCAACAAAATGCTCAGTATTTATGACTTCGAAGGACATGATAGTAACTAATGGAATGGTCAGTTGGCACACAAGCTTGGAATACATTTCACATGTGGTTAAAAATACGTTAAAAACAATCTGTATGCTCTTGTTCCTTCTAACTTTAAGCCAATTGTTTTACGTTTAACTGCGGCCGACTAATGAAATGTGCACTCTGCTACTGCTACTGGGGTCGAGTTTGCGCTTTGTAACCAACCGCACTGACTACTATCTTATCCGAAATAACATCATATATAAACATACGCACTGTCCTCAGAACTAAATGTACTGTTCTCTTACAATTTGTTTAAGGTACAACACATCTTACGTAACGGATAAATGACTCAACGACTGTGGGCAGTAACTTTGAGTACAATACTTGTTATAATTACGCTTTCACAATAAAGTAAACGAAAGTTTTATAGTAAGTAGGATATATCAAGTAACACTACTGATAATGAATATATCGGCCCTTTTCTGCATCTCCCAAGTAATATACGGTATTACTTTACATATTTGCAATACAAGGTTCAGAGAACACTGTATACAAAACAATTTTATTTTTTTGACTTATATACCGTAAAACTAACATATTTACAGAACAACATTAGAAATTAAAAATCGGTAGTTCACAAACCTTGCACAATTTCATATTTTACAACTCATGGCTTTAATTTACCATTGATAACAAGTTGTCAATCCTTTCCTGGTACAAATAATAACAAACCCCCACACCATTCTACCCCTATGCTATGACCTACATTATTAAATTGCTACTTTACATTTCCTAAAAATACTAATATAATCCAAAATTATATTCAGTAATCATCGTGGTAAGCAGTAAACATAGACAAATTCGAGATTTGCAGTGACGTAGAGTTGTGTAGTGAAAATGGAGTCTAGACGTAAGTGTTGAATGAGCCTAACCAGGAAAGTGTAAATGAATACGGTCTAATCTGAAGTGTCACTGGTCTGAGATTAAATACGAAAAGTCAGCTGTAATGAAGCTACATCATCTGAGAAGGTGAAAATTGCAAATAAAGGTCAAACAGTTACAATATTCGGGAAAAATATTGACAATCAATGGAAACCATTCATATTATATTGACTATGATTATCCACAATAAAAAAAGCTTAGGACTGATAAATAAAACACGGAAAGGAGTATGCAAAGAATATCAAGGAGACTACGAAAGTCACCGAAATTGGATGTACAACAAAATTTTAAAATTTATTTTATTTACAGAAATGTAAATGATACTTAAGGAAATTATTTAGCTAGGCGAGATGTTTATTTCTCTTCAAGAGCAGTAACTAAAAGATGTAACAAGCCCACGAAGTCTTGCAAGATTGCAAGATTAAATAACGGTACAGTGGACCAGATAAGAATGGGAAGGCAGTCGGCAGCTAAGTGCAAAACATGATAATTCGGTGACGTAAGTAACACGAATCAAGATTCGTATTTTCATGGCTGTAGCGATGTGGATAGAGCAATGTGGAATTTTTTTATTCAATAATTTCAGCAGGGGGTCCGAGCGTCCTTAGTTACGCTAATGACGATGTGCTGGTGAATTTGTTGACGTTTCCTAGTTGTGAGGTTAAAACTCAGCACTGGTGGCGTGCACGCGTTCTTCGGAGTGGATCAGTAACTTACCTCCCCCTCCCGCCAGCTATTAAAAATTGCATCAAAATTCCACAATCACTTAAAGTAGCCATATTTCTAAGCCAGTCGTTTGTGTTAAAATAAGGCTTATAAATAATTGCAGATATAAAGGGAACTACAATATTTGTAAATTAACAAAACAAGTTAGTTTTGTTAACGACAATCGCTCAACATTTGAACGTACTATGTGCAACATACTTCTGGCCGATTTAGGCCTACTCAAAAACTCTGAGGAAGTGCAGTTCTAGTTACGGTGGTATGTTAAACGATACATCGTAACACAAGAAAACGAATTTTATAATAGACTTGTGATACATGTTGTGAAACGTTTACTGTTTTTGTAATAATTTTCAAACCTTAATTTTATGTAGCCTAATTTTTAAAGTAGGCTTATATCGAAAGCAAGAAAAAAGGCACTAAAACAATATTTGAAGGTCTATTGTTATCTGTTATGATATATTTTAGAAAATTTGTACACCTGAACAATTTTTTAATTTGAAAAGTTAATACAATATTTAGTAGCTCAAGACTATTATACCCAAGTATGAATCCAAAATTCGTGACTGTACTACGTGTCCACAACACAATGCCGTCTTGGGTCATGAAAGAAAACAGAAAAATAATATTGAAATATATTATGAAAAAATTTAAGTTCGTATACATGAAATACGACTATTTTAAGATAGTAAATACAACATTAAAATTTCTTGTTGTTGCATCCTCTTCGTTCACTTTATTAATTTAATAATATATATATACTTTCACTTATGAACTTACTTTTGTCACTTCCCATACTTTCACTTATGAACTTACTTTTGTCACTTCCCAAATAGTGACAAAAGTGTTTTCGGGATATATTCGGAATATAAAACAGTTTAAACACCGTACACAAAGGGAACACTCGATGACAAAAACACTTGGGAAGTGACAAATAAGTTCATAAGTGAAAGTATATATATATTATTAAATTAAAATTTCAAATAAAAAATGCTATTTAGACAACTCTGTACGCGCTCGCGCTCGCGCGCGCGCGCACGCACGCACGCACGCACACACATCAAGAGTGAACCGGGCGAGGAAGAAGAAGTCATTTTTCCAAGCACTACCTGTTCCCAAAAGCGCTCTGTAAAACAAAAAATGTAAAATAAACTGTTTTTTCTTTTTCAATAGCGATGAAAGATAATGTCGTAAACGTGTGCGTGTGTGTGCGCATGCGCTCGTATAGTACTTATAAGAAATCCGGTTGAAAAGGTTGGCCATCATTGGTCTAAAGTGGGAACTTTAGCTGAGACCGGGCTTCATCGTGGCTGCATGTTTTCGGGATATATTCGGAATATAAAACAGTTTAAACACCGTACACAAAGGGAACACTCGATGACAAAAACACTCCAAGAAATATTAATGCCATAACTACAAGACACGAGCTTGAGTCTTAGAAATTCTTCGTCTTGGTTTTGCTGCAGTAGCGGGCAAGTCTTGGAAACCAACTATAGAATATAAAAACTTGGCGGCAAAAACTAATGTGAACAGATTGTTATGTAGATGACAGGGCAATGTGATTACAAGCGGGTCGACACCTGTGTGTGACTCAACACGATATGAGTCAACACTTATTAATTCACATGTACCGCACTTCACACGTAATACTTAATACATTTTGTTTGTAACAAATGTAATGGATAAGGAGTTTCTACTCAATTTAAAAATGAATTTTTATTATTGTGTATACAAAGTTTGCGGTATTCACAGTACATCAACTTGTATAAAATAAAAAGCCACCTGAAGGAACAGCACCGACGATAAAAGAGAAAACGTTAATTCACGAAAAACGCGCCAATGTTCGGACGATATACGCGACGCGATTCAGCCAACTCGCTGTATGTGGCCTTTGTATGTAGTCTCTAGACCCCCCCCCCCTGTATAACTCACGGCGTCTCATACGGTTCACTGCATACTCGCCCTTCCCCTCTGTTTTGCTTTTGTGATATTACGCTTCTCTTGTACTTAATACGCACTCTTTCGCCCTCTCCTCCCAACTATTTTATGCATGTATGTACATCATAAATTAATATAAATACAGTAGTACTGAATCAACTGTGCATAGTCGTATTTATTCCGTGCACACGTGTCCAGAAATAGCGTTTAAATGTAAACAAATGCATATAATTACCATCGCAGTTCAGATCCTGCGCGATTTCGTTCCACAGCTGTTTGACGAGAAGTTTGTTCTTGTAGTACATATTGGTGTTGTCCCATATAGCGGGGCGGCACTGAACAGCTTTAATGAGAGCCGCGGCGTCCATGCTGTACACAAGCGGCAACTGACGCGAGTGCTAGTCGCATAGAGCGACGTGCAGGCGGCAACGCTGGCTGGCCTTGGCAACACGCTCTGCTCGTCTCCCGTGCGCTCTCACTCCCTCTCCTACATTCACCAGCTGTTCTCTGAGCTACACACACTCTTCCAGCTCTAATCTTAACATACAGTAGTGTACCACAGTCGTAAGAAAGATTGTTTACACTTATGTTTGCAGTAATTAATAGGATTATTACTGTCACTTTCAGCATTGTTAGGAATTTCCTCGTCACCACTTTCATTTACAATTGTTAGTATATTTGCTGAATATTGTTCAAGGTGCACTTGGGCACTTTTTGAAATTTGTAGTGGTGAGTGTTGCACGTTTGAGGTGAGTAGAATAGAGTCCTTAGTTAACATTCAAACCGTTGACATCGGCAATCAAAGCAACTGTTATCAGTCGTAATTAATTTTATATCTCGCATCAGTTTAGGATAAATTGTTGACATTTTTCTGCATATAACGAAAAAATTATTACAATCAGAAAGCAGAAAGGTGACGACATGACGGGCGAGTCCATTGAAGGTGATAAATTGCAGCTGATGAATATTAATTGTGGCAACCTCGCGCCAACGTGTACTAAAAACTGTAACATTTTTTACTTACGGTGTAATCTGATTGGTTCACAGAGTACCGCACAATTAAAAACACATTATTACATAAAAGGCTTCTGACTATCTTCATATATATATAGGCTATATATATATATATACATATATCATATAATGCTCATCATATATATAAGGCTTCTGACTGACTATATATTTTGACCGAGACAGTATTACAGAATTGTGTTTTTATAGCAGTTCATAAATTAATTACTACAATGACGTATTTATTTCCCATTCTTCTTATTTGGACCGTTTTTCCATTTATGTGACTCACTTTGTGACTTTTACCAATTATATTCCGTCACTCTAGATTGTCATATTATTTCGTTATCAGTCTACTTCAATTTTCTTTATCTGTCCATTCCCTTGGCATTTCATCCTAGGAGTGGCAATAGGGTTTAATCCTGCTATGAATCCTTAGTAGTTCCATTTTATGCGTAATAGTCGCCTTCTTTATCCCGTTAGGATAATTTAGTTTGGAGTAAAATATTCCTCGCAGTACTTTAAATTTAAAAATTCAGAAGTTATTTTTAATGTAATTGTTAATATAATTTTTAATTTTAAACACAAGAGGCAAAAACTAGTGTAATAATAATTTCACTGTTTGCAATGTTACCCTTATAATAATATTTTGTTTGTTTTTGTTTCCTTTAAAGAAGGCGTTTCTCTTTATTTTCATATTCCAATGCTTTATACAGTATATTAACTGTATGAATATTGCGTCTGAAAATATTGATTGCTGTTTATGCGTTTTTATTTAAAAGTTAATTGTTCATTTAAGACAAAGTGTTGCTGTGTGTTTCACCACCAGTCGTTCTGAATAATTACAGTGACGACCCATCTATAGGCTAATGATATTTCTAACACTCTTCTTACTAGCTCTCATTGGTGGTTGATTTTCGATGCTGATCCCTAATCGGCTGGTATAGATTTTTTTTACTGTACAAATAATTAAACTTCTAGTGCTTCAATTACATTTACCGTACGAAAGAAGCAATGGACCTGCAGCATGAATAGTGTTATACTTCACTTTTGAATAAAGTTTACAGTTCGTAAAATGTAATTGATAAGGTCCGTAAAATTTCGACCCTAAAAACTGTTCCCTCTTCAGGATTATCTTCTACTATTATAAAAAAAATATTATAATTAATTATTAAATTTAACACACAAATTGTTAAATAACAACGATGATGTTAATTGTGGCTTCAGTACTTCGATAGTAAAACTATGAAATTGTTTAAAACGGAAGAATTAACAATTTTACCGGTTGTAACAGGTAGTTGCGACTTCTGTTTTCTTTAATGACTGAACGTTTGGCGAGTCGAAATTTTGAGGCCGTTGATTTAGAACGTTAGTTAACGCACAGAGGTTAAGTTAATTGTTCTCGAAATTAGAGACGCTTTCAGTCTGGTAGTGGATACGGTCACAGTATAATTTGATTTCTTTACTTCCGATCTGTAGAAGAAACACAAATGCTTGTAATCGGAGGCAAAAATCGAAAGTTTTTCATGAAATCGCAGACACCGTTCCGTGTAGAAGACGATCGACGTCATGTGATATTTCCCTTCCTGTGTTTTATCCAATAGTAGTGAAACTTCCTGTCATTGAGTTGGTTACCAGATGAAGAGTGGCAGTTTTTTAATTTTTAAGACGGAAATATTACTAGCGAATGATGTGGGAGCCTACAAGCCTGCATTTGAATTGCGTGGCGCTCTTGGTATAGGGTAAGCATGGTTCATCTTTATGTAACCAATTTTCCACACAAGTTCAATGGCTGTGCGGGACGAAGGGCTTGCCCGTCGCCCGCTCGTATACTACGTTCCGAGCTTCAGAAAGAGCTCCTGCCGTAGGGACTACTGATAATCTGGATTTAGGGTGTGGCCTGCTGCCGGCCGTGGGTTGTCAATTAATTACTTAATTGAGGGTGAGTGTTCGCCGAGGCCGGGTCCAAGATTCTCCTGGCACAGATTGGTAGTGACCGAGGGCGCTAATGAGATGGTTGCCCTGGAATCGGGCGGAGCGACGATAGAATTTTCGGGACAGTGTCCGTATAGTGGCGTCCAGGGAACGGACACGCAGGAAGTCACGGATAGTTTTGTTTGATGTCAGATAATGGGCTTTGCATGCCCAGCGCAATCCTCGGTCAAGGAGAGACTGAAGCTTTCGCTTGTGGGTCTTGGCCAAGTAGCCCCAAACAGACATCGCGTAGGTAACCATCGGCGCCACATAAGTGGAGACGATAAGCTTCCCTAGGCGGCGGGTCATAGCGTTGCTGCACAATATGGATCTGAGTTGATAGAGACGATGGGCGGTCTTTCGGGCTACTTGCGCAGAATGTGTCCGCCAGGTGAGACGTCGGTCGAGGTGAACCCCGAGGTACTTGACCTCTCGAGACCAGGGCAACAGTGTATCGCCTACGTAAAGTCTGTCAGGGAGTCTAAAGCGTCTGGAGAAGACTACTGTTGTGCTCTTGGCAGCGTTGATGGCAACTCTCCATTTCTCTGCCCACTCAACGTATTCGTCCAATTGTTCCTGGAGCCAGAAAACGGCCGTCTCAGCGCGACGATCGAGAGCATACACTGCCGTGTCGTCGGCGAACATGGCCAACCTGGTGCCAGGCAACTTGGGCACGTCGTTGACGTACACAGAGAAAAGCAGGGGGCCCAAGACGCTTCCCTGAGGTATACCAGCAGTAATAGCCCTTTCCGAAGAAAGGGTGTTATCTACTCTCACGCGAAATGTTCTGTTCCGAAGAAAGCTAGCAATCAGATGAAGGTAGCAATCGGAAGCAGAATCTCCGTGAGTTTGTAAAGAAGGCCTGGATGCCAAACACGATCGAAAGCCTTTTCGACATCAAGGAAAACGGCGACGGTCTGCTCTCGCGAGCAACCGGCCTCGGCCACGGTACCAATTTTCCGGTATTCACCAGAAAGGAGGGTCTCCCCTAACTCTGACGGAGACCATGAGACCCACCACCTACCGACCCACCGTGTCTCCCACTGGCTTTCTGGAAATTGCTAAGAACATTATTCAATTTTTTTTTTTAATTTATGAGACATGTTTATGTTTAGTAGTATTCTTTCACGAACTTCCCGTCGATAACATTACAAAAACTTGTAATTTTATGGCTCGTTAATTGTTTATACATAAAAATGTTACTGTTCGTATTAAAATTAAAAACATAGGAGATTTAAAGCACCGATTTCTTTCTTAACTATAACGAGGAAACTCGTCTATCAGATCCGAATCACATATTCTAGTTTTAACAGAACAGTTTTAGTAAATGTTCTTAAGCGTGTGATTCTCAAATTTTGATCGAGCTCCTATTGTATCATACGCTTAGTCTTTTTTCAAGCAGGTTATTTCTTTTCATCTCCAAAAAGAAAGTCCTGTTTTACTGTTAGTTGCATTACTATCATGAATTTCAACACTCAAATTATAATCAGTTAAAATATAAATATACTCATATATACTCCTCTTCCTTCATTTTTGCTTCCTATCAAATTGTTTATAGTCTATTCTTTATTACGCTTTTAGTTGTAAACTTATTCGCCAAATATAATTATTTCACTAACGACTCGGAACACAAAAAGTTTTATTGTTAAAAACATAAAAGTTTTACCTTATAACCTGAACCGGTTTTCGCTTTTAAAAAGCTTCTTCAGAGGTGATATCTTCAACGTCTGAAGAAGCTTTTTAAAAGCGAAAACCGGTTCAGGTTACAAGGTAAAACTTTTACGTTTTTACCCATAAAAAGTTTTGTGTTCCGAGTCGTTAGTATAATAATTATGTTTAGTTAAGTAACGGTCACGTCATGGACAACGAAATCCAAGAATTTATTCGCCAATTTTCAGAATACCAGATGGATAGTGGATTAAAAATTTGTGGAGATGCCAGATGATGGTATAAGATCTGTAGTATTTTTTTATACGTTGTAACGTATCAAAATTACGGTTACATGGAAATGATATAATGCATCAAATAAAAGTGTACCACAAACATATTTCATCAAACATGAGAATAAAGAACAGAAGTATAAAAATCAAATGTTTGTATCTATAAATGAATAATGTTGAAGCAAGCCAACGAAGAAGAAAGAAGAACCATAATAAATATATCATCGAGTAGAAAGGAGTAAGAGAGAAGACAATGGATCAATATAATACGTTAGCAATATAGGCCCGATAGATCATAATAGTGAGGGGATATACCCAATATTATTATCATCATAGTGAACAGACAAACCAATAGATCATAATAGTGAGGGGATATAACCAATATTATTATAATCATAGTGAACAGACATATTAAATGTAATCATCGTAGTGAGAGGATAAACTAATTTATAATAATTGTGAGACATATATAAAATAATGATCATCATAGTGAGTGGACATGTTATAAATTATAACTATAGTAAGTGAACATGATGAAAAGACAAATAAATGTGAATTGTGACAAACAACGACGGATATAATATAAATAATTGTGTTATCAATATAACATGAGCTATCACAAATAGTGAGGAACCAAAAAATGCCTTATAAGTGATAAGAAATTAAAAAATGAAGAGTAAGCAACTGAATGACCAGAAGAGGAAGTAAGAAGAGGAAGGAGAAGAAGAAATGTACCATGAAAAATGAAGAATATGTATAACTAGAACAAGACACCAGCATTCCCAAAGTATGGAAGGCACCACAACCAGTAAAGTAACAAAATAAGAATAATGATTACCAGATTAATAGTAATAAAACTATCGGTCAAGGAAGGACATAGTGAAACCAAGATGATAGGAACCAAGTGTTGAAAACTTAGTAAGTGATCACAAACAATAATAGTGAATACCTTATATGAGTGCAACGGTAAATAATGTAATGACACTACCCCAAATAAGCAACACAAACAATATGAGTGAAGCATTTATGACAAAGGGAAGTGAATAAATGTTAACAAGTGAAATCAACGATTATCAAGTGAAATACACAAATATTTAGTGTACAAATTATAATCCAAGATTGTAACACAAACATACCTAGTAAGACCACCAATTTAATGGAACTGAAAAGGGAAATAATTGCTCAAAAAGACCAATGATATAAGCTATATAATCCTTGATATGGAATGTGCCTGAATGTCAGAGTAACACAGGACAAAATGTATATAAATGTTATAACTAATATGTAGTAAACAAACCAATTTGTTATAAAGAAACAAACCAATGTATACAAGCCAAGATGCAAACCCACCAAAATATGTAACATAGTTAAGTAAAAAACCAAGTATTATTGTATAAACATATAGTGTAAATGTGTACAAAGTGTGTAAAACATAGTAATGAACAATAGTAATAACATGACATAATGACATTGCAATATTTAAGCTGAATGTTGAACAAAATAAGAAGCATATTGTTGTCAAATCAGTAACACATAACCTCATCTGAACAAGACCTACAACATAAAATCATACACAATAATTAAATAAAGTAATTACAAGTAATTGTTTCAAACAGAAACCAAATAATAACAAATATATAAGTCAGTGAATACCTTATAAGCTGAAGAACATAACTATATGAGTCAAATTATTGAAAATGACAATAAACAAATTAGACAAAATCCCAAGTGACTAAAGAGTTACACAAAAAACACTAATAAAACTTGTAAAGAGAGAGTAAAGAAGTTTACCAGTAGTGAGAAGAATGTTCAATTCAACTATGAGAATACCTCACAATCATTGTATAAGTAATTTAATAACAATAATATAATAAACCAATTAACTGTACCCATAGGACTAGGTGTAAATAACCATCCTATTGCAATTTAAAGGAAGTTCAATTAACAAAAAGTTAGTAAGTACATTAAACAGACCATGTACAATGTCTGTGTACACTTTAATTACTCATAATACATGTAATATATACTTATAATAACTAAATAAGAGTGACCTAATAACGAAATTATTGCATAGTGCATTTTAAACAATGCTATATGTTTAAATAAGACAACATTTGCTGGAGCAAAGTATCAGCAAAGGTATAAAGGAATGTTAAGTGACATTTAAATACCAAAGGTATATAATAGTATAAGAAATAATGGTAATACAAGCAAATACAAATGCTGGGACATATATGGCTTGCACGCCATGAATGCATTTTGCTTACACCACAAATATGTTAATATTCTGTGTTAAATAATGAGAGATATGAACTCTGCACATTTAATTATAAGTATTAGATTTTTAGTACTTTATTTTAACAATTACTGTTATATTATCTATTTAATGTCCCGCGTGTGGACGCCAATGTAATAATTTTTTTTAGCATAAATTAATTGACATATTTTAATTTATGTGTATTTCTCTTTTTAATTAATTAAGCCCCACTTTTGTTGTGGTGCCAATGTAATACTAAATTTTGCCCGACGTTGTGTGCGTCAATGTAATAATAAAATATTTTATATGCTCTTTATCTCAGGGTAAAATATAAATAAATGCTCAAATTTTCTTATAAATTGTTCTTCAATTTATTACAATTAGCTATGATTGATTATCATACTTTATCATTTATATATGAACTATATAAATTCTAATCAAAATATAAACATATTCATTTTCATAAATCTTATTTCAGTACTCATATTCATAGCTCTAATAATTTAAATATTATAATTCTTATTCAAAGACAAAACTTTTAATAATAAATTTCTTAAATTTAATATACTACGACATTGTTAATTATTGATCTGGATTCATTTAAAATCGGTGCTCATGGATAAATTTAATTTCCACAATTTCCTAATATTATTTAATTTTGTTGTAAATAAAATTTTATCTTAATCCTTTAATTAAATCTTATGAGTTCTTTAAGTGAACAGACAGTGGACCTAATACTAATTATGGCATGAAAATTTTACTTGTGGTATGTATCCAAATCTGGTAGCAGTTCATATTGTGTGGTTGTCATGTTGATCGTCTGGCGTGTCTGCGATATTTCCCTCTGGATTAGCAGATTGTAACGTGGTCTCCTTTGAGTCACAAGACACTGCACAACACCAAACTTCACTCTCTCAAATTAGTTCGCGTTAATTGTTATTATAGTTATTCGCTTCTACAGCCATTATTAATTATTATTTATTAACTGCGTTATGGTTTGAATCACTGTTGTTACGGGTTTAGTTCGTTTCGAAATCGTACTCGATGATGAAGTTATTGTTGCGTATTTGCACAACTAAATCACAGCGTTATTTAATTATCATTTGTGTTGTATTAATTCACTTGTACGTCACTAGTAAAATTACAGTTTTTCTCTTTACCGAAATCTGTTCTAGTACGAGCTTACTTTTCTAACCATCGTACCAAATTTCTCTAAGTCCAATAACTATGGGAATCTCGGTCGCGGACTTACACTCCCGTTTCCGTCAAAATTTTTAGTTAAACTCCCCGAGCGCGCCTTTCTCGCGTCCCTATATCGAATTCCATATTTCTCCCACTTACTTCCGATTTTTCTAACGCTGTTTCCCAATTGGTTCTACTTTACGACTCTTCAGATTTAGAGACCACCTATTTTTCCGAAAGAACTTCTCTGATAGGCCTTTGGATTCCCACCAGATTCCTTCCCTAGGTCACTACACTGAGGTCGTTGTCGCTGCTAGATACTGTAGCAATAATTCTTGCCTGTCACTTTTTTGGAGTAAACAAAACAACCCTTAACTTTCTCGTCAAGTATTGTTTTCGTGCACTAGGTTGTTCTAATGGCATCAACTATTGTTACTTACAGGCCTTACCAAACTTCCTTTCAACACTTCTTGCTTGTGTTAGGACATTACTCCCAGCTTTCTCTCTTCTCAGTAAGGTCGAAGTCCTGTCGCTGACCGTTTGAGTCTTTCAATAACATATACCTTTTTTTTGTTTCGCTATATGCAGCTGGCGTGTATATGTATTCTGGTCTATTGTTAATACCTACAGCTGCTCTTCAAATGAGTTCGTTTACTTCTGTGCCCTTTTTTCTACGGATTTGAGGTAGTTGTCAAAGTTTAACGTTTCTTAGTATGGAGAGCGATGAACTCAGCCTATTTGCCGTGAGCGTGTTGGGGCTGATATATGATTTTATTGCCTCTCAGTCACCTCTGCGTTTCACACAACAATTCCCTGTTACGGCGCTTAAAGATACATCTCTACTCAAAATAAGAAAATTTCAAAATTTCTGATTTTGGTGTTATATCGTCCCCGAAATTTGTCGCTTTGGATGGATTTCATACATCTAAAAGAGATTCAAATTTCTGCGCCTTGTCATCGAGGTTTAACATGACGAAATGCGTACATTTTATATTCCTAGTATTGGCTCATCATCCGTTGGACGTAGTGTAATGGATTTGCTACCTGTAGTGACCCACTGCGGGCTGTTTATTATGTAATGTAAACAGTACCCCAGGACCCTTTTCCAAAACACTTTCGCTTTCCGTTTTTAAATGAATCCGTTACATATATCTTTTAACTTTCTTTTTTTACAACCCTTACTTAACATATAATTATACTTACAAACTAATCTTTAGACATTAAATTTAAACTCGTCATTCTGCATCAATTTAAAACAATTCCTTACATATCCCTTACAGGACCTATAATATTTACAAAACTAATTTAGCAAGTTTTATTCAATGTTAGTATCATTTATCATATCAATAAATTTTATATTTCTGTAAAATATTTTTTAGAATTCTCTATTTTCATTGTACAATTTTAACACATGTTAATCATTATGTTAACCTTTAATTTAACTATTCATTATTATATTCACATTGATTTACTCTATATTACCTTGCAGTATTTATAAAATATTAATTACTATCAAAATTTCTACTAATTCGCCAATTACATCTTGCTATTCTAATAATATTATAGATTTCAATGACATAAATTAATCAAGTTTTCTACAATAATTCGCTATTAATGTCCTTTGATAGTCCATCTTTTACTTATTGTAACTTTTCAATCATTTCATTATTTAATTGAATTTTAAGAGTCTTGCATCACATATATATGTATATATCACTATTCTAATTTTATTGATTGTTCTCATTCAATTGTTATATTAAACACATATATTAAACAATCTTATTCTAACCATATTAATTGTCCTTACACTTGCATTCGTTTAACATATCTATATATATATATCTTGTCTATGTACTTATGTTAACATAATTATCGCTAACATTTTCAGTTCACATTTCGTTATCTTGAAGATTATAAGTACTACTACATTTGTTAGTATTTTACTTCATCGTTTATACAATTATACAATTATCATTTTAGTTTAATTAATGTTAAAATTATTACAATTTATTTAATACTCTATTGCGTCTTACAATTGTTTTATAATTCATAACTTTTCACTGGTGTCAACTAAGAATCTGAATGATACTTTTTTCGCGATCATATCAGGATAGTGAACGTCAGGACTCGGTTCTTCTTTCCCTTCTTCACATTCTTGTCTATGCCGTTTCATTTTACTGGCATTGGTTTTCATTTACCATTTACTTTATTTTATTCTTATTATATTCATATCTATTTATCTTCTTCGGTTAATGTATTCTTACACAACCAATCTTATCTAAGGTATTTCACCCAATATTATCTAACTTAACTATTAAATTTTCGGACACTCTTAAGATTGTTTTCTTTAATCCGTTACATTTAATTACTTTTAATTTCCTATTTGTGGAGACATAGTTGTACGTTTTAAGTCAGTGCCGTTACAACACATTTTGTTGGTAAATAGTAACACTTACCCTGCAGGCGGCCGTTGACATCTAAAGAATTTATGAACTCTCTCTCTCTCACTCTCTCTCTTTCTCTCTCTCTTTTACGGTGTGTTGAAAGTGGATCTTCCCATCCCGTTCGACAACTTTCCCCGGTCATATTACCATTATTTATGTACGCGCTGAGTTTTTTTTTGTCGTTTCTTCTTTTCAACCCTCTTACAAATGCGTTTTTTGACAGCTTGTGGCGTTTTAATTATTTTCGTTTTCCTGTCCGCGTACTCACATAATAAGGTTTTATTTTCAAAACTTCTAAGAAATCTCATCTTCATCGCTTGAAATCTTCCTTTCGTTCTCGTACCAATCTTCACAATATTCTTGAATGGTCCAGCAAATTTCACCCTTTTCTTCTTTCGTGCTAATGCAGTTCGCCTTTGATAATCATCAGAACTGTTTTTCATCTTCTTACTCTCATTTGGTTTGGTTCCAAAATTTTTACGCACCTCACCAGTCCTACTTCTAATTTTTCTATCAGTACTGGTAACATTAACTGTAGTATTCAATTTTTTCTTTTTAGTTCTCTGCTTTTCTTCAGCCTCCGTGTTAGCTAACTCAATTCTCAGGTGGTAACCCTCATACACATTACCATTTGCTTCCAAAGCACGATATGCACTATTTTCATCAGTAAAACGTACATATGCATGGATATTTGTTCTGTCTTTATGAAACTCTTTCTTAATGATAGTACGTCTTTTGGGAAGCCGTGGATCATATATTGCAGCGTATCGCAATCTCGTATTTACAATCGTACCAAACTTTCTGAAATATTTGATAATTTTCTTTTTTGTAATTGTGTTTGGTAAGTTGCCAACAAACACAGTACAAGTGTCTTTATCACCTTCATATCTACCACTAATAATTGTAGATATTTCTTTTGTTCTTGAGACATGATGTTCAGACAATGCTTTAGTTGTTAAAGATTGATACTCGGTGTCAATTTGATCCATAGTATTTCCATCTAATTTGTTTTCTTCCATTTTTTCTGATTGTTTTTGTAAATCAGTACCCACCTGGTGGTTCTGTCCTCGTAAATCTCTTCTCATTAACTCTATTTCTTTGTCTAATTTCTCGACGAGTTGTTTACCTATTTCTTCATTCTGTTTTTTCGTTTCTTCAATTTTTTCGTCTATGTGTTTTCTTGTTTCTTCTATCTGTCTTAGTGTCTCTTCATGTAGCCTTTTCATTTCTTCATTCTGTTGTCTTTGTTTTTCATCTCTCTTCCTTTCCGATTCTTCATTTTGCTTTTTCGATTCTTCAAATTGTTGTTTCATCAATGCCATTAACATTTGAAAATTTGCTTCAGATGACTGAGACTGTGATTGCGGTCCCCGGGCGCCATTCTCTTCACTCGTTGCAGAGCTTTCTTCATTCACCACATTTCTGTCCTCAGATTGCTCCATCCCCATCTGATTGTTAATTTCGACTACCTCGGAAATTTTTTCCCCTGTCGCCATTTTTGCCTTTCGTCGGGTTATCATTCAGATACTTATCGACAAATAACAATAATAACGTTCTTATTCTACAGTACTAACATTTACTTATTTAACTTAGTCTATCTCTAACCACTGTCTGTCACTGCCCTAGCCTAATTTCTTTAATTAAGCCGTGCGGTGCGGCGCCAATTTAGTACTTTATTTTAACAATTACTGTTATATTATCTATTTAATGTCCCGCGTGTGGACGCCAATGTAATAATTTTTTTTAGCATAAATTAATTGACATATTTTAATTTATGTGTATTTCTCTTTTTAATTAATTAAGCCCCACTTTTGTTGTGGTGCCAATGTAATACTAAATTTTGCCCGACGTTGTGTGCGTCAATGTAATAATAAAATATTTTATATGCTCTTTATCTCAGGGTAAAATATAAATAAATGCTCAAATTTTCTTATAAATTGTTCTTCAATTTATTACAATTAGCTATGATTGATTATCATACTTTATCATTTATATATGAACTATATAAATTCTAATCAAAATATAAACATATTCATTTTCATAAATCTTATTTCAGTACTCATATTCATAGCTCTAATAATTTAAATATTATAATTCTTATTCAAAGACAAAACTTTTAATAATAAATTTCTTAAATTTAATATACTACGACATTGTTAATTATTGATCTGGATTCATTTAAAATCGGTGCTCATGGATAAATTTAATTTCCACAATTTCCTAATATTATTTAATTTTGTTGTAAATAAAATTTTATCTTAATCCTTTAATTAAATCTTATGAGTTCTTTAAGTGAACAGACAGTGGACCTAATACTAATTATGGCATGAAAATTTTACTTGTGGTATGTATCCAAATCTGGTAGCAGTTCATATTGTGTGGTTGTCATGTTGATCGTCTGGCGTGTCTGCGATATTTCCCTCTGGATTAGCAGATTGTAACGTGGTCTCCTTTGAGTCACAAGACACTGCACAACACCAAACTTCACTCTCTCAAATTAGTTCGCGTTAATTGTTATTATAGTTATTCGCTTCTACAGCCATTATTAATTATTATTTATTAACTGCGTTATGGTTTGAATCACTGTTGTTACGGGTTTAGTTCGTTTCGAAATCGTACTCGATGATGAAGTTATTGTTGCGTATTTGCACAACTAAATCACAGCGTTATTTAATTATCATTTGTGTTGTATTAATTCACTTGTACGTCACTAGTAAAATTACAGTTTTTCTCTTTACCGAAATCTGTTCTAGTACGAGCTTACTTTTCTAACCATCGTACCGAATTTCTCTAAGTCCAATAACTATGGGAATCTCGGTCGCGGACTTACACTCCCGTTTCCGTCAAAATTTTTAGTTAAACTCCCCGAGCGCGCCTTTCTCGCGTCCCTATATCGAATTCCATATTTCTCCCACTTACTTCCGATTTTTCTAACGCTGTTTCCCAATTGGTTCTACTTTACGACTCTTCAGATTTAGAGACCACCTATTTTTCCGAAAGAACTTCTCTGATAGGCCTTTGGATTCCCACCAGATTCCTTCCCTAGGTCACTACACTGAGGTCGTTGTCGCTGCTAGATACTGTAGCAATAATTCTTGCCTGTCACTTTTTTGGAGTAAACAAAACAACCCTTAACTTTCTCGTCAAGTATTGTTTTCGTGCACTAGGTTGTTCTAATGGCATCAACTATTGTTACTTACAGGCCTTACCAAACTTCCTTTCAACACTTCTTGCTTGTGTTAGGACATTACTCCCAGCTTTCTCTCTTCTCAGTAAGGTCGAAGTCCTGTCGCTGACCGTTTGAGTCTTTCAATAACATATACCTTTTTTTTGTTTCGCTATATGCAGCTGGCGTGTATATGTATTCTGGTCTATTGTTAATACCTACAGCTGCTCTTCAAATGAGTTCGTTTACTTCTGTGCCCTTTTTTCTACGGATTTGAGGTAGCTGTCAAAGTTTAACGTTTCTTAGTATGGAGAGCGATGAACTCAGCCTATTTGCCGTGAGCGTGTTGGGGCTGATATATGATTTTATTGCCTCTCAGTCACCTCTGCGTTTCACACAACAATTCCCTGTTACGGCGCTTAAAGATACATCTCTACTCAAAATAAGAAATTTTCAAAATTTCTGATTTTGGTGTTATAGATTATAATAACACCAAAATATAGTGGTAAAAACTTATTTTTTATTAAGAACCACTATATGTGTATTGTGTAAAGTGAAGTGAATTGTTACTGGACGGATTTATGACTTGTTTGGACTTAAACGAAAGACCCAAGTATCCGCAAAACAATGCGACTATTCAATTTACGATCAGACGATTAATAAGAAACTTATGCATGTTACAAGATTTTCTGTCATTTCCGAATTGGAATGAACGCGTCATAGCCGAGCCTCCAACCCAAAGGACAGACGCTAAAAATTAAATTTTTAATGTAACCAAGGCGTTTGGGGTAGAGAGTACAGACTTCTACACCAATGGGATGATCGGATTTTACCAGACGCGAGGAGAAGCTTCGACGAGAAGAATTAATTGTCTTCCAACCACCGATGCGAGCGGAGCCCGCGACAGTCACGAAGAAAATATTTTGAATTTGTGCGCATTACATAGTAAACAATTGTAACTAACCTCAACTGAAGAATAACCCCTTTTTTACGTGTGACAGTGCTACGGATAATAAAGTGAATTATTAAAACATTGCCAGTGTATAATAAGGGCAATGGAAAGTGAATTATACAGGGAGTACTATCAATTAACGAATTTTAAAATAAAATGAAATATAATTCTCGTCAGTCGACGAATATTATATCGGACTACGTTAGTCAAGCATACACCAGGCATGATTAACCTAGCGAACGATTGTATAGGTGACAGGCACAATGAATAAAAGTTCTCATTTAATTAATAATGTTACTTAATTAAAATATTTTAATATTTGGTCAAGAAAAATAATAATCGGAGTCGAAGTAATGATAAATACAGTAAGCAACACTTATAAAATATAGACGCTTACTTGATTACAATCACAGTTGAATCGAATAAATAATAATTTAACTTATGAGAACTGTCAATGCCGTTAATTACCAATCTTATTATGATAAATAATGTTTTGAATGTAGTATTAAGATTGAATAATATTAAATAACTTATTTTGTTAACTTACTCTCAACTATAGGTAAAGTTAACCTATAAACAACAAATACTTCCATGTCAACAGAGAGTCACTTCATTCATTAATAAGTTTTTTTAAATAGACTCAATAACAAGAATTTTTCCATTTTTTTTATCAAATCCATTCCAGGATAATAATTAAACCAGTAATATTGTCTTAATGTGTAACGTTTATGAACACGTGTTACACAGGCTTGAATGAATAGCTACAGCAAACCTGTTGTACGATAATACGATAATTTTAATATCGTATCTGAGGTTAACTATTTTTAATTTTTTGTCTTTTGATCACTCTATATGAATAAATATTATTCTTAATAAACATCTTTGTATCTTGTATCATGACAATTCAAAGAATTTATGAAATTTGGTAACAATAATAACCAAAATTAACATAACAAGAATTACCATAATATTGTATATTGTACCAGTGTTACCAGCCCTGAGCTGAAGGATTTTCAGAAAATAATTAACGTTTGTTGTTTTCAAAATTTATTTATTGTTTTTTTAAAAAAGGAATTCATTCAATTTAACTGATATTAATAAAATTGTAAACGTCTTACCTGTGAACAAAGAGTATTTATTTCTTTTAAATAGGCACAAATAACCTTCATTTAAGAAGCAATTGTTTCTCAAAGTGGCAGCAATATTTCAGCGGCCAATATTTAAATATTTAATCCAAGATTAAATATCCTCATCATTTTATTTACTGTGTATATGTTAATGTCAAGGTGAAATATTTTGTGTGTTATTCATGACTTTCTAGTGATATAGAGCGCCTATTAAGAAGATTGAAGACGTTCACTGATGGTAAGTGGGGAGGTAAACACATCAAGAGAACAGTTTTTTTGTCCTTTTAAACATAAACATTATTTTAATCATTTTAACCATATAAACAACAACACCTATCATCGTTAATTATATTCCAACGTGAGGAGTGAAGAATATACCTAACACTATTAAATTAAATTAAATTAAAACACTACACATTCATCTAAAGTCGTTTAGTTACAACGTATATTAATGGTCTTTATTTAATGTCTTCAGCTTGAACTAATTTCGGTTACTTGTTCGTAGTCCAACAAAACAATATAAATCGGAACAGGTAATCTAGTCACACTCATGCCAGATACTATATTTAATGTAATATTCGCAAGCACGGTGGTCTTAAGACCTTAACTGACAGTGAAAGAAAAATGTAAACTGAAATTTGTAGCCGGGTGACGTCAGTTGAGACTGCGTGGTTTTTGCGAGTAGCCAGAGTTCTCCCTTTTCGCCAGTAGGAATTTGGAAGAGGGTCGCCTCCTGGCAACAGTCATTCGACAGACGCTTGCGAATCATATGCTTAACCGCATAAGCACTGAAGCTTCGCCACGCCACACCATTTGTACATAACTCGACAATAGAGCTACCTGTTAGTGTTAAAGAAATTGCAGTGTACAGTAGTGTAGTTTATGATATCTACATTAACTCTTGCGGCTTCTCTCCATAAGTATAAATTAAAAACTTTATATCTTATGTTTTAGTGGATGGTTAGCGAGGATCGGTCAATAATACAACTTTTAGTTATTTTGCGTCGACGTTTCGACAATATTTATTGTCATCTTCAGGACCTGTGTATGAAATACAATAGAAATATCAAACATAAAGAAACAATTAAATATTTGGGTGAACGTGTTGGTGATGTACGGTCACTAAAAATTTAAGGATTTATATCTTATATTTTGTTTTTGAATTATAAATGGTTACTGACGTCGGTTGGCTGAAAATATTGTTGAATCTTGTTTAGAGTATGACATCTAAGCTCAACTAGCGCGTAGTTCGCAACAGTAATGAACCTAATGAGCCCCCCCAATAGTGTGCTGCTTCCCTGACTGATGACTGCGGCGCCAGAAAGTGCGGTTACTACTGATGTGACTATCTGTTATTGTTACGTATGAATAAAATTAAGAGCTGTGGCATTCGAAAGAATTTTTACCTGTGAAACTGTTGTTCATTCATTAAAAACGAGAAAACAATTTCGTACATGACGCTGGTTCATCAACGTAAAACACACGGGCGCTGCATATTTTATTATGTTAACGCTGAATATGATTATAAATAGCAACGTGGCTCAGTTCAATAAAGGCAGACAATGGAGACTGTTGTCTGAGGACAGGACAATAGAGGAGACTGGCGGCACACTGAACCAATATGTGGTAGACAAAACAACTACCAGACGGCAGCCAAATTCACTGTGTCACCTGGCATGTTGAACCAACCTTTTTTTGCTGCCGGTTTTTGCATGCTCTCTTTTGGCGAGACATTCCACATTTTGCACGTTTTATACAGATATCGTTCGACATGCAGCGTTTTGCATTACACATCTATCGTTTTACAGTTTTTGAAAGGTGAATTGTAACACGTAACTCAGTATATAATAATATAGTGATATATTTAGTAACAATTTCTTAAATTCTAGTTTTCAATTGTATTTTCAGTTTTTAGTTTATTATGTACAATTCACATACGCTGTAATTCCAGATAGGCTATACGCGTATAATCAGTAATATTAGAGACTGAATTTTTTTTAACTTCATCGGTATTTTAGAGTTTGTATTATAAAAAGTAATTTTTAATGAAATTGGCATACCAACTTTTGTAACTGAAAGTACATTTCAGTTAGCTTGCTACTAAATGTTGTGCAGACAGTAATTGAAAGTCTACCCAAAAATGTGCTGTCCATGTCTTGTAAACTCAGCTCGAACACAATCAGCTTCATCTATTTGTGGTTTTACAAGATGGGGGTTTGGATGGTACCCGATAAAATATGCCACATCGTGCATAATTTTGATGCATAATGAGTAGGAAACAAATAAAATTATACAAAATTTAAAAAAATATAGTTTTCGGAACAAGAAATATTAATGAACCAGTCAATATCGTGAAACACGAGTTTATGGGATTCAACAAAATTTGGATATTTCCAGTTAAGGGATGGAAATAAGAAAAATTCAAAAATGGCGTGTAGGTCGTTGAATTCAACTTGTGACGCTATCACGATGACAAACAGTGGACACAGCAGCAAGTGTACAAACAACGCACTTGTTTCTGCCCGGGTCACGCACTTTCCGTTAATGTGATTACTGCCCTGGCATCAACCCGCTCGCCTCGGATTATCCCTTTAACCACCAGATAACATACAAATGTCTTAACTACAAGGGACTTGAGAAATTTGCTTCTCTCATGGTCATCGTGTAAGACATGTTGTAAGTCCATATGATAGGCTTCTTTAAACGTAGTTTGTCGTTTTCCGTGAGTATCGAGTTCCTCTTTTTTCACATAAAATAATTTCTTACAAATTTCGTTTGAGTGTACCCTTGAGATCGAAATGAACCCGACTTTGAATAGAACAAACAATAAATGTACAAATATGTAATACATGTGTAAGCCTACTCAAGAATCAAAGTTGGAGCAGGGACTGTCGAACACATGTTGCGTTATTTGGAGTTATTCTAGAGACAAGTAAATTATTACAATTAAATTTTAAAGAAGATAAATAAAGTCATTAATTACGGTCGCATAAAAATACTGAAAACTAGTAAGGCTTCTTCAACTGAGGACATTTTTCACATATAACACTGATATTTTGACGAAACAACTATTGCAGTACTAAAGGGGAACATTTATTTATTTTAGACATGTATATCTGTTAAATGTTTCAAGTTTGGGGATATACGAAGAGTGCAAACAATGGTACATTCTGATACCCAAAGAGAGTAGCCTACTATTTCACAAATATTTGACATGGGGATCGAGTAGAGACACACGGTTTCCCCTTGATGGTTCTAATCACTACCATAACAAGAAACAAATGGTGTTGTCGTGAGGTCGGTAATCTGCGACGTGCGACACTGAGATGCACAGTGGACAATACATCCTTTCGATGCTAACAAAATTTGCATTCACTTCGCACGTGTACAGAACAGTTTTGCACAGTGTTCCACAGCGTCCTATACGAACGACAGATCAGAACTGACTAGAGGTGGTCCGATATACCTATAACAGGTATTTTCGAACGATATTTTTGTGGAACGGATATAACAGTGACTAAAAAGTTGAAATACCTGTTCCGATTCAACCCGCCTACGAAACCAACAAGTAGACTACACAAATAACAACAAGTAAACTAGTACTATTCTACGAGTATTAGGAGTATTACGGGTACACAAGTAACAACAAGTAAACTAGTACTATTCTACGAGTATTAGGAGTATTACGGGTACACAAGTAACAACAAGTAAACGAGTACTCCAAGTATTAGGAGTATCAGGAGTATTACGAGTACACGCGTATGAAGCCACTTTTTGGTGCTGAATTTCGTTTCTGCACATGTGCCGATTGCCTTAAAAGTACGAAACAAACCAAAACAGCAAAGTTCAGTATATCTCTATTGCAAAGAGACGAAGCTGTTTTTAATAAATGAAAAAATTCATACTGATGTTATATTTATTCTCGTGTGTTATGCAGATATTTAATAGAGATTGTAATAACAAATTAAATATCCTAGATACCTTAAACTAGTCACAACTTGGTAAATTTTGAAAAAGCGAATTATATGGTGTTATAACCTACAGAGTGACTGATAGGCCATAGGAGTACATTTTGTTTATGTGATTTTAACTTCACTGCACATCTTACGTAAATTTTTTTGACATTCTTTGTTGTGCTATTACGTGCACTGTAAATTTCATTGCCTGAGTTTCGCAACTGATTTGTCTAACCAAAATGGAATTAATAATTTAATATTAAATCTATGTCAGTTTGTTTACTCCTAGCGAATACTTAAATTAGTATTCTCAAAGAAGGGAGATAGGCCTATAAATTCTCTTGTTTCTTATTTTCTTTTAAACAGTAACAGATTAATAAAGTCAAGGTGTAAGGTAACATTGTTAATACTTTTCGTTTCAATTATTTTTTTATAACAAATTATATAATACTGGTATGTATAATAAGAATACTATAACAGGTATTTGTACATGTTATTTTTTAGGAACGGTTTCGTTCGTACCTGTTATTTTCAAATAATAGTTTAGCACTTAGAACTGACAAATTAGCTTTCACATTGTTTACAGGAATATGCACACCACTATTCAAGCACTATTCCAAGAAATGTTTATGAAGAATCGTTATCGCGGCGGGTCTTGAAACGACGAATGTAAAATTGCAAGGAAGACCGATTAAATAATTAGCCATGACTTCATACTTTTGAGAAGTCATATAGTTATCAGTCTATAACGTCTCATCCTAAGGAAAATGTCGGTGTCGGTGAAAATCAAACAAAAGAGAAAAGTAAGCAGTTTTTAGTTTTTGTTCCCTACAGTCTGCACTCTTCGTAACATTTCTGTTGTTCGCACTCTCCGTGCCACCCAAAAATTAGTTTCAAATGTAAACAGATCTTGTTGAAAGAAATAATATAATACAAAATAGAAATACAACACAAAGCAGTACATTTATCGCATTTAGATAAAAGTTAATTTGTATTTGGGAAACAGAATAATATTAAAACAACCTTAAGTTACCGACGTTTTGTTTTAGTCACGTCTTCTTTGTACCCATTGTTGTTAATGTAAACGCAGAGTTTAAGTGTTTCTTTCTCGTTTATATTTTCATTTGTTGTTTAACTTTTTCAAGTTTCTTTTGCAGATTAAAACGTTCCATAAGTTCCATAAATATTAGAAGTTTAGAAAAAAGTTTTAAAGACGTATGCCTCTTAAGTGTGTGATACCAGTATAATGTATGGCGGTAACATGTGTTTATAGTCAAGACCAACTTTTAATATAAAAGTCCAGATTGAACAGCGTCAAAGGATTCAGTCATTCTAGGGCTACATGTTTGTCACGAAACGTTATAATACTGGTCTATTTTTAATACAGTAAACTTTACGCAGTTAGGGTAGGCCTATACAAAATAATGTTGTAGATCTACTTAGTGTCAAATGTTGAAAAGCAACTAACGTACTTCGCACAAAGTCTGGATCTTATAAGATATACGATCGTTTGAGGGAGAAGAAACAAAGAGAGAAACTGACGCGATAAAGGGTAGTCAGATAGAGACGCAGAGAGGGGAAGAGAGGAAATAATGGAAGTTCACACTGCTTAGCTGAACCCTCCCATGATGGAATGATGGATATTTTACATTATGTTACATCATTTCGTCAGCTGTCTCTTATAATCGCCACAATGCTGTGAATAATGTACTACGAATATCTTTTACACTTAAAGTACTTAATACCTTATACTTCCCCCTTTTCCTGCTATAGTACTGAATGTATCATTGGTCGTCCTAACGGTGGGGTGATGTGTACCTTGCCACAGCTGTATGGCGTGTTCCACGAACCGTTACCTCTCACTTCTTTACGCATTTTTATCTGCTTACCATGAATTACGTACGGTAATTAAGAATATACATTTTACTATAAATTTTATTATATTTTAAAGAGTGAATAAATAAACTTTAATGAATAAAGATTTTGATTTAATTATTCAAATTACTATATTATTATTTTTTGTCGCAAGTCTTTACTGGCCACAGTGTGGGTATAAAATTGGTACTACATTTTTTTGGATACTTTTCACTACACTAGTACTTCACTAATAGTTATTTCCGTAAGTATCTGGCATATTAATCCTTATACTCCTTACGTTTTCGGAAGGCACCTAAGAGATTAGGAGACCCTCACCCACCAACGCGCACTCACACACACACACACGCGCGCGCGCGCGCGCGCGCGCGACCAGTTTGACCTGCCTCTAATGGCGCTTCGATGAGTCACCTACTAGGCATTGAACGACAAATCTATGAAAATTTGTATTCTAGATTTTACATAAGTTATGATACATTTTTTGATATTCAATTTCCTTCAAAATGGGTCCAAACACGAAATAATTACGACATTTATGAGCTTTAAAAAGACGCCAAACAGCTAACACGTAGAATAGTGTTTGGCGTCTTTTTAAAGCTCATAAATGTCGTAATTATTTCGTGTTTGGACCCATTTTGAAGGAAACTGAATATAGAATCCAAAAAATGTATCATAACTTATGTAAAATCTAGAATACAAATTTTCATAGTTTTGTCGTTCAATGCTTAGTAGGTGACTCATCGAAGCGCCATTAGAGACAGGTCAAACTGGTCGCGCGCGTGTGTGTGTGAGTGCGCGTTGGTGGGCGAGGGTCTACTAATCTCTTACGCGTTTACACATTCGCACGAACGGCGAGCCGAATCGCGAGGCGAGTGGAGAGGCGAATGTGTGATCGGTTCACTCATCATTCGCCTCGTTGCTCGCCTCGTCGCTCGCGCCGGGAGCGGTTTTTTGGGCACGAGTCAAAGGCTGGACGAGGCGAATGGCGAAAGGCGAACTCAGTGTTTACACATTCGTTGTTGAGTTCGCATCGAGTCCTCTATCACACGTGGTTTTTCGGTAGTATATTTGGAAAAATGGAGTGGAGTAACTCTCAAGTTTTTGAGTTTTTAGAATTGTACCATGGTGAGCCTGCTATTTGGAACCCGAAGCATCAACTTCATAAAAATAAGAAGAAAATCTACGATTCATGGACTCGAATATCGTCTAGTTTGAACTTACCGATTAGTGAGTTGAAGACAAAAAAAAATTCGTTGATGGCTACATTTCGCAGCCACCGCCGGAGGAAAGAAGCCTCTATTACATCCGGTGTCGGACAAAAGGACATGTACGAACCAATATGGTTTGCCTACAAAAAAATGGAGGAGTTCTTGGGGCCTGTGTATCACTGCGGACGGACCACAAGTACCATGGACGATGATGATGATGTAAGTAATTATTAACTCTTTAATATACGGGCTTCGAAGATTTTCGCTAGGGCACGGGCGGCGTACTGTATACGCCACAAGGGGAACTTACTCTAAAATCAACTAAAGATGAAATGGTGGTAGGGTAAATGACTGAGAAATACGAAACATTTTGTTCTTCTTAGTTAGAGTAATTAACGTTCTCCGAACCATTGGCGTTCTGAGTACGCCGCCCGTATCCTAAAGAGTTTATCCTAAAAGAATTAACTCCTTAAATTTTAGGATACCGCCCGTATCCTAAAAGAATTAACTTTTATTTATAGACTACGAATTAATCTCAAATTATGATTAAACGATAACTGATTGAAGCAAGTCCAAATAACTAATAATAAAAAAAAGTAACTTAAATCATAAAAAATTAAAAAAAATTCAGGTTAAGTGAGCGAATAAAACCATGTAAATTCAAAACATTGAAACTTTATTGCAAAATGTTTCGAAAAATAACAATTTTTCCTTTTCAAGCACCAAACGTTGTATATGTCACGCTTACTGTAAATACTGTCCATTTTCGTCAATATTTTAGACCAATGTTTGGAAAATATTCTAAAATAAAAATCTTTGAATCAATAGCAGAAACTATATTATTTACAATTCTATTTTAAGCGTATCTTATTCCAGTGCAAGACAAATAGCAACTTAAAGAATTGTTATTTTTCGAAACATGTCGCAATAAAGTTCAATGTTTTGAATTTACATGGTTGGATTCACTCACTTAACCTGCATTTTTTTCTTCAAATCCATTTCTGCCAACCAACAAACAAGATAATTATTATATTGTATTACCTTTATTAGCTGACTTGACTTAGATGTTGCAATGGAATTGAAATTTCAATAAAACAAGATTATTGTTCATTATATTTTTATTTGCGATATACATAATACGTATACATAATTGAGAACCTAGTAGTCTACCTATTATTATAGAAGTAGTCAGCAAATTCTTCTCTGATCTGTAAAGCAGTCAATGTTGCACGTCTAGCTATGCTGGGTAAAGGTCTTATGGCAGATCTCTCTGAAACATTTTGCCTCCAAGATCCTTCCTGAACTACTTCTCCATTGACTATAATGTCAAAGCTTCCTGGAGCCGTGTAGATATTTCTGGAAGTCTCTCTTCTTCTTAAGAAGTTATGTAATAATATGCAAGACAATGTAATTAGTGTAGCCTGCTCCGGTTGAAGTTCCATAGGTTTTTTAAAGATCCGAAATACTGATGACAATACACCGAAAACGTTTTCCACAATAACACGTGAACTAGAAAGTCGACAAATGAAGGTTCGTTGTAATGAACCGCTGTCGTGATTCCCTCGATAGGGCTTCATCACATGTGTACTTAAGGCAAATGCTCCATCACCAAGGAATACGTAAGGCACATTACTTCTTCTTTCAGAAAGTGAACAGTCAGGTGGTAAACTCAAATCTCCTGTCATAAGATTTTTCCAAAAGATACTACTTTGGAATACTCCTCCGTCACTAATTCGTCCTGGAGCACCGATATCGGCATATATGAAATTGTAATTGCTATCAACGACAGCTAATAGTAGTAAAAAATAGTATAAATTGTAATAGTAGTAAATTGTAATAGTATCAACGAAAAGCTAAATGTTTTTTTGTAATTATAATATTGAGAGCCATTGCCAATTGGACTTTCTAGCACGATGTGTTTACCGTCGATTGCACCAACACAATGTGGAAAGTTTCCTCCAAATCCTTCTTCTATTGCTAGCCATTCTTCTGGTGTCTGCGGAATCTAGACAAAAATAAATGTCTCCTTTAACAATGTTTTGAATTATGTTGATTGCACTACTAACATTACGGTAGCTAGATCCATTCATTTTTCCAAATTTAATAATAATAAATTATTACCTAATATTAATATTCTAATAATATCTAAAATATATATAGCATTCCCTAATTGAATTCAACATTTTCTAAACAGAATTCCACATTTTCCAAATAGAATTCAACATTTCACAATAGCGTTCCATTAGAAAATGTTTAGTTCTATTTCAAAAATGTTGAATTCAATCTGGGAATGCTATATCTAATAATTAATAATAACTAATTTCTAATAATTAATTTTCCATTTTAGGCATCACCAATTCAAACAGAGGAGCAGCGCCAGAATGAAACAGATGAGGCTGGGGCCAGTGATAACGAAAGGCAACAAAAGTCAAGCCAACCTGATGACGGAACTCAACTCAATACAAGTGCGATGTCAAGAGATTTTGCTGTGCCTACTACTCACCGAGAAAAGCGACGCCGGCTAGCGACTGAAACTGATGGTGCGAGGGACCAAATACAACAAACATTTGCGACACTCAACAATGTGCTCAATAACAAAACAATAAACGAAGCAGACGATTGCGAACTGTATGGGCAGCTATTGGCAAAGAAACTGAAACTTTTCCATCCACGAAAGACACCTTCTAATGCACGAAATTGATGGGCTTCTTTTGAAAAACCACCTCGCAGTACCATGTTATCTCCGTTCAGCTCTTAATCTTCTTCTTCTGCACCCTCTCCTGTCAACCGATATGCCCCAGTTTCCATTAACACCCTGAACGAGCCATCTTCTACCGCTTCATATACCCTGTTGTCATCACAGCCTCCACCCCAAGTTAATATCTCCAGTCGACCATCTTCCTCAAAACAACTGCAGCCACAGTCGCAACAATCCCCGTCGCTCATTGACATCTCATCGCATGAAGCCATAGGAAATGTAAACATGTCATTCCCACAAGGTACAACATCACATTCTCATCAAAGCATTCTACAGCCAGCGTGGGGAAGTGCTGTACTTGAACACGAATACGATGAGGAAGAACAAATGTTTTCACCAAAAAAAAGTTTGTAAAAAATATCTTTTACACATTGTATATTAACACTGTAATTATATGAAAAATTCAATAAATAAAGTTTTCTCATTTTACGTACCTTAATTTCTTCCTTGAAAACGATGTTAATTGCTTGACACACCTCTGTGACAATCTTAGAAATTATCGAACTTGAAATCTTGAACAAAAAATGAAGACTTCTGTAGCTATCGCCAGTAGCTAAAAATCAGAGCTATAGCTAGGCGGACTTTGGCTGGTATCGGCATTCTCCATTTAGTTTCTTTTTTTTCAATCATTGGTTTCATTTTGCTCAGTATATAATCGAAATCAATTGGTGACATTCTGCAAAAATTAGAAAATTCTCCAGAGTATTCACAGAGCATTTCCAGAAACATGTTCTCCATAGTTTGTCTGAAAAAAAACCCAAAACTTAATTTTTTAATAATGAGTACAAAAAATTGTAGGTTAACAGTTTCACAATACGTAGTTTAATTAATCGTTTTAAAAACAAATCACACAAATTATTTGGTAGTTGAATAGTTTTGCGAATTTTTACTTACAAGGTTCTGTTGCGATGACATGCTATCATCCACCATCGTCTGCGGCGACGTCTTTTTTCAACTTTTTCGCGAAGAATTCGGAGATAGTTGTCAACACTTAGCAAGTGCATAGCGGATGCCGCCACAACTGCGAGAACTTCCACGTTGTCCATTCGCCTCGACATAGTGAACTGAACACTCGACGAGTGTGAAAACGGTCACTCGCGTTGTGGGGACGAACTTGCGAATGTCGGCGAGTGACGAGGCGACGAGCGCGAATGTGTAAATGCGGTAAGGTGCCTTCCGAAAACGTAAGGAGTATAAACGCATCTACCCAAATTTTTTCCTAACTAGTTATGTAGATGTTTTAAATTAGGTTTCAGAAGATCGCAGTGGAGTACTTAATTAGAACTTCTTAATGAGAAATGTACAACAGTATTGGCTTACCTGAAACAGGACAAACATACCTCAAGTGTAAAAGCGCGCCTAGTTCGCTCGTGGCCAGATGATTTATCTGTTTTCGCTAGGATAAAACATTTCAATAATTATTACAGTCGAGTAAGTTTGCCACTTTGAATTGGCTGAACTTAAACAGGTGATTTTGGGTATCCATTAATTGTTGTCGACTACTACAGAAGTTAAAGATCAACTGAACTTTATGGAAATAAAAAGGATTTCTTTCGAAAGTGTTTACTGAGGTATTGGGATATAGCCTATTTGTAAATTGACGATATTTCATCATCATCATAGGCAAACGTTTCGACAGACCACCGTTATAAATAAGAAATAATAGTAAAAAATATTAAGTACTGTAAAAAATATGACAAAAATAAAATTTTTTTATTTAGAAAGTACTGAGAGCGTGAGGCTTTACATGTTGAGACAGTATACTTGTCAACTTCACTACCATCTCATATTTATCACAATATGGCTTATAAAATAGACTATCTTGTGCTTTCTGGATGTCCGCCTAGGAGAATGTTTAGTGGTGACGTAAATAACATAAAGGCGACGAAGGAAGGCTATATTTTTATGACGTAAACATGACACCGTGCAGGTTCTAAACATGCAGCTACCTAATAAAACTAACACTGAACAAGAAACCGTATCCACATGAGAATCGTGGCGCAGATTTTTAATGATATCGGTTTTCACCTGGGACTAAATGAACATGGCGGCCGGATCAGCTGTGACAAATAGCCGCCACTTTTATTTGATAACAAAGTGTTTAACGCTAATTCAACATATGAGAAGTAACTGTAAGTATAAGTAGATGTTAGCTGATTTGTTAAAATTGTAGTCATTATAGTGGTTAAGAATTCGGTTTCAAAAGAGAAGAGTTCCGCGACTGAAAGACTGAATTCACAACCGACGGAAAATTCGCCGTAATGTCACGTATATTTCCGTTCTACATCCTTTTGCATAGCTTTATATAACACAGCGTGACAAAAGAGTTATTACAGTCTTGAAAGAGTTATACTAGAAATTTATTAGAAATAATCTATTTGTAGAGATTTACAGGTCATCGTCTTGGGTAATCTAAGTTTATAAGTTTACTTATGGGTTCTGTGCATTTTACACTTAGGCCTGTAAAAATATTGATTTATATAAAAAAATGTCTGTAATAATATTAATTTTATTAAGTTGGTATTTGTGTAAGCAATCAAGGACAGTTACCTCATTATAGTCACCATCAATTAACTATTAAACAGATATAATGCAGAGGAATTTTTGAACTTTGACCAATGTACGTAATGATCGAGACACAGGATGCATTACTTAAAGGGATCCGTCAATAAATATGTGAATGACGTATGACACATTTACAGCACTGGAGGTAATAAACTATAGAATGTTTTGACGTTAGCCTGTATAATTAGAAGTTAAGCCATACAGAGAAATGTTTATTGTTTTAATTAATAATGTGATATAAGGCGACGTTTTTCTTCTTCTTTACAAACTGGTCATGGTCCATATGTGGGTGATGCTTCGTATGACTGTCTCTCTATCGCCTTCCTCAGTGATCCCTACTTGGCTACATCCTATTCTTGACTGCTATACTGTCTGCAATTCTTCTACCCACTTCAGTGTGTGTATAGTAATGAAGGACCTACTGATCCGCATAAGCTGCGTACCATTTCTTTCTCCGCATCATACTTAGGTTCGCGTATTTAGACCGTATATTTTCCGTAACACCTGCCTTTCGAGGCCGTCCAGAAGCTTTGTAATAGATCAGGTTTGCTGCAACACACTGGATTGCATGACTAGCGTCTTAATTTTATAGCTTGTTTATCTGCTCTCAAAGATTTTATCCAAGACAAAAAATGGTCTGTTCTCGTTGCCATTTTTCTTTTCGCTTCCTCCCTCTTATTGAGGTTTCGTTAGTAGTTAAGCCGATGGAGCTAGTGTTTGTCAATTGCTCCACACGTTAGTTACCAAGTAATATATTATGATAATGACGGCTCTACCTGCCTCTTCCTCCTTTAAACCAGAGTTTTATGTTTTCCTCTATTTAAAATTTTGTTTGTGGTATAAAGCTGTTTTACCGGTCTTTCGTCTAGTTTTCAAAGTGTTTTTTGATGAACTGTACCTATAACGACAATACTATGTGTGTAATTTTATCGAGAGTACTTCCACCTTGGTCTACTTCAGCAGCATTGTTTACAAACGAAACAAACAAAAATACTTTTTGTATTTCAATTGATAGTTTTCTACGCACACATTTCATTCTTCCGCTGTGCGTGTTACCGGCTTTACTCGTATGCGTGTTGTTGTGGTGTTGAGAAGGTGTAACCTTAAACCTAACGAACCTTATATTGTCCAAAAACAATATAAGTTAGCTTTAAACTGGTCGTTTAACATCCTCAACAGGTCTAGTTGATACGTAACAACCGTGTTTATGACCCTAATAAAATGTACCGTTAAGAATGCTATTTCGCGCCATCTTTTTCAGTAATCTCCTTCTTGTGTAAGAAACTCAGACACTCCCATTTCTCCCTATTTTTGTTGCTGAGACAGTGATGACGTTAGTCGCCTGTCCTACTGACGATTACTGTAAGTAGCCTTTCACCATTTTTGGAGAGAAGTCATTTCGCTCATCATAGGCCTATCAGACTATGGTTTACTGTATTCAGTTATATAAGATTATCATCACTGTTTACGTTCCCACAACCCGTGCTAGATTATAGCCGTCTTTGTGCCCAGACATTGTGATGTCATTTCACGTTTAAATCACCGACAGTACAAGTTAAAGTATCGTGGGTTCACGTACAAAGTAATGCGTCACATGTAAGAACACACTAGCACGTAATGTCAAGGACCTGTACACTTTATTGTAATGATAAAAAGATAGAAAGTAGTCGACAAAATCGCATATTCTCTTCTAACTAAATACGATTAGAAGCTAGTAATAGTGGCTATAAGTACCGAAATTCGGACTCTGGATATGGAAACAAATTTAATTGGTGCTGTTACGAGCTCGTGACGAAACATTTCCTCGAAAGTGAATAAAGTGTGTGGTACACGACAGCGGCGGCCCCCCACCCACGAATTCTGGGTCTCCACCGTTTGTGCACATTAAAATTAGTTACACATCTTTTGTATATACGAAGAGTGCGGACAGTGGTAAACTTTGTTATAAACGGCTATTATAGACCTGATGACAGATTTTCGACAGTGAGACTGAGAATGACAGTGGGCAAATATCTCCATGCGAGGCTAACAAAAGTTTTCATTCTCTTCGCACGTGCGCAGAACAGTTTTGCACAGTGTTCCATACGAACTACGGACGAGCAATGACAAATTAGCTTTCAGATTGTTTACAGAAATATGCACGCCACTGTTCAAATACTATTTCAGTAATGTTTATGAAGAATCGTTATCGGTGGCGTGTCTTGAAAGGACGAATTGTAAAATTGCAAGGTAGACCTTGAATAAGGAGCGATGATTCATAATTTTGTGAAGTAATATACAAATCAGTCTGCAGAGTCTCATCCTAAGAAAAATGTCGGTATCGGTGAAAATCAAACAAAAGTGAAAAGTAAGCTTTTTTTGTTTTGTTCGTCTTTGTCATACTGCCTTTATTCAGGGTAGTAGGCTATAGATAGCCTACGTTCTGCCATCAGTCTACATTTTGTCATTATACTACATTTCACGTTTAACAAGACAAGGGTCAACCCAAATTAGTCCAGCTAAATGGGATAGTGTCTGATACCACTCTTCGCAACATTCCTGTTGTCCGCACTCTTCGTACCACCCATCTTTTTAATCCAAGGGGTGCAGAATACGTTGCTGTAGTCTAAGTGTATACTTAGCAGTACGTAGGTACTACACAAGAGAATCGTCATCACCAGTACCTACAACAGACTAACTAAAGTTCTGTGATATAACTGACTTCTTTCGGAAATTAAAAATGTGTTCTATCTTGGAGTCACGATGGATGGCTATTAAATTTACAGGTCTTGGGTTCGATACCCGACAGCGCCATTAATATTACAGGTAATTATCAGGGCTTCGGTGACTACAAATAACTATCTGAGTAATGGTAGTACAAATCATACTACTTCTAAGTCGTAAGTCCCGAGTAAAGCAGATTATCCTACCGCTCCTTAAAAAGAAGCCCACTGCTGTCCTTCACTCCTTCATTCTATACATCTTAGTCTACTTCTGACCTTCTAAAATTTCTCCATTCTAAAGAACTCCTACCGATCTGTCTAATTGCTATTTTTTTTTTTTTCAGTATATTGTAGTAATGTAATCGAAATTCCCAACCACAGCAGACAAGATGAGGGTTTACTCTACGAAGATTACCTTACTTTCTTTGAAAGAGGCTAAATTTTAAGTCTGCGAAGATAATATTTAAGCAAAATACATGTACAAGTACGTAAAAAATATATGTACAAATATATTTTATGGTATATACAAATATAATAGTAGTCTATCTCTTGCTGTCCAAGTCATCTATTAACGTTACCTGAAACGTGTAAGTTTATACCAGGATAACGTCAAGGACTCTACCTCTTACAAAAAACACTACTAGCACCGCCTTTACTTATTTAAGTTAAGATGAAAAACTCTTGCGCACCACATCAATATTAAATATTCTTGTCCGATCTTTACATTTGAAAAAGTTCTAATTTGTTCCGTTTTGACTGAAAATTTAAACTGTCAGCTTCCAGGTGAGTTAAGCTAGTAAGCTATTATCAACCGATTAAACTTGGCATTTCGTTCTGATGTTTGGAAGAGGCCCGCTGTATCTGGGATTTGTTTAACAAGCACGGATCTTATTTGAAGAATAAAAGTCTATAAACGGTGACCTTATTAATGCAAGTATTTAAGTAACCTACATTTAGTATGTCAGTACGAACGCGCTTCGACAAGAGTAAATAAAGCCCCGCATTCTTTATTTGTTGATACGCAAACGAGGTCGCGTTTCATGGGTGTTGTGAAATTAAACGACAGTGATGAGACAATGTGTTTTGTAACTCGTACGAAGTATACGGCTTGTGTCATTTGCCTTTTAATGTTGAGCGATTTACTGGAAACTGTGTATTTACGATCAATTTTTCCGTATACTGCTTCTCGCCTGTTTACAGCACACTTTTTGTATTGGTGGCAATAGAGACGTATCTTACGAAGAAATCTAGATTCCTAAAGGCAACCAGCTCTCATTATGAGATTTACTAAGATCTGTCTTTAAAGCGCCCACAGAACTCGGTGAACGTATCTCAGTGACACAATCTCTATTGTCATGGCAGTGCACATATTGAAATAGAAATAGATGCAAGAGTGCAGATGAGAAACATTTTTCTAGTAAAATTCAAGAGTTGCAGTAAAAAAATACCCAGTGAAATATAACGCAAGTTGAAAAGTCAGCTAATATGGTATGAATTGATTTCAAGATGGAAGAAGAAACATTACCAAAAAAGGACATGACATGAAAGTACTGGAAAAAACAAAAATGGGTTGTAAGTGAAGATTAACAGTGGAAACTATGTATGTATCTATCTATTATGACCTGACAGGAAGACACACTGAACTAGCTTAATATATGACCTTATATGAAGCTCTGAGAGCTAGGAAGTTGAACTAGCTTCAAAGTACCTGACAGTAAAAAGAGGGAGAAAGATGATTGGATATGACCATATGATTGGAGAAACGTGGAACAAGGGAGGAGAAGAGATATAGTGAGATGGGTAAGTAGATGGAGGGAGAGAGAAAGAGAGGAGAGAGGAGAGAGAGAGAGAGAGAGAGAGAGAGAGAGAGAGAGAGAGAGAGAGAGAGAATAAGAGGGAAGAATAAGTTCTTACATCTTGATGCAGATTTGTAAAGAAGCATTATGCCCTACTTCAGGAAGGATACAATTCAAGTATCATATTCTTCCGTGTGTGCTTGCGCGCGCACGCGCGCGCGTAAAACATTTAAAAATAGTATGCTATACTATTAATGCCATTAAAATTTATGAAGTGCCTATATGGTTTAACTGAAAACTCATCTTCATTTATTTGGCTACATGTTTTCATCCTCTTTCTTTCAAACTCGAAAAAATTTTCAACCTCAAAAATATTTTGTCCTCATACCTTTGTTTGAATAGTCAAGCGTTTTAGGGTTACATTTCATAACATTTCGTTTTTCCTAAATCTTATATTACTATAGTCATTATCCTTTTAGCAATTATGAGCCGACTAGACGTTACGAACTTTTTCAGCAAGAAGTGTAACTTATTTTCTAACGCGAATCATATGAAAATATAAGTTAATTACTTGTAGCTGTAGATTTTAATATAAATAATAACTTGAGCTCACAAAACTTTTATATGATTACGTTATATCTGACGTGTTTAATAGAAATATGAAGTTTTATCTAAAAAGTAATAATTACATTTAATTTTGTGCATTCAATACGCGTATTTCATTTTTTTCAGAAACAGTTGTTAGTAAAAAACTGTTATGTTCTGATTGAGTTTCTGTATACGAAAAAGATAATAAATTTTAGTCAAATAAATGTTGCTACCTACTAATAAATTAGATTTGAGAAAGCTGAGAGTAAAACTAACATTGTCGTAGATAGTAACTGAAACATTGACATTTTTATAATGAATAATTAACGACGTTATTAATTAATGTTGTAAAATTACGAGAGCAGGTATTTAGTGTGACAAGTCCCCACACACACATTCATTCGAGTACAAAACACCAGCATAATAATTAAATGTATCCTTGAAGCGTGCAGGTGTGAAGCGTATTGTGTACATGTATTACATGTATGTATTAGAAAATAAGCATGAAAATTACAGTAATTTGCTAAAGACTAAGGTGAAATATTAAACAAGTTAAAAAAAAAAGTTAAAACAAAAAGAGTATACATATAGTCCAGTCGGGATCTGTATTGGGTTGCTTTTTTTCCGTCGGAACTCAAATTTTTATTGGAATGTCTCCCGAAGGATGCCTATAATGAGAATTTCGGTTTGCACCAGAAAAAAAAGTTGTGCTAAACTCAGGAAAAATCGTAGAGTGAAAAAATAGACTTTTTGGGTCCTGTTTTATGGCCTTTTCGTTCGAATATCTCGGTAAGTATCGTATCTACGTGGAAAATGAATAGAAGTTAATTTGTTCGCAATAAAATTTCCTATCGGAATATGCTTTTGTAATTTGGAAAAGTCAATTTTCCGCGTCACAGGAGTGAACATTCGCGAAAAAAAGTCGAAAAAATGTCGCTTTGGAAAACTGCTTATCGGAAAATGAAGAAAACTCTTAATGCTTCTAATAATGTAGCTAGAAAAAACTTTAAGTTATAACAAAAACAATCGCGCAAGAAAAAACACGATTTCTTTTTTCGTTTTTGCACAATAATTTTGCAATCTAGCTCTCTCCGGAAAATCTGAAAATTTTGAAAATATTGGTGATTGAAAAATACAGTCTTGTATGAATCGCTGATTTTTTTACTCTTAGAAGAGCATTCAAACTTTTAAACCCATTTTGAAAAATTCAAATCGGTTAATTACGAGAGCCTAGGGAATTTTTAGAATTTGTAATTAATTGTTTTACTTATAAACAAATAGAATATTTTCGCGAATTTTCAACCTATCAAATTCAAAAATTACAGGATGAAAGTACACAGCAAGACGCTTTATTACAAAAAAAAAGTTGAAATTCGTTAATTCGTTCCCGAGATATTGCCCGTCAAAGTTCACCGGTGTTTACTAGTAAACAATTAATGCTATGAGCCTCATTCTTGAACAAAAGCCTTAGTTTTTCGAAGTACTTTTCATGTGAACATTTTCAAAACTTGCACCCTTCGGCAACATAGAGAAAATACCGAAGAAAATTTCACCTACCGCACGAAAAGTTGCTGGGAGGTGGTGGTGGGGGAAGTCAAAACTGGCTCGCTTCAAAACTGAACTCGCGAGTTCAAAATAGCGGCGCGCTCTAAAATTGACAATATCTCGGCTTCTAACCAATCGATTTAGATGATTTTTTTTTAAATCGAGGTCTCGTTTGATAAGGAGTCCAATTACGGCAATCGCAATAACAAATTTTAATAACAATTTGTTGTAACAATATAACAATTTTTAAGGGGGTCTGAAAGTCGAATTTTATCCCTGATTGATTGCAGGTCGGCAGACAGATTTTTGTACAAATCTGTACAGATTTTATTGCGAACAAATTAACCTGTATTCATTTTCCACGTAGATACGATACTTACCGAGATATTCGAACGAAAAGGCCATAAAGCAGGACCCAAAATGTCTATTTTTTCACTCTACGATTTTTCCTGAGTTTAGCACAATTTTTTTCTGGTGCAACCGAAATTCTCATTATAGGCATCCTTCGGGAGACATTCCAATAAAAATTTGCGCTCCGACGAGTACAGTCAACCAAAGCATTTTTTTTACAGATCACGAGTGGACTAATACGGCTTAGTGAGAAATCTAGCATCCCCCTAGTTTTTGAAGAATTAATTTTAACCTAACTTGAATTGGGCGCGCTACACCTCCGCTCGACCAGGTAAACATTTTATAATTACACACTACAGCTCCGCTCGCATTGTGTTAATGGCCCCAAACGAGATATAACAAGTCCGCTCGCCCATCTTTACCACTCCTTAGGTATTCCCCGCTCTCTGGAGATGTAATAGAAAAACGTGCAACGCTAAAATTTATTCAATCGGAACCACAGAAGAAAGAATAATTTCAAGAAGAGATGGTAACCATAATCATCCTGCCGTTAGCCAGCAAGATATTCAACGTCAGATTATTAGTGCTGCCGCGAAACGAAAACCTGAAGCAGAAGTGCATGAAAGACCATCGAAAATTTTCCGTTCCGCAGCCGAAAATACGGATTCCAGCAGCATATGTGTGAGTGACGTGCGCGCTATTAGACAAACAATTTGTCGTGCTAGGATGAAAATTTTGCCACTATTACCAAAAAGTGCGGACGAAGTGTTCGATGTTTTACAAACACTTGAAACAAAAACAAATCGCGCGGAAAATTCCGTATACGTAGCTGACAGACAGAAACATATTAGTTTTACATGTTACACGAACTTAAAATTCTTGTGAGTCAGCTACTATTTATATGGACGGAACATTTCAATTTTGTACAAAATTTTTTTCACAACTTTTTACAATCCACGGTTTCCGAAATAATCATTACTTACCACTCTTGTTTTGTATTTTAGGAAATAAGACGACTGAATTTTACAAAAATGTGTTTTATTTAATAAAAAAAGCGTGTAAGTCAAAAGATTTACTTTGGAATCCCCGGAATGTGATGATTGATTTTGAGAAAGCGATACATCGGGCACTCGAAGAAGTTCTACCTCAGTCACAGTAATTGGGTGCCGTTTTTACTTAACACAATCTTGATGGAGAAAAATACAAAACTTAGGTTTGGTTTGTGAATATTAGGGTAGGGATTCCGAAATAGGAAAGTGGTTAAAATTAACATTTGGCATGATCTTTTTACAACCTGACGAAGTGGGAGACTTTTTCGCCATGGAATTAGCTGAAACAAAACCTAACGGCTGTAGAGTTGACGCTACGCAGATTATTTGGTTGAAATGTGTGTGACGAAGAAACGGAATTCCCACCGCACATCTGGGCTTCTTTATCGGCAGACAGTAACAGGACTACAAATGGCTGTGAATCTTTTCATAGTCATTTTAATCAAATATTCTGTCATAGTCATCCATCTTTGTATGTTTTTATAGACGCCTTACAGAGTATACAAATGGAAACATAAAAATAAAAATCCAAAGTTTGGAAAAGCCAAATAAAAGTAGAAGTGAAAAACAAAGTCAGCTGCGTCAAAGGACAATAGACATGTACAGACGACAAGATATTTCGAGGCTGCAATATGCTAAAATTATGTCTAAGTTGTACAGTGGATGATACGAAAGAGTACTGATTTATTATATAATTATTTATAATAATAATAATAATAATGGCTCCCATGTGTACCACCGAAGTAGCTTAGGAGAAGGCAGGGTAGGCTGCCTTATGTGAGTCGTACGGCATATAAGGAAGGCAGTGTGGCCAGCACTACGCTTCAGCCCCCCATTATTATCCCCAGGATGTTACCCCAGGTACTCATTTTCAACAGGCTGGGTCGACCTGGGGGCTGAAAAACACACCTTGATTTTATGGTGCGGGCCCGGGAATCGAACCCGAGACCTCTAGATTAGTAGCCAGGTGCCATACCCACTGGATTACTGAGCCACCATATAATTATTTATAAAAATTACTAAAAATAAAAAATTATAAAAATGAATAAAAAAAAATAAAAAAAACATGTAGTTCCCCTCAGCGGATATCTACAACTCATAATCACTAATAAGCGTGAAATATGCTTTCTATTTTGGTTTAAAATATTGAAATAAGTTTGACAAGCACTTAGAAAGTTAGATTCACTATGCTGTGATGGGGACGTGTTTCCCCTCTTTCCTCTTGAATTTACCTGCTGAACCCGAGCGGATGTGTTAAGTGGGATTAAAGTCATAAAATAAGACCCGAGCGGAGCTGTAGAGCGGTCGAGCGGAGGTGTAGTGCGCCCCTTGAATTACCTTAACTAAACTAACATCTCTAATCTAAAGGTTAAGGGTAAACCCAGCGACAGGGCACTAAAGATAGATCACACTGTGCAGACAATATAGATTCGTTTCCAGACAGCAAAGAATTTAACTGTTACACTGTAAGGTATAGACTAACTATTGTACTAAGCAGAACTGCTAAGTTTTAGGTGAAGCTTAATATTAAAATTCAGTTATCGATATGGGAGTGGTTTAAAAATAAATACAAAAAACTTTCTATGGGACTGCAACAAGGAAAAGAACACAGAAACACTGACGATATTCCTCCTGCTGTAAGATTCGAAAACTCGGATACACGGTTGAGTAAGAAGTTTTTAGTACAATCTTTACCACTAGCAAAACTTAACAGGAATCTAAGAAGAGTTTGTATTTTGCTACTGAGTTGTTGTATTCTCGTGTACAGGAAAGAGAAAATTCTAATACGAAATAGAATAAACAAAACCATTATCATTAAAAAATCTGTAATGAGAACGACTTAGGTCATCTGTTTTTTGATTACCATCAGAAGTCATAAAACTAATCAATTTAAGATGCATAATGTAGGCAGATCTTGTGTCGAAGAATGTTTCACATTGACAATTTGACATACATATTTAGAAAGAAAAATAAACCGGTAAATGCTTTCAACAGCTAAAACGTGTTTCCAATTAGGTATCAGAACTGAAACAACCTTGGTGTTGTTCCGTAGAGTAGTCCGATACAAAAACTTGTGAACATTGGTTAATTATCTCTTTAAAGCACTTACATCTGTTATTAAAAACTTTAGTCCTATAAATTTTTATAAATATAATTTCTTATAATTTATAATTTAATAATATAAATTTATAAATAATATAAATTATAATTTATAATTTAATTATAAATTTAAATATAATTTCTTTATAGTTATAGAATTTCTTACATTAATTTATAGAACTTAGAATTGCGGTAGTTATATGGTAATGGCAACTCTTACTTATGAAACCACATTAAGGCTGGACATTTCTGAAATCAGTTTTGAAGTGGCATTCACATCAGCACTAACAGTACGTTGAGGAGGAACCATGTAATTCAACAGCTGTTTGATGTTTTAGCTTGAAAAATGCATAATTTTCTCATATGATCTTCAACTCATATTTATATCTATTAATAAATCTATACGATATTAAAACATCCCAGAAAGCTCTCATAGTAAAGAAGACAAAATCATAACAGCACTGTCGTATAAGTAAAACGAAACTTTATATTCTCACCTTTTCGCTGACAACCAAGTGTCCTGACCACCGAAGAGGAACCCGTGTGACCTAAATGTCGATGATTATATGATCACATAATCTCAGCTTATGAAATACATCTGGTTTTGTTTTTGCCAATCTTCAGAACCAGATCTCTGTCGAAAAACTGCCCAAGGATAAGTGGTTTAATATTTTACTGTAGAACAAAAACATGATTAGAGCAAGGAAAAGTTTAAGAACATTTTAAAGTGTTGCCAACTACGGATCTAAGGTATGAGGTCTTGACAAGACGAAGAACAGCTTCCAAACAGGGATCTAGTCAGGAGGAGGGTTCGAGGAGTCCAGACCCTCCCCCCCCCCCCGAAAATTTATAAATGCGAAAAGGTATCGGGCACATTTCTTGATGGAGACAATATTGAACATACAACTCTACAGCAAACAAAAACTCATCAAACAAATTGAATATTGTAATAATAACAATAAAAAATGTAATATTGTTAAATTTAACCAGTCATTATTACTCATAGCAAGATAGGTTTCATGATAATCACACATGCATTATGTGCGGTTTTATTTGTTATTTTATAATCCGCTGTGAGGAAGATAAACATTGTTTTGCCAGAAATCAGTTTCGAAAGATATGCTCGCTAATAATTTTTTGTAGTTAAATTTGTAAATTTATACTCTTCAATGTAGTTATGCATGGAATTATTAAGGAGGTAAAGCATATGAGAGGATATAGGGTTGGTAGAAGTGTGTTTAATATTATATGTTATGCAGACGACGTTATTCTAATAGCGGAAAGTGAAAGTGACTTGCGTATAATTTTAACAAGGCATGCCAAAAATATAATATGAAGATAGCGGAAGAGAAAACAAAATCAATTACAATTTCACGTGACCCATTAAGGTGTAAACTTGTGATAAATGACAGAATAATTGAACAAGTAATGCATGTAGACTACTTAGGAACAAGGCTTACAAGTAACAATAGGGCAGATGAAGAAATGGAACATCAATTGATGAAGCAAGAAGAACTGCTAGATCCATTAATAATCTTATATATTTAATAAATACCTCACACAAGAAGCAAAAACTAGGGTTTAAAAAACAACAATACGTCCAGTAATATCCTATGCATCAGAGACCAAGCCAGATACCTCAAATCCACCCAGCAATAACTCAAAGAAAACGACAAACTATAGAAATGACTATATTACGGAGGGTACTAGGAAAGACAAGGTACGTTAGGTTGCCAAATAATAGTGTAAGAGAAACGTGTAATGTAACAGATATTCATTCTTGGATCGCGAAAAGAAGAAGGATATGAAATGAACACATATCAAGAATGAATGACACAAGGCTTGTGAAAAAGGCAAGAGATATTCAACCAAATAAAAAGAGGAGAATTGGTCGGCAAGGAAGAGGTGGAGTGACAGCATGTAGGACCGTTATTATAGGACAGGACAGAATCCTAACTAGGAAGTTGAAAAAGAGAAGAATAAAAATTAATTTATAATGCTATATTATTCATTCTTTTTTTTTAATATTTAGAAAAATTACGTCGACGACAATAGGAACAGAATTTCACAAATTCAAATTTGAATAATCATATTTATTGAATATCAATTTTACATTTAAAACTACATTGAAAATAAAAAAAAATCAACGGTTAATATGTTTTTATTTTATAAATTACTTCTACAGTTATAAGATTAACTTGTATCTTAAACTGCTACTTTAACTATTCGAATGTTCTACGTTGTTCCGAGGGAAAACCCCTGGTTTGGTTCCATATCTCCCAACCAATCTGGACCTCCACCAAAACAAAATTCTGGCTACGTACTTGCTTGGAAAATTCAACATTGCTAGCTCTGTAAGTGGGCTACAGGAAAACAGTATAAAATTCTGTGAAAGGTCCAGACGAGAAATTGAAGGAGGTTGCATGGCAATCGATTGCCAAAAGTAGCATCAGAGTTTTAAATACATTCTTCTGAAGTACCTGTGAACAGACCCGAGAGAATCAGGAAGACTGAAAGCTAACCATACAAGCTGAAATATCTGGATCACAAGGGTTCAGGAATCTACATAATCCATATGAGAACCTCCAGTAAGAAAGAAGCCACAAGAAGCAAAGCTGAGGCGGAGACAGTGATGGAAGACTTCCATCTTTATCTTTCTCACTTAAATCCCTTTATCATGTTTTTGTTGTCTTTGTTGCCCTTTCCCCGTAAATTCTTCTTCGTTCCGCACGTCACTGAACAGGAGGGATGGTCAGTCATTTCAACGACTAGAAAACCTGCAAAGTAAAGAAAGCCAATATAATATAATATAACGTCCTTGGTTTTGTAGTCAGGTTATGGATTATGTACAAATTCCTAGCCTTAAATCGGCTCTCAGTCTCTGTATAACCAAATAATATGCAAAACAGTTCAATTGACTGCAATCTTTCAGTGGCAACATTTTTTTTATAAATATTATGTGTTCGTATCTACTCAAGACCATTTCTAAAATTCTACTAACTATATACAGCTACTTGCTAAATTTAGGCGACCTGTATGCCATGTTCCATATTGTGCGTGCTCGTACCTGTCACAGGTAGGCCTATATGGGATCATATGGGAGAATCAAATGTGTGTTTCCAAAACACAGTATGCTTTTCAACATTACAACGTATTGTAAGCGAAGTAGGTCTACCCATAATGTTCTAAAACAAAACATTGCGCTCTGAGGGTCTTTAGCATAACCGAATCAACAATTTGAAGTAATACTTCGCGTCAGACATTAACTGCTTTTGTTAGTTTGTTATGAAAGAAAGTACGTTATCTAGAAGGCTTTGTAAATAACGTAATGTGTTCAATCTGATATTATTTATTTATTATCAAAATACCCTTATACCATATTGGTGTCGGGTCAGTCTGATATTAAATCTTTTCAATTTAATACATTTCTTGGAATTATATTTTATATTTTTAAGTTCTTGTCAGTTTGCATATTAGAAATAAAAGTAGGCGTATATACACACACACAAAATGGGACATTATACGTTCAGGCCACCTAAATTTAGTAAACCACTAACAATAAACATGAAATTATTTAAGTAAATGTCGGTAATCGATCTTTGACAAATAAGAAGCTTGCACACTTTGACGTCATCATGCTTTGCAATTTTTTAAATTTGTCTCACAAATTGTATCCCAAAATGAATGAAAGCCTAGGGTAAACTACATTAGAAAGTGGAAGCAACGTGTCACCAATTACGTATTTTCAGGTTAAAATAATTTATGCATATTACAAACATCTGATATTACAAACAGCACCAAACACAGCTGGACCATGAATTTGTAGTTTGTATCAGGAATCAGATTGTCCTTAGTGTATTGGTAACACTAAATAAGTCATTGATGTGATACGCGTAAAATATGTAATACTTTCCCGGCCCAACAACTTTATCGCATAAAACGCAGTAAACCTGTCACGGTCGTGTAACACGACTTTACTGTTGACAGCTGTCCTCGTTTTAGTTTACCTTCTTCAGAAACAAACACGCTTCCTAACCATACGACATAGGCCTACATCGTACGGTTAAGATGCTTGAACCAATAACTTTGGTGCCAGGACTTATTAAATGCATATTGTTTAATATCTGTTTATACTCAAACGCATTACGGAGTATTTACAATTTATCATATAAATAATATTAATATACATTTATTTATGAGTTTCTTATCTTGTCTGGTTAGAGATTAAGTATTAAAACAAGATTGGGTTAACTCGACATGGCCGCTACGCATTCTGATAACGTCTCAGCAGAAATACGGTACTTAATAGCTGATTTACATTCTTCATTAGAAATCCCTAAGTTTTTAAGGAATTGTTAACATAACAATCGTTTAAATATAATCGTTTAAGTATACTTAAATGTACCAATCATTTAACAGTATGTGTGTATTTAACAGTATCTGGACAATGACAGATATTTTGGCATGTTTGTGGTATAATTATAGTTATTTTTAGTACTCAAGCCGAATGATTTTATGAGTTCGTAATAAGAGGTCTTAATGTGCAAAATATGAGCAGTTCTTTGAAAGGAAATTTACTATCATTTTAATATTTTTTTACAGTTTTTAAAAGCTTTTAAATTGTAACGTGACTTAAGGGAAAATGGAACAGCATGGAAAGGTTAATCAATAAGATATTTAGAGTTACCAGGGACGACAAATTACAAATAAACAGCCGAAAACCAAATCCATTTCGGGCAGACAAAGATTTGCGAGAATATTCTTTATGTTGATAGCATATGGTCAGGGGAATGAGAATGGTTTATCTAATTTGAACCCCACTCTTGCTTGCACTGGTAGGAAAAATCCTGCCGTAATCGTGAATCATTTTAGACAGTGTATTCAGACGCCTATGGTAAAGTTAGGAGAGAATGCACACAATTCCCCCTCCCCCCGAATTCACTAAAAATTGGATGTAACTCTATTTTTGTAAGAAAGTGTACACACGTATTCCCTAGTATGTTTTGTAATTTTAGTAATCCGTACTCGATGTTTATTTTGTTTTTAATTTTTTAGAAGATATCAGTTTTTTTCAGAAACTTGATTTTACCCAATCTGTCCTAACCAGGTAAGTGAGATTGTTGTAATTGTCAATTGTACTTACTGTACTTGTAGCATAATTGTTACTTAGAAGTGAGAAAATAAGAAATTCTTAGTTGTGTGGAGAAAAGGGACAGATGTCAGGTGTGTATACGAGACTGTAGCATATGTTTTGAACATAAAATTAGTTTTAGGAAATTTTCCCAGGGTCGTGAATGGTATCTCACCCTTTCTCAATAAGCATGACTGTCCAGGAAGTGATAATCGTAGGAAATCTGGCGAGACACCTCAAATAAGAATTAATGGTGACAAGGTCCAGACAGGAAATATAAAATGTCACACAAATTTGATATCCTTTTGGGGGAGTCAAGTAATGGGTTACAAGTGTGAAGCCAGATGTATTCCGTGGGAACATTGGTTAAAGCAGGTGTTTTCTTCCGTGAGAACTTTTAATCTAAAGTAGTAAACAACGCCAAATCGTGACGTAGGGTCACATGTTACAGTCTTTGACGAAGTCGTGAAGCAGCTTCAGGGCATTCACTGGACTAGCAGCAGTCTTAGGACGAGCCAAGCAGTCGTGTTACAGAACCAAGGAGCAGTTGGAGCAGTTGTAGCAGTATAACAGTGTAGCAGTTGAAATCGTCGTTGGAAGCGATCATCGTTGGAAAAGAAGACTTCAAGTGGAAGTAAGTGAATAGCGTCATTTTATTTACTCTAGAGAAATGGCTACTGCAGAGTTAAATCATTTTGAAAGCTCTAATAGTAATTCTGATTCTGAATTAGAATTGACAGATTATGCCACAAGTAGAAAGATAGATAGTGGTGATAGAAAAAGCAGTAAAGTAAAAAGTAAAGTAAAGAATAGCTTTGATGCGTATAAAGAAAATCATAAGAAATTAAAGCTTGACCAAGCAGCTAAATTTGTTCCTGAGTTTAATGGTAAAAGAGATGATTTAAGTAAATTTATTAGTTGTGGTGATTTTGCGATTGAGAATGTAAGTAATTCATATAAGTATTTGCTGTTTGAAATTATAAAGATTAAGTTAGTTGGTGATACTTACAATATTGTTAGGTTTAAAGATGTTGAGTCATGGGAGCAGCTTAAAGTAGCATTACACGATAAGTACGGTGAAAAGAAAAATATCGCTCATTTGCAGTTAGAAATGTCTAGTGCAAGACAAAATAAAGATGAAGATGTTCGGGCCTTTTCTGAAAGGTTAAATAGTATTTTGAGTTCGTTAGCTATTCAGATGACGGAAAATAAAGATAAAAATGTTAAAAGCGCGATTTATGATGTGCTAGAGCAACAAAGACATAACGCGTTTATTGAAGGGTTGCGTCAACCAATTAAATTTTTGATGAAAGCGAAAAATATTCGTACGTATGAAGATGCTTTTGAAGCAGCTGTTTTAGAAGAAAAAACATATTAAATGATAGGGAAACACAAGAGTATTTCGGTTTAAAAGTAAAAGATTATATGGAGTATAAGAAAGATACTCGCCCTAAATGTTTTAATTGTAATAAGAGAGGACATGAAGCTATTTTAAGAAAACCTCGTTTCAAAGTAAAAGCGGGTTTAATAAAAATAATTTTGCTAAAAGAGATAGAGACGTACATGTTAAAATAATTACGTGTCATTACTGTGGTAAACAAGGGCATGTTATTGCTAAGTGCTATAAGAAGCAGAAGGACAAAGAAAATAAAAATAATAAGAAACTGAGTTTTAAGCCGAAGAGTACAGATGCTCATCCGAAGGCAAGTGATTTTAAAACTATTCAAGTAGGTCGTATTACAGATGACCGTAAGCATGAATGCATAGAAATGGAATTATCCGAAACAATAAACAAAATCTTTTGTTTACTTTTAGACACGGGAGCGGATATTTCGATAATTAAAGTAGGACAATTAGAAGATGATGCTGAAATAATGCCAGATACCGAAAGAGTAATTACGGGTATTTCTGAGGAGCCTGTAACAACAATCGGTTTAATAAATTTAAATATTAAAATGAATGGTAGAGAAATTGTTCATCCATTTCAGGTGGTATATGATAAGTTTCCATTAAGAAGTAACGGTATTTTGGGTAGAGATTTTATGTCGAAATACAAAGCGAATATAGACTCTGAGAAAGGCGTTGTCCAGGTAGGAAAGACTAAATGGAAATTAGTTCCGTATATAAATAAAATTGTATTACAACCGCGATCAGAAACGGTTATTTGTACGAAAACGTATAGTGTAGGTGAAGGCGTCGTATATTCGTGTGAGTTACAGCCAGGCGTACAGTTAGGTAGTAGTCTGACTAAAGCATTTAAGGGTAAATGTTTAGTTCCAGTTACGAATATAAATGATGATAAAGTTGAAATAGAGATCCCAGAAGTGGAGATATTGACGAGTATGAATGTAAACAGTTATCGCGAAATCGCGAAGATGAAGTTATTAAACAATTAAGGGTAGATCATTTAAATAAAGAGGAAAAAAAGGCTTTGATAAATATATGCGTAGAGTACAATGATTTATTTTATTTGCCGGGAGACAAATTAACGGCGACTGATACGCTGGAACATACGATTCCATTGAAACAAGATACAGCCCCAATAAATATAAAACCGTATCGTATTCCGGAACAACATAAAGAGGAAGTTCAAAAGCAAATAGACTCTATGTTAGAACAACAAATAATAGAAGAGAGCCAAAGTCCTTGGAACGCGCCACTTTTGGTTGTACCAAAGAAAATGGACGCGTCGGGTAAAATTAAATGGCGTATTTGCATTGATTTTAGAAAATTAAATGAAGCGACTATAGGTAATTCTTTTCCTTTACCTAACATTACAGATATTTTAGACCAATTGGGTAGAAGTAAATACTTTAGTACTTTAGATTTATCGAGGGGGTTTCATCAAATTAAAGTGCATAAATAACATAAAGAAAGAACCGCATTTAGTACGGCATATGGCCATTACGAGTTTACTAGGATGCCGTTCGGGTTAAAAGGGGGTCCGCCAACTTTTCAAAGATTAATGAACACAGTACTTACAGGTTTGTTTACAAGGTATTAAGTGTTTTGTATATTTAGATGACATTGTGGTTTACGCTCAGAATTTAGAGGAGCATCAAATAAAGTTACGCGAAATATTTGATAGATTAAGAGAACACAAGTTGCTATTAAATGCAGATAAATGTGAATTTTTACGCAAAAGAAGTAAATTATTTAGGTCATGTAATTACAGACGAAGGGTTAGCTCCAGATCCTAAGAAGACGGAAGCCGTAGATAAGTATCCAAAACCTAAGAATGCGAAAGACATAAAGAGATTTCTAGTGCTAGTAGGTTACTATAGGCGATTTATAAAAGACTTTAGTAAAATCGCTCAGCCACTAAATGAATTATTAAAGAAAGATGTACCATTTGATTGGGAGCAAAAACAGGATAATATTTTCGAAATGCTAAAAAGCAAATTAACTAGTGCACCGTTATTACAATATCCAAATTTTAAAGAGGAATTTGTAATCACTACGGATGCCAGTAACGAGGCCTGCGGAGCAATATTATCGCAAGGTAAGATAGGCGAAGATAAACCAATCGCATACGCTAGTAGAACACTAAATAAAGCTGAAAAGAATTATAGCACAACAGAAAAAGAACTTGTTGCAGTAGTATGGGCAGTGAAACATTTCCGACCTTATATTTACGGTACAAGGTTCACATTAGTCACTGACCACAAACCTTTACAGTGGTTGTTTAATAATAAAGATCCTGGATCGAGATTGATGCGTTGGATTATTAAATTAGCTGATTATGATTTTAATATCATACACAAGGCAGGAAAGCGAAATACGAACGCAGACGCGCTTAGTAGAATAAAAATTAATTTGGCAGAAGTAATTAAAGTGGATGTAGGAACTGAAGAAGAAAAGAGACGAATAATTGAAGAGTAACACGATTCAACGTTAGGAGGACATCAAGGTATATCTAGAACATATAATAGAATAAAATTAAAATATGAATGGCCTAATATGAAAAATGATATCGAAGAATATATTAAAAGATATGATAGTTGCCAACGTAACAAAAGTCACGTGAAAGACACACGAAGAGTTCCTATGCAAATCAGTAACGAATTGAGTAAGCCGTTTGAGCAATGCGCAATGGATATAGTAGGTCCATTACCGGTAAGTCAAGGAGGGAATAAGTACCTTCTTACATTCCAAGATTGTTTCTCAAAATATGCTGAAGCGTTTCCTATTAGGGATCAAACCGCGGAAACTATCGCGAGAGAATTCGCTACGAAAATTATATGCCGCCATGGTGCGCCAGAAAGATTGTTAACTGACCAAGGGTCAAACTTTATATCTGAGATAATGCAATCAATTTGCAAGTTATTAAAAATAAAAAAGGTACAGACCACTAGTTATCATCCACAAGCTAACGGGTCTTTAGAACGAAGTCACAAGACACTTGCGGAGTATTTAAGACACTATGTTGACGAAGATCAACTGAATTGGGACTTATGGGTTCCGTATGCGATGTTTACGTTTAATACAACCGTGCACACAGCTACGGGACATACACCTTTTTCGTTAATTCATGGAAGAGAGGCCGAATTGCCTACAAGTATAATAAGAGATTCGCCTCAACCTCAGTATAATTACGACGAATATAAAGACGAAGTAAAGAAAAGATTACAAAGTGCTCACCAGTTAGCAAAAGAAATTTTAAAGAAAAAGAAAGAACCTAGTAAAAGTCAGTACGACAAAAATACAGCGGATAAACAATTTAGAGTAGGCGAGAAAGTATTGTTACATGACGAAACCGTACGTAGAGGTAGGTCAAAGAAACTAGGTCCCCAATGGATCGGACCATACGTTATAACAAAACGAAATTCCGAAGTAAATTACACTTTACGGAAAGGGAGAAAATTAATTGAAGTACATGTAAACCGAATAAAGAGGTATGAGATTAATTAGAAACTGCATGTTGCAGATGGAGCTGTTGACCTTGTGTACAGTGATAATTTTTGGACTTTTATTAAGGAAAACAGACGCAGATGACAATCCATTCAGTGTAACAAAAATAAGAAATAATCCTGGTGTATATTTCGAAAAAATTGGAACAGTTCAATTGACTAATGAAAATTGGAAATTAATTACGTATATAGATATTAATAATTATTTACAACGATTAGAAAATGTTAGAAACAGATATAATAAGCTTAAGAGATTTTGTACTAGAGAATACTCTGATTATTGTAGTAAAGTAAGTATTGCTATGCAAAAGACTATGAATGACATTAATGAAAATGTTAACCAATTAAAAATGCAATTAGGACATAGCGAACCAAAGAATCGTAGATTTAAAAGAGGTATGTTTGACACTATAGGTGAAGCAGCGAAAATTTTATTTGGAACTATGGATCGTTACGATACCATGTATTATGATGACAAAATTAAAGAGGTTACCTACAATCAGTATGAGGTATCAAAATTAGAAAAAGAACAAGCCGCTGTCATGATTTCAGCCATTAAGACTATTAATAAAACAATTAATGATGCGAATATTAATCAAGGTAAAATCATAGAAAGCTTTGATAAAATTATTGATTTTCAAAATTTGACTCGAAAAGTATTAAATGAAAAACTTAATAATATAACTTTTCAGGCAGCAATGACTGAATATGTGGAATATATCCACACTGAAGCTATTCAATTAGAAATTGATGTTAAAGAATTGTTACAAGCTATTACTGATGCTAGACAAGGAGAAGTTCACTCCTCTGTTATTAATTTAAAAACTCTAAAATATGAATTAGAATCTATTAGAGGAAAATTTCCTGCAGGACTGTCATTTCCTTTTGCAGTGAAAGATGACAATATTCACTCATGGACGGTAGCGCAATTATTTTATTTTCTAGGTTGGCTAATCTGATTTATATCGCGCATCAATTTTCGCGTGGTTGTACCTTGCTCAGTGCATAGCTAGCTTCCTCGGCGTTCGGTTCGCCGAATCCTTCGCTGTCAATTAGTGTCGACATTAAATGTAGGCTTTAGGCCTTTGTATTCTCGATTATGGCCGACTAGGCCCTCTTCATGATTAGCTAAATTCATACTAATTCGCAACATGCAGTATTAGCCAGCCTCATTCAAATTTACAGCTGTAATGTAATTATTCAAAATATTAAAATTATTCGTATACAGTCCACTTCTTGTTATTTCTTAATGCAGAATTAATTCATTTTACACATCATCTCAATCACTATGGAAGACCAGCCAACAGAATATTTAATTCAAGAAGCATACATTTAGCCCACTTGGGCCCAATTAATTAACACTTCCTGTCCACGCTTGTGGAACATTATTTCATTCAACAGTTTCGGTCCACTTGGACCGGGACTAATCATTTTTTGGTCACTCCGGACCTGGATTTCCACTTAATATCTTTATATCTGTTTCTGGCCATCACGGGCGGATTAGCGCGTCAGCTAATGCGACCGTGGCGTGATTTGCGTCGCCATTTCGCTCGTCATCTTCGGACAACGTAATAGCAAGTTCCTGCCGGCTGTAGTGCTTCAAAGTGGTCATCTCTGCCAGCTGTTCACCATCGTCACCAAGGAGCCGACGCTGTGGGACGTCGCCAACCAGGTACCACCAGCAACAGAAAAAAGGTGCGTAAAAAATGTCTGAAGAAGGCCTCAAGGTGCTGACCAGAAAGAGAGGCGGATTAAAGTCCGCGATAGTGCGGATACAATCCGCGGTAAATTCGTTTGATATTAATTTAAGCACAAAACATTTTCTGACTGTAAGATTAGAAAGTCTTAAGAGCTTAGCCTCGAAGTGCGACGAGGTACAGTCTGAGATAGAGCTTATCAGTAAAGACACGAGCGCTGCTCAGGCAGACCGAGTCGAGGTTGAGGAAATGATATACTCAACTGAGGCAAACATTTTACAACTTCTTGACACTTTTAATACTCAGACTGTGCCTCCTGTACTATCGACGCCTATGCATTTAAAGCCGATAAGTTTGCCCTGCTTCTCAGGCAACATACTTGAGTGGCAACACTTCTATTCAATTTTCAATGATCTAGTGCATTCAAGATCCGACTTAACACCAGTACAGAAACTGCATTATTTGCATTCCTCGGTGAAGTGTGAACCATTAGACTTAATTAAATCATTACCCATTTGTCAAGAAAATTATGTAATAGCGTTGAACTTGCTGTCCGAGAGGTATAATAATCCATTTATATTAGCCAAATATTATGTACAAAACCTACTTCAGGTTAAGTCCACAATAAAGGACTCAGTCCAAAGCTTGGCGGAGTTTACGAATACAATAACGTCTTCCGTTAATTCACTGGCGGCAATGAAGCTGTCCGTAAATTCATTTGAGTTTATTACCATACAGTTGCTCTCCACCAAACTTGACCCTATTACTTTAAAACTTTGGAAGGAGTCAATAGACCCTGACAACTTGCCCAGTTTTCAAGACTTTACGCATTTTTTAAACTTGCGCCGACAGCTTTTAGAAAATACAATGACAATTGAATCCGGACAGCAATTCAACAAACCTAGCGTAAAACCAAACAATAAATTTGAGAAACATAGCTTAAGAAATACTGCTGGCAGCAATACCTTTAAGAGTTATCACGCAGCGGCAAGGCATTATTTATGCGTGTGTTGTAAATCTGACCACCCGCTTTACATGTGTAACAATTTTCGTATATTAAGTGCCGCTGAGCGGGGGCAATTGGTTGCAAATCATAAATGCTGTATTAACTGCCTTAGAGCAGGTCATTTGATAACAAATTGTAAAAGTAAACAGGTCTGTAAAATTTGTTCAAAGGGTCACCACACCTTGCTGCACGCTAATTACGTGCCGAAATCACCAGCTGCCAGCAGCAATTATTGCTCATTTAAATTACAGTGTAAAAACAATGTTCTTTTATCCACAGCGGTTGTATATGTCGTTGATCAGGCTGGCAACAGGCATGAAGCTCGGGCGCTCCTAGACGCCGGTTCCCAGATCAATTTTTGTACGAAATCATTTGCGAAAAGGTTGCACCTTAAACTAACCCGATCTAATATTCCAATTACAGGAATAAACAACACAGCGTGTTGCGCTACTGACATTGCTTCTATGCGTATTATTTCTCGCTATCAGAGACATAGTTTTGAGGCCAAATGTGCCGTCCTATCTAACTTAACTCATAATCTGCCTTCAATCTCGTTTGACATCAACCGGTTCCACATTCCAAACAAAATTTTTCTCGCCGACCCAGATTTTAATATATCTTCACAGATCGACATACTATTAGGGGCACAATTTTATCTGGATTTAATATTAGCCAATAAATACACACGCGGACCCAACTTCCCTATCATTCAGGAAACAAAACTGGGTTACATTCTGGCCGGCAATCTGCCCAAACACTGCCACACCCAGGGTCCTGCGGTTTCGTTCCTGGCAAGGAACAATGACAGTCAAATTCTGCAATCTCTCGAGAGATTTTGGGAGGCAGAAACAATCCCTGGCGATACCCCTGACGGCGAGTCGGCTTGCGAAGAGCATTTTGTGCGCTCTACTCAACGCAACCACGAGGGTAGATTTATAGTGTCGCTCCCATTCAAGTCTGATAATGCCCACTTGGGGGAATCTTACACAAGTGCCGAATCAAGATTTTTAAGCTTGGAGCGTCGATTCAGGCGCGATGCCAAGCTCGCTCGCGACTACGCGGACTTTATCAGGGAATATATGGATCTTGGGCACATGACACTCATCGATCATGGCGCTATCAATTCAGGAGCGTCAAATATTCACTACTTGCCTCACCATGCCGTGTTTAAACATTCTAGCTTGACCACAAAACTGCGCATTGTTTTTGATGGTTCGTCCAAGACTACTAATGGTCTTTCGTTAAATGACATATTATTAGTAGGCCCCAATGTTCAGCAGGATCTCTTCTCTATTCTGTTGCGTTTTCGCATACATAAGTATGTCCTGATTGCCGACATCGAAAAAATGTATCGTCAGATTCGCGTAGCTGAAGGAGATTGTCACTATCAACGCATTTTGTGGCGTGACTCTACCCTCGAACCACTTAAGCATTTCGCGCTGCAAACAGTAACCTACGGCACGGCTAGCGCCTCTTTTTTGGCCACTCGGTGCCTTCTACAAATTGCAATCAAACTTCCTTTCCCCAAGCGGCTTTAGCCATAACTAACGATTTTTATGTCGACGATCTGCTTACCGGTTCGGACACTATCCCCGATCTAACCAAGCTGAAATCCGACCTAGGTGCGTTACTTGCTCAATATGGTTTCACGTTGCACAAATGGGCATCAAATGAACCCACAGCGGTCGCAAATCATCACAACTTTTCACAAACTAAATAAACAGGACAACGTGCGTACCCTGGGCATTCTTTGGAACAACACTGCCGATTCATTTTTGTTTAATGTCAAACTATCTCCGGTTGACCATAGCATATCCAAGAGAAAGATTCTTTCAATTATCGCCGGAATATATGATCCGCTGGGTTTAATCGGACCAGTTGTCTTTTTGTATAAACACTTTATGCAGCGACTTTGGCTTTGTAAGCTTGGTTGGGATGAACCGATTTCCGGTCAGTCACTTTCGGATTGGCATTCTTTGTGTAACAAATTGAGTCTGATTGGTAAAATAGTAGTCCCGCGATCTATTCGTTGCAACCGTGAGGCGGTTACGGTTCAGTTGCATGGGTTTTCGGATGCCTCGGAGAAAGGGTTCGGCTGTTGTATATATATCCGAGTCATTTATCGAGATTCTACTGCTTCCTGTCGTCTCTTGTGTTCCAAATCTCGCGTGGCTTCCCTACGCCAAGTGTCATTACCTCGCATCGAGCTCTGCGCTTGTTTGTTATTATCGCGACTCGTATCTAAGGTTATTCCTGCTCTTTATTCGTTTATTGATAACGTACATTTGTATTCTGATTCTATGGTGGCTCTTTACTGGATTCATGCGCAGTCTACGCGTTGGAAGACATACGTCGCTAATCGGGTTGCTGAAATTCAGCGTCGCACGCAAGCTTATACCTGGCATCACATTGATTCGCGACGCAATCCTGCTGATATTATATCTAGGGGGTGTTTCCCTGACGTTTTGCGCGATTGCTCGCTTTGGTGGCAGGGTCCTGGCTGTCTGTCTCAATCGTCAGAGTCTAATCCTGTCCCATCCTTCGTACCGGCCACTCCATCGTCTTCGGAAGTCACCGCGGAAGAGAAAACTGCACACAACCGGTCGCTAATGTCTACCCTGGCTGTTGACTTATCGTTGGACTTTTCCTCGTTGCACCGGCTGACACGTGTATACGCTTACTGTTTTCGTTTCATCAGAAATATTAGGCACTCATGTGCGGACAAACTTTCGGGCGGTCTGACCCCTGTAGAAATGCATCAGTCTCTCAATTTCTTCATAAAACAATCTCAGTCGATCCACTTCGCAACCGAAATTAATTGTCTTCGGAACGGATCTCCTGTTTCCATTAGGAGCAAGTTGGCTTCTCTCGACCCGTTTCTTGACGACTCTGGAGTGATACGCGTGGGCGGACGTTTGCAGCATTCCCAGTTACCTTACGATTCGAGACATCCTATCGTATTACCCCCATCGGCGCATATTACACGCCTTATCATCGAACGTGAACACATTCGTTTACTTCACGCTGGTGCGCAGCTCGTGCATCATTCACTGCGTCAACGTTGGTGGATTGTTAATGCCCGGCTGGTCATCCGTTCCATTATTCGTAAGTGTCTCAAGTGTATTAGGTTTAGTGCCACACAGCAGGTCCAGAGACTTGGCATTTTGCCATCCCCTAGAGTCACTCCTTCAAGGCCGTTTCTATTTTGCGCGGTTGATTATGGTGGTCCCTTCATGATTCGTCATGGCGGGCAGAAGTCTAGAACCTTTACTAAGGCATACGTATCTCTGTTTGTTTGCTTAGCAACAAGGGCTATTCACCTGGAATTGGTGTCCGACCTTACTGCCAGCGCATTTGTAGCTGCTTTACGTCGTTTTATGGCACGTCGGGGTATACCTAGTCAGCTGTACTCCGACAACGGCACGAACTTCAGGAAGGCCCGCACCATCTTACATGATATTTACAACCTTTGGCACAATAAGGATGCCATCTCCTCGATTAAGTCATTCACATCCTCTCAGGGGATATCATGGTCATTTATTCCGCCCTCCTCACCTCACTTCGGTGGCCTTTGGGAGAGCGGCATAAAGAGTTTGAAATTTCATCTGCGGCGCGTGGTAGGCAAATCTATATTAAACTTCGAAGAGTTCACGACCGTTTTGTCTCAGATAGAGGCATGTCTGAACTCTCGACCTTTATTTGCTATTTCTTCGGATGTTAACGACCCGGTGCCACTTACACCTGGCCATTTTTTGATTTGCGCGCCCCTAACTGCGATTCCTGATCCAGACCTTTCTCACGTTCCTGTTTCTCGTCTTGGTCGTTGGCAACTACTTCAGAGGTTTGTCCGGGACATTTGGAAGGCGTGGTCTCGCGATTATTTGCACCAGCTGCAACAGCGTCACAAGTGGAAGTTTGCCAAAGATAATGTTTCCATTGGTGACTTAGCTTTGCTTATTGAGGATAACTTGCCTCCATTAGCCTGGAAATTTGGCGTGATCATCGCCACATTTCCCGGCCCAGATAACTTGGTTCGCGTCGTAGACATTCGCACGCCTACGGGTGTTTTGCGGAGACCAATACATAAATTATGTCTGTTGCCAGCGCGAGACGAGATTTGACATTATGATTATAGCACAATGCTGTTTTATTCAGCCATTGGCTTATTATTTGTTACGACCATTTGGTCAACATAATTGTGATGAATTGTCACAATATTTTTGTCAATTTTGCGTCGTGGCACGCTTCTAATTATCACAGTTCTGTGGTATCTTGATATTTGTATTGTATGTTAATTTTTGTGGCATACTATGTCTCACATTTTCATTGATGTTATGGGGTGTATTGCATGTCTTTGGGTGGTCTTATTTATGAAATGTTATTACATAATATTCGCATGTTTTGCCGTTAAGTAACCATGTATTCATTTCTTTATATTGTTGCTGATAAATGTGTACTATTCTGTGAATGTCTTTAAATTGTTTCTGTAATTTCAGTATTGTATTGTTCTTTGACATTGCAATTATTTATCTTGTAATTATTCAAATTATTATTGTTGTATTCACATAAATTGTGTCTATGTAAAAACTATTGTAAGCGTCTGCCGTATGTAACTGCCTCGTCTAATTTATTCATATTGTATTTTATATTTTATTCATTTTGTAAGTAAGCATGCACAATTCTTTATTTAAAATTATGACATACATGTCATAGCTGGGCTGCATTCAGCATCTGGTTTGCTCATACATTGTTACATATTGTAAATTCCTGAAACTTCAGGAATAGCATGTCTAGGTCAATACATGCCGCCCTGCTGAATATACAATAGAACATGCAACTACAACATGTTCAACAACAATTTTGTTCATGATGAACCTCCGTTCATGCATTAAACATTGTATAATTATGTATTTTTCTTTCATGTTTTATAATGTTACATACTGCACACACTTGTGTCAGAAATATTGTTAACCAGACTTATTCGTATATGAAACAGCTGTTCGCCAACCTTGGCCTACAATCGCCTATCTACAGGCTTATCTTATGCATGCTTATCTCTAAACTAGCGGCAGACTGCCGTTATCTAATCTCAACTCAAGGTTCAACTTAGCCTTGAAGCTAACCATTGTTAGTAAGAACTGCACTCTTTTAAATTAAATTGTAAATGTATTCAAATTTATTAAAATGTATTAAAAAATCTTTTTGATTTTTGACGGGCAGCTTATGGACGGTAGCGCGATAATTTTATTTTCTAGGTTGGCTAATCTGATTTATATCGCGCATCAACTTTCGCGTGGTTGTACCTTGCTCAGTGCATAGCTAGCTTCCTCGGCGTTCGGTTCGCCGAATCCTTCGCTGTCAATTAGTGTCGACATTAAATGTAGGCTTTAGGCCTTTGTATTCTCGATTATGGCCGACTAGGCCCTCTTCATGATTAGCTAAATTCATACTAATTCGCAACATGCAGTATTAGCCAGCCTCATTCAAATTTACAGCTGTAATGTAATTATTCAAAATATTAAAATTATTCGTATACAGTCCACTTCTTGTTATTTCTTAATGCAGAATTAATTCATTTTACACATCATCTCAATCACTATGGAAGACCAGCCAACAGAATATTTAATTCAAGAAGCATACATTTAGCCTACTTGGGCCCAATTAATTAACACTTCCTGTCCACGCTTGTGGAACATTATTTCATTCAACAGTTTCGGTCCACTTGGACCGGGACTAATCACACTCATTCTTAGACTTATTTTCTATTTGTGTGTATGTTAAGGACAATAAGTTAGTGTATGTATTCGTTATTCCTTTGATTAACGATTTATTATTTGAATTGTGTAAGGTATCACCATTACCAAAGTATTTAAAAAATAATGAATACCTATTCATTCAACCCAAAACTGAATACTTGGCTATAGACGATGTTAAACAATATTTTATTTATTTAAAGTCAGATGAATTGAACAATTGTAAAAAATTAGAAAATGATGTATTTGTTTGTCAACAAATGAATCCTATTTATCAAGTACATTTACATGAATCTTGTGAAGTAAAATTGTTTAAAGGTGATTATGATGCAAAGAGTTGCGATCAGAGAATAACTAGAATTAATAATCCTTTATGGCAGAGAATGATGAAATCAAACTCATGGCTTTATGTTTTACCAGAGGATGAGACATTGACAATTAGTTGTAAATTGGGTGGTATGCCATCCATTATACATTCAGTACAATTAAGTAATGTGGGAATTTTTAATTTAGCACCAACGTGTAGAGCGTATGGCTCAGGTATAATGTTATTATCAAATACTAAATATGAAAGTAATGGTACGATACCAATTATCCCACCTGTGGATATAGAAATTGACTGTTGTGACGAATTAGATAGTGTAGTTAAAGATGATGTAAAACTACCTACGTTAAAATTACCAAAGTATTTGAAAACGGTGGCAATGCATGCTGACGATTTCGATGCAGCCAGTTACAGATTACATGAAATTAGAAAAGCTATTGAGGAAGAAAAAATGCATGAAATTTACAAGTCAAAGGTAACGCATCATTCAGTAATGATGTATATATAATCTATGGGTTAATAACAACAGGAATGTTATACTATGTATATAAAAGATTTTGTCCAAAATGGTTGTTACCATTGTTTGGTAGATGTTGTAGTAAAAGGTTAGAAGAGAAGTTTGAGGAATCTTTTAAACAGGTACAGACATTAAGTACCAGCCCAATTGTAGTAAATCAGTACCAGTATGGATCGTCAGTCCATGACCTGACTGCAATAAGAGGAGAGAGTCCAACAAACGGTTGTACTCAATTAGAGGATGAAATTGTAAAACTAAAAGAGTTTGAAAAGAAACTGCGACCAAGGTCGAAAAGAACATAATAATGGAAATATTGATGTAGTATCAAGTAAAGTCATACGGTGAAAGTACAGTAAGATGTAAATAGAATTGTTTGTGTTTTTATTAGTGTGATTAGTTCAGTAGTGATAGTAATGTATCATTGTAGGAATTTAAAATTTATAAAAATTATGTAATCGCTTATAAAATTAATCAAGATATTTGATTTGTAATAGTAGTTTAGTATTAAGCATTAAGCATTGTGTAGCTTAAAGCTTAAAATAAGGGGGAAGGTGCTGTAATTGTCAATTGTACGTACTGTACTTGTAGCATAATTGTTACTTAGAAGTGAGAAAATAAGAAATTCTTAGTTGTGTGGAGAAAAGGGACAGATGTCAGGTGTGTATACGAGACTGTAGCATATGTTTTGAACATAAAATTAGTTTTAGGAAATTTTCCCAGGGTCGTGAATGGTATCTCACCCTTTCTCAATAAGCGTGACTGTCCAGGAAGTGATAATCGTAGGAAATCTGGCGAGACACCTCAAATAAGAATTAATGGTGACAAGGTCCAGACAGGAAATATAAAATGTCACACAAATTTGATATCCTTTTGGGGGAGTCAAGTAATGGGTTACAAGTGTGAAGCCAGATGTATTCCGTGGGAACATTGGTTAAAGCAGGTGTTTTCTTCCGTGAGAACTTTTAATCTAAAGTAGTAAACAACGCCAAATCGTGACGTAGGGTCACATGATACAGTCTTTGACGAATAATAGAAAGTCTTATAAAAATTGTATGAAACTACCCTTACTCCAATTAGTTTTAGCCTATCATAGTTAAGATTTTAGAATTAAGAGGAGGGAACAGTCCCACCACTAAATTAAGTGTTACACCCACGATGATGTACTATAAAAACTCTTAGCATTCGCTGGAGAAGACAGATCTGATTGTAAGCGGTCCCAGAGAACTTACACATCGTTTCTCATTTTTATTTTGACTTTGATCTGTGTTGGAAGGTGTTCTTAGAGAGCCGGAAAAGCAGATGTTGTCAATAGTTTGTTTTTGTAATTTTTGAAGTAACTAAAAGTAGTTACATTAATTTGTGAACTAAGTACTAGTAACTGAAGGTACTTAGAGTTTAAAAGAGTAATTGAATTAACTGACTTATAGTTTGTCAAGAAGAGTTGTATAAAGTAACTTGTAAAAGTTCGTTTGTATTTTTGCTAATCACAATAAATTGTCTTCAAGAAGAACGGTTCATTCTAATGATTCAACTTCACCTTCGGAAACACGTCAAACAAAACAGTTGTAACTTAGCAGCCATTCGATAGGTTACAACAAGCTAACGCACTTGGGCATGAGTAGAAAAGTTTGTTTTCGATAACAAAGATAATATGTATTACGTATTTCAATCAGATTTTATTATGACAGATTAATATCCTAATATACTTATTAGGAAATGTATTACAAACTTTATCACTACATAAAATTAATAATAATAATAGAAATTGTTTTAGTAATACAAAAAGTAATCAGATAATTTAATTTCGGTATTTATACTGTCAATTACACAAATGTTTCTCATAATTTTAAGTCCCTGCTGCAAATAAAAAGAAAAACAAAGTATGATCTAATACAGAAAACAAATCCATTTACAAAAACATGTTTACGTAAGGAATAAACACATTAAATCGTAATAAAATTAATCCCAACAACAATCATACTTAAATTGCTTATACTAACTTACTATATATACTAATGTAATAACAATTTTTGTTAGGGTCTACTTTTTTCTTCTCTTCAAACGGATTTCTTTTCGTCCACAATCAATACACTGTTGGTCATACACAGTACAGGTGTCGTGGAGTCATCCTCTACATAAGCTGAATTTTATCCAGTCCGATTTTGAAGTCGTAACAGAGTAAAGTTCTAAACACTCAGGGCATCTGACCTCGTTGTTATCAATAACGTGGTCCAAAAGAAGTTGTAGTTTATCCATATCTTCACATGATGTAAAAGATATCGAATAGTGTAAAAGAATCAAATTTTAACCTCGTATTAAGCATACTAAATGTAAATTGTTTCTTAATTTTTTTCAATTTAGATTGCCGCGATCTCACGGTCACGTCTTGTATTACCTTATCTTTCGATGCTTTCTGTTCCTTTAAAGCTGTTTTATTCTTTTTACGTTCTTGCAGCCATTTTTTTCTCTCTCAGAGTGTTGATGTACTTAGAATCACTAACATTTTTTCCACTATGCTTCCTTTTTGCTTTTGAAGGTTCTAATCGGCTAGGAACTGGAAAGGAACGGTGAAATTTGTTCAGTAAACGTTTGTTGGTGTGACCGTGGCTTGTACTGATATTTACGGTTGGCAGCTAGGTAAAATGTCTGTGGAGGGATGTTGATGTTGCGTCGAAAGTACTATTGATATGCTTTCAGAAGTCGTAGGAATTTGAGCAGGTATGGTTTTTGAAACAGACAAAGAAGTATCTGAAGGTGTGGTGGGACTATCAGATTGTTCAGTGTTTCCTTGCTGACCATCTACATCACACGATGGAAGATAGACATGTTCGGGAATTGCATCTATGTTCAGAGGATAAATGCCAGAGGTACGGAAATCAGAAGTTGCCAGTTTAAATGGTAGCTGCGCATGACCACTCTGAATTTAACAGTGTACCGTAATCGTTTCTTGTAATTCTTCCTGTTCCATGTTGGGGCGTAACCAATTTCACACAAGCATCTTTGAAATAAGTTTTGAAAGGCTTGAGTAGGGGTACAACTCGATCCAAATGCTGTAGGTAATGTGTTGTGCGACTTAACAAGCAACATTATTATTTGCGGTAACTTGCAGCATGTCTGGACTATTCATATGAGAACTGTGGGCGTCAAGTATCAACAAATTTTAACCTGACACTTTCCGAGGAAGGACATGTTGTGTCATCCAATCCATAAATAATTCGCTGTTGGCATATGGACTGTCTCTCCTCATTGTTATTACTGATTCCGTGGGGCGTCTCTCTCGAACTGAGATTTTGTATAAACTCCTTTGTAAATACAATATTGGAATAAATATTGTCCCCCTTCATTACATCAAGCCAGAGTAGTTATTGTTTCTCCCTTTGCAGCGCTAGTAACGACGTGAATATCCTTACTACCTTTTGCAGCATTTACACTATCGAACTCAAATTATACTACCGGGTTTATTGTTCAACTGTAGTACAATTCTTCACAATTCCAGATGAGCCTGTCTTCTGCAGAAGATTATTTTCAGTTAGAATAAACGTCAAAAGACTGAAATAATATTTCGCTTCCTCACGATTCACGCCTTCTGTTCTTCCTCGACTGATTGCGCTTTCTTGACACTTAAATCGCGATTTCTACGCATAAATGACGCAAACCAAACGTTCACTTCACAAACGTTCAGTTCAGTACTGAAGGAATGTTTTTTACCCAGTGTTACTGCTAACGAGTATGCCATAATTCTTACATCACGATGTGTTGGCACGAACCCAACGCCCTGACGTTTTTTGGCAATGACACCATTTTCTTCTCCACATCGACATCTAGTTGCAAATCAGGTCCTTTTCAAAAACACTCCTCTTCATTCTGTTTCTCAGTGTAGATTCAGGAATACTAAATCCTGTACTTGCAGAACGTATGCTAGCAGAGTTATTATTTATTGATTCTATGGCTAGACGTCAATTCATCCTGTCCACGAGCTTTTATTAGACTTTCTTACATAAACGTTTGACTTTATGAGGTATAAGGAGGAATACCAAAATTAATGAGTTATGTTCTGCACGAAAAAGAAGAGCCGAAAACGAAGTAGGAATTTTACGCATTATTTAAACCTAAATCTTGACTGCCGCTGTCAGAAAATATTCAAACAAGGCTACGTTATTAAAAGTTTAACTGATGGGGTCTCGCTCAGCCTGCGCAAACTCTTCTTAACAGCACTTGCGCAAACTATATTCATTTGGTAGGGAACTTGCGCACCCACGTGATGGTAACAGAAATTTGTACAATGAAACATTAATTTAAACAAATATTTAACGTAAAAAATACTTTCTTTGCCAATATTTGAGATCAAACATTTCTATAAAAATATAAAAACGGTGCACGAAAATTCACGCACTTACCTTTCACTAAAAGAAAAGAAAACTTAACAGTATCCAGCTGTATGAGCAGGTGAATTCAACTGAAGCCTCTATGAACGGCGTGTTTACTACTCATCCCACCACTGCGCGCGCAACACACCACTCCCACCAAATGTAGACATGCATAATTCTCCTACCGTGCAATCTCTCCTAGCTTTACCTTATACCATAAGGTATTCAGACACTCATACGATAAGATCGCACAGCTTGATAGGCTGTCGTGGCAGGAAGTTATGCCTCTGAACTTCAACTATGGAGATAGTATTAAGAGATGGCGCATTACTGGTATATTAAGTAGGAAAACGACCTTGTCAAATACAATAAATATTTGCGAAGTGGAGCTGAGTACAAACGGCAATCGTTACTGCGTGTTTACTGTTTGTATATCTCAGACCCCAGTATTACAATGACACAGAATTTTAGTTTGTAAACATTCTGTTTTAGTTTCACAACACCACTGGTCTATCAAGACATGATCTACTACACATTAATTGTGCTAAGCGTTGTTCTCAAATCGATTCCGTAGACCGACTTCAACTTGTTGCTGCAACCTAAGCTCTTATCCTATGATAATTCATCCACTAGTTTTCTTGGGCAATAATTGTGAGCCCTACAAAAAAATACCCTTTCCAATGATTATCTTCCAGTTTAGATTTCCATTTATAGTTCACTTGTCTTCCCAAGTCTCTCAAAACTTTTAAATTCAGCATTAAACATTTGCAATTTACGGAAATTAATAAACTGTATTAAATCGATAGAAACCCTGGACGGATTAGGACATCAGGCTATGAGTATATCCACGGGTTAGTTTTCAACCTTGTAGTAGTCTCTGAAATGGCGTATTTTTATTGCGAAAATCTATTGGATTATGAACTGGTTGATTGCCACCCAAATCAGTCTGAGTTTGATGTTCGAGGTGCTGCAAACAAGCCAACGATTTTATCGATTGTGCAAAGTACTGGAACAACTGGCTCCCTCGTTAGTAAAAGTGGAAAAAACTAAAAGATAAGTTCACAAACAAGTTTATTGTTACTGTTTAAATATTTATGTTTGTATAATGTTATGACGGTTATGACCGTATTTATGGTTATTGTATGTTTGTATGACGATTAAAATTACAGCTCTTCGTTCAAGTATACGTTCCAGGCGTTAATTTGGAAGAATAGTTAAAGTATTTATAATAATGTACGTACAGATACATTAAACTCGCTATACCTGTTCGAGATAAACGGTTCCTCTCGTAATAACGAGACACATTGACATGTGTGCATATCGTAGTATATAGGAATATGTTTCGAGTTTCACACCGTCTCTCCACAGAATAGTAAAATGCTTATTGATGCGAAAGCCGTTTAATGCCCGACTCACAAATTTAATGGGTATTAATTTATTACGATTCTACTGTAACGACCAGAAAAATTTATTCAATTTTTTTATGGCTCATAAAATTTGTATTACCGGTTCTACCATTGTCGTAAAATTTATTGTCAATAAAAACACCAATATTGATTTGCTTAAATGAAATCTTTTATTTCTTGTAAATCATGTTGGTTACTGCAACAATTGTGTTGTTGTTTCTTTACTGTAATTAAACTGGCCTGATACACTTATCTTTCAAAGAAATCTCAGTTTTTATTGTTTGGTGTAAAATCTAAAATTAAATTTATTTTTCTCTGGATTGTGTAGCTAATAAAAACTAGTTGTTAGCAAATTTCTTTGTCCTTATTAAGTACCTTACTACTTATGGTACGAAATTAATTGTATTGTATATGTAGTGCCAAACCAGATTAACCCGGTAAACACCTAAGGAAAATATTTGTTTATTCTTGTCTTTTAGTGGTTTCGTTATTTCCGAGATAAAACCAAGCTCATCCTGTTCTGTAACCACAGTAACGACAGTTCCAAAACATGCTCACCAAATTTCCATCACGTGAACATCTGATGATCCTCCAGACGTCATTAATGATAACACGTTCATGTATGATTGGTTAATCTCAGATGTGATGATCGTAAGATGAGCCACTAGAAGTATGCGAAAGAAGTCATGTGATCTAAAGGGGTAGGAAACCTGAGTTGGTGGTGTATTAAATAAAACTACTTACCTTCGAAGAAGGGTAAGAATTCTCTCTTAGATTTCGGACATAGATGTCACTATCACTGTGACGGTGTCATTTTATTCGGTTAGCCTAGGTAGTAAGTGTTGCTTTGTTCGCTACCATGGAACTATGTAAGTTAACTTTGTGTTCTATTTGCCTCAATATATCAATACATATACTTTAGCTACACTTATTGTGTTGAGTATTTCTATATATCACTCACCCTCGCCGATTGGTAAGCCACAAAAGCTCGGTCACGGCATATCAATTGGTGGCAGCGGTGGGATTCCACTTGCAAGAACAGTGGATCCTATTGGTCACGAGAGATGTATGGCAAATAAAAGTAGTACTGTAATTGAAAGAAGTTGCAGAAAGTTTGTTTTGCCCTAAAGAAAGTTTTGTTTACAAATTAAAAACTCAGTCAATCAAACAATTACAAAAAGTAAATGCAAGGGAAATAATTAACCTTATTTGAACTTATAACTTTCAAGATATTGTTACGACAGTCTACTCGATCGTCGTAGGTACAGTGGAAACAAAATACAAGACACCAATTAAGTCACTAATCACACCTTTAATTTTTACAGTTAAACAGTTCGTAATTAACAACACAGTCTCTACAACAAATCAAATGAAAATTGTTCACACGAAATAAAATGTCCACTAAAATTAAACACAATTGTATTACAATTATACCGTCCGATTATAAAACGCAACACTTCACTAATAACTACTTGAACGTACACAGTAATAACTCGAAACACTCTGTAAACATATCGCACTAATACTGACTGAACGTCGTTGAGTACTGGTATTTATACCGCCCCAAATTACTAGATTATTCGATAGCGCCAGTATAGTTACGACGTAATTACTTGGGGCCTTGACACAGTCCGTGCGCCCGAGCGAAGTCTGGCACAGTCTAGAAAATACGTCAACAAGCACGTACGCCACACACGTTACATTCCTGATCACTCTGGAACATTCAATAAACACGTAAATTTTTCTGTGAGGTCGTAACACAGCCCCCTCCTTAAGCCTGTTCGTCCCGAACTGGCAACCCGTCTCTGAAGTAGTACTTAGCCAGGCGATCTAACCTTGAACTTTCGCTACCCTTCCTGTTGAATCCGATAAACAACATCGTTGATTCTTTTTTTCACAGTGTAGGGTCCTTCCCAGATAGACTGAGGCTTACGTGAGCGACCACGACGGGGCTTTGGGTTGAACAACCAGACCTGATCTCCTTCTTGGAAACCCACACTATTGCTGCGAATATCATACGGAGTTTTCATTTTATCACTGGCACTCTTCAGCTGTCCTCTTATCAAGCGATTCATTTCTCGCAGTTGATTTTCTAATTGTGAGGAATAGTTCTGTGGCTCTTGGAACTGAGACTCAGGTGATCCGAACATTGAGTCCCCAGGAAGACGAATCTCCCTCCCAAACACCAATTTTGCTGGAGTCATGCCGGTTGTGTCGTGTACTGATGATCATACGCCATGAGGAATAGTGGTATACGTTGGTCCCAGTCTGTATGGTTCTCGTCAACAACCTTCGAAAGATTCTGCTCAAGTGTCCTATTGAATCTCTCAACCATCCCGTCCGACTGAGGATGCAGAGGCGTTGTCCTAGTCTTTCGAATTCCGAGTAGACGGCATAATTCTTTAAACAATCCTAATTCGAAATTTCTCCCTTGATCCGTATGGATTTCCATAGGGGCTCCATAAAGGCAACAGAAGTTGTGAACTAACTGCTTTGCCACAGTGGTAACCTCCTGATTTGCAATTGCGTAGGTTTCCACCCACTTAGTAATGTAGTCACCTACAACCATGATGTACCGGTTTCCATCGTCAGTAACTGGGAATGGTCCAGCAATGTCTATGACAATTCTCTCGAAAGGCAGTCCAACGTTATAGGCTACTGTCTCATTTTACCCGTGCTTCTGGTTTGTGGGCCCTTGCTTGCAGCACATATTTCACACGTCCGAACCCATTCCTCTACGTCATGGCGAAGATGAAGCCAATAGAATCACTTCCGTATTTTGTCAAGGGTTTTGATAACGCCAAGATGGCCTCCAGATGTTCCATCATGCATTTCCTTCAAAACAGACTGCACTTTACTTCGGGGAACTATCAATTGCATGACCACGTCTCGTCCATCTGCACTTTCCCAAGCCCTTTTCAGCAATCCGTTTTCTAAGGTGAGAGATTCCCATGTGCCCAGTAGCCCTTCAGCACTTCGGAACCATGGCAGATATCTTGCCAATCCGGGCGGCGACCTTCCTCTTTTGATGTCAAGTTCGGTCCAATGTCTTCATCAGTCATCTGTTCTTGTCGACAGTCTTGTGTTGTCCAGCCGTCAGCCAGGAAATCTACAATGATGGCTTGAACATGTTCGCTTGAGTTTTGTTCTTCCTTTCTGTGGCAATGTCGGCAGTCTTCCGGGCACGGTCTTCGTGAAAAGCCATCTGCATTACCATGCAGGTGCCCCCGTCGATGTTGTACCTGAAGTTGTACTCTTGCAGACGTTCAAGCCACCTTGCCAACTGTCCTTCCGGATTTTTAAATCTTAAGAGCCATGCAAGCGCGGCATGGTCGGTACGTAGTGAAAACTCTCGGACGATTGCCAGTAACTCTCTCCTTGTGACGCAATAATTTTTCTCCGGTTTAGAAAGTGTCTTGCTGTAATACGCTATTACTCGTTCTTCACCGTTTTGAACTTGAGACAAAACTGCTCCTAGACCAGTATTGCTTGCGTCTGTGTCCACAATGTACTTCCCTTCGGAATCTGGGAAAGCGAGAATTGGCTGCGAACATAATGCAATTTTCAAAGTCCTAAATGCTTGATCACACTCCCTCGACCACTGGAAGTTTCGTTTATTTTCTGTTATCTCATGTAGTGGTTTAGCAATAGTAGCGAAGCCTTTCACAAATCGTCTGTAATATGAGCATAACCCCAGGGAACTCTGAACTTCGTGTTTACTCTTCGGCACTGGCCAGTCTCTTACGGTGTCTACTTTATTAGGATCCATGCTAACACCCGCTGCCGAAACCAGATGGCCCAGATACTGTACTTCCTTCTGGAGTAGAGAACACTTCTCCGGGCTCAGCTTCAGTTGGGCACCATGAATTCTACCAAGCTCCATCTGTTTTTCTGAAGTGTAGAAATTGCGTATTGTCTAGGGGCTTCGTTCCTCCAGTTAGTCAGCACACGCCCCGTTGTACCGACTATTGCTCGTTTCCCTGCTGCTGAATTCTAACCCGACAATCTCGTAGGTGTCCAGGTTTCCCACATCTATAACACTTCGGTCTTCCATCCTTTCTTATTTTATTCTGTGGCGCCGACCGTCGAGTCTCTGTTCCTTGTTCTTCTTCCTCATCGTCTGTGCCGTCGCGATCTTTTAGCGCGCGCACTTTATGACTTGTGCAACCAGACGCTGATTTGGCGGCCTCAAATTTCATAGCATGTACCAGGACGTCCGCACTGTTCTGGTGTCTTGCCATTCGTAACACTTGCTGTAGTTCGTTATCTCGGACACCAGCAGTAAATGTCTGCATCGCAAAACTCGTTCGAAAATCTTCTGGCGCTTCAGGATAGGCCAGTCTAATTAGTCTGTCGATACTTGCTTCAAACTCTTGAAAGCTCTCCCCGGAATGTTGTTGCCTTGCTCTCAACTGGGTGCAGTACACATCTCGCAAATGTTTATCACCATACCGTAATTCTAGAGCTTTTATCAATTCGGCATAGGTGTTTTGGCTGTCAGGTGGCACTATCTGTAGTAATTCCGCCGCAGGTCCTTTTAATTCAAGAACGAGTGAAACAGCCTTGTCTTTCTCTGTCCAATTATTTGCGCATGCAGCAGCTTCATCAAATTGGCGGAGGTACGTTGCCCAGTGACTGCTTCCGTCAAAGGTTGGAGCTTTGCATGAACTGTCCCTACTGCAAGCAAAGTGACTTTCTCTATTAACTTATTTTCTGTGTCTTTTTCTGTCTTTATCACTGGTCCAGTCTGTTCAGAAATTTGTTTTGGTTGAATCTTCATTCACTGTTCAACTTCACTTTTAATTTGTTCTCTTATGTTTGCCATTGAGTTTTCTACTGCAGATATTTTTGTTAACATAGCTTCTTCCACAGTCAAGACAGATTGTTCTACTTCTGATATTTTTGTAGACATCGATTCTTCAACACTCGAGACAGATTTTTTACTTCAGCTATTTTTAATGTCACTGATTCTTGTACCTCCGATATTTTAGTAACTTGTTTATTAAGCTCACCTCGTAGGAGACCCAATTCTGCGGTAGGCCTACTATGTTCTTGCATCTGTTTCTGCTCCTGTATTAATGCTTTGATGTCTTCTGTTTCACGCTTTCGTTCCTCTGCCTCCTGTCGTCGTCGTTCCTCTGTCTGTTCTCTTTCCTACCTGCGTTTTTCATCCTGTCGTTTTTCTGTTTCTTCCGCCTCCTGTCTGCGTTTCTCATCCTGTCGTTTTTCCGTTTGTAACAGCAGCGCCTGTAAATTTTGCATCATCTGACTGGCATCCATGTTTACCGATTAATTACGAATCACACTCGTCTTGTACAGTGTCCACTGTTCCACTGTTAGCCGTTTTATCCCAGTTCTGACACCACTGTTACGACGGTCTACTCGATCGTCGTAGGTACAGTGGAAACAAAAATACAAGACACCAATTAAGTCAGTAATCACACCTTTAATTTTTACAGTTAAAACAACCCAGTCTCTTTTCACACCTTTAAAACAACACAGTCTCTACAACAAATCAAATGAAAATTGTTCACGCGCAATAAAATGTCCACTAAAATTAAACACAATTGTATTACAATTATACCGTCCGATTATAAAGCGCAACACTTCACTAATAACTACTTGAACGTACACAGTAATAACTCGAACCGCACTGTAAATATATCGTACTAATACTGACTGAACGTCGTTGAGTACTGGTATTTATACCGCCCCAAATTACTACATTATTCGATAGCGCCAGTATAGTTACGACGTAATTACTTGGGGCCTTGACACAGTCCGTGCGCCCGAGCGAAGTCTGGCACAGTCTACAAAATGCGTCAGCAAGCACGTACAGCTCCCCCGCTACTAGCCTGTGCGCGCGGAGCTTAGGTGCCTGCAACGGTCGGGGGGTGGAGAGGGGCGCCTTTTCTACAAACATTGGATGACTCATGCGGTCGATTGTGCGAGAAATGGTCGCGAACGCTGGAGTGACTCGCCACGATTTATGTTTTCAGAGTGAGTAGTACGATTGTGGCCGCGCGCACAGGCTAGTGGCGGCAGCTGTACGCCACACACGTTACATTCCGGATCACTCTGGAACATTCGATAAACACGTAGATTGTTCTGTGATGTCGTAACAATATTTCAAGATATTATGTTTTGTGCGCATTGTAATTGTGTTAGTGTTAAGTTATTTAAGTACTATTGAGTTAGTTTTAGAAAATTTCATAAAATACGAAATACGTGCATGGGAAACAGTTATCGGAAAAGACATAAAGATAGTAATAATTAATTTAAGGATAGTCGTAGAAATTTCGGAAGTCCGTCTGGTCAGCTAGTAAATAGAGAACCTGTAGCTCCTGACCTGTTTATGAAAATTGGTACTCGTGTTAGTTCTATAACGGCTAATTATCGGCATATTCCTCCGATTTCCAATCTGAAATATCCATCGAACCCTTCTACTGTACCTTGTTCGCCTATACTATCGTTACAGCTTCCAACAGTGAGTAAAACACCTGAGTTAGAAAGCGTTCTCCCTATTACCGAACAACCTGTTTATGATGTTCCTCGATTACAGAAATGAGTTCACGACCTATCTATTACCTACCTATTTCTGACCCTGACGTTCTTCTAGAGGGACGTGAAACGTTGCTCAAAACCCTAGTTCAACGCATTATAGAACGACACATTAACGGATACTCGAATTACACGGTCGATGATAACGTAGTACGTGTACAGATTATAAAATTAGAAATAGAGTATTATAATTAAGAGTGTAAAATATAATATTGTTTTAAACAGAGATAATTCTTATCTGGAGAAGCAATTCATGAGGGTTTTCCTTGTTGTGGTGCCTGTTTAGAGAAGTAAATAACACTAGAAAATAACGATTAAAATATAATAAAGTATTTTGAATATTTTGCTTTAATATCAAAATGACAACTCCAAGTGGAGAAGTACAGGAGCTCAGACAAGCTCTCCATAGAGCCCAAGAGCAACTTAAGGCACCCAGCAGCAGTCCCAACAAGAGTTAAAGATCTAACTACCGCGAATTTAATTGATGCTTGGCGAGGCGATGGCCCCGTGCCAGTTAATGAGTTTTTTGAAAACATTGAGAGAGCGGCACAAGTAGGAAATTGGACCGAAACGGATAAAGTTTCTATACTGAAACTTAAGCTGAAAGGGCCAGCCGCGTTGTTTCTAAATAGTAATGCAGAATTAAAAAGAGTAGACATAACCTTTAAAGAATTGAGAGAAGTTTTTGTCGAGCGCTTTCGCGTCAAACAGACCAGTTTCACTATGTTGCCCTTCAGAATGCCGCGCAACATAAAAATGAGTCGCTCGAAGCCTTTGCCGATAGATGCAAAAGGCTGTGCGCTAAAACAATTAGACAAGTTGCTGACGCGGAACAACAAAAGATCATAAACGAAGAAGCTGAGAGAAGAATGCTAGCCGTGTATACTAATGGTTTATTCGGAACCGTGTGTCAACAAGTTAGATATCGAATGCCTGCAACCATGGCAGAAGCTATCCAGTTAGCGGTTACAGTAGCAGCGGTTGAGGCACGCCGTCCTTCATACCCAAATAAAAACGTGTTCGTTACTCAAGTGACTTGTTTCAACTGCAATCGTACTGGCCATATAGCTAAAGATTGTAGAGTGAAACCTACTAACAAGAATATCCTAAACAAAAGTGCGCATAAGCCCGGTAAGGACAACAAATTTAGCACCAATAAAACCAGCAATAATAAAAGTAATATTGAGTGTTATTCTTACCATAAATTTGGTCATATAGCCAAGGATTGTCGAAACTCGAAAAAGAATTACCCAAACGCGCAAGGTTCGGCAGGAGACAGCACCGACCTGTCGAACTGGAATTAGGAACAGATTTAGCCAACATAGAGTTACCAATATTATCCATGATAGTGTAGATGATGAAATAGTTTTAGATGTCACGATAGGAAGAATACCATGTAGGTTCGTTGTAGATACAGGTGCTACAATATCGATAATAAAAAGGGGTATTAGCCGAAAGAAAGTTTATAGTAGTGAAGTGATAGCCAAAAGTGTTACCGGTGATTTATTGAAAATATACGGTAGACAGGAAGTTACTGTGACTATTAGTAGAAAACGGAGTTTTACGCATGAATTTATAGTAGCGGCTTTACAGATGCCTTGTGACGGCATATTAGGAATGGATTTCCTAAGGCGTATAGGAGCTAACTTACATTTGCCTACAGTGAAACTGTTCTCACATGATAGCGTTTTCCATGTAGAAAGTAGAAATATAGATAATAGGAATAGAGTAGATAGGTGTACGATACATGAGTCAGTTTCAGTCGCAAGCAGCCGAGACTATAGAACACGGCCAACTCTCTCTCGATGCTAGTGACAATGTTCCTATGACCTTGCATGGTCCAACTATAGTATGGTGTGTTACAACCACCCGGGAACATACCTCTACCTCCTATGTCTGAAGTGTTAATTCAGGAACGCCTGAAAGTTACAACACAAGAGAAAGTATTCGCTCCAGAAGAAGTAATTATAGAGCCAATTGAGTTAAATATTCATGGCGTACGAGGCGCCAGAGTGCTTAGTAAAGTGGGAAGAGATGTCCCACATGTAGTATTGAAAGCTATTAATTTTAGCAAAGAAAAACTGTACGTTAGGTATAGCAGAGTCGCAAAGGTCTCAGGCAGTAGACAGAAGTAGTAAATGGTTTAAGAAAATGTGCACAGTGAATTATATGAAATCCAGTAAAGTAGAAAACAAGAAAGTAGTTAAAGAAATAGAAAGTAAATTAGAGCACTTAAGTATTTCTGAGCGTAAAGTGCTATTGCCGGTGTTGTATCGTTACTCACACAATTGGCTGTCACAGTAAAATAGAACATGAAATAGATACGGGTCACCACCCACCTATCAAAAAGAATCCGTATAGACTCCCACATGCACTAAAGCCAGTAGCTGACGAGCAAATAGACGATATGCTGAAAAAGGGAATTATAAGACCTTCTACATCACCGTGGTCGAGTCCCGTGGTTATAGTAAGCAAGAAAAGTCCTGATGGACGTCCTAAATACCGCTTCTGCGTAGATTATAGAGCCCTTAATGCCATTACGCGTGGTGATGCTTACCCTCTTCCTAACATTGTGGAGACATTAGATTGCTTACATAGTAGAGTACATTTTACTTCTCTTGATTTGTACAGCGGTTTCCATCAAGTGAACATGCCGAAATTGTTAAACCTTTAACCGAACTTACCAAAAAGGATGTCCCATTCACTTGGAATAAAATTCAAGAAGAAGCATTTCAAACTCTAGCTAATTCATTATGTCACGAACCTGTTTTGAAATATCCCGATTTCTCAAAGCCTTTCGTCCTAAGTACCGACACATCTTCAACAGCTATAGGAACCGTACTGTCTCAATTGCAAGACGGCAAAGAACATCCAGTTGCTTATGCGAGCAGACAACTAAATAATGCTGAAAGAAATTACGGTACCACCGAAAGAGAGCTTTTAGCTCTAGTGTGGGCTACCAAGTATTTTAGATGCTATCTCTACGGACATAAATTTACGGTTGCTAAGCTTAAAGGATCCATCATCTAGATTAGCTAGATGGGCACTCCGACTATTCGAATTTGATTATGAAGTTATTCACAAACCTGGGAAAAAGCATACAAACGCAGATGCGCTAAGTAGAGTTGTCAATACAGTAGTAACGCCGTATTTATCTAGGCAAGAAATTGCCGTGGAACAACAGAGAGATGAATTCTGTCAACTAATGCAAAACGATCCTAAAAACTGTTATAAGTTAGATGACGATGGATTACTTTATAATGTAGAAAATGATAAACCTAGATTAGTTATACCTAAGTCTATGGTCAAACAAATAATTAGTCATCATCACGATACTATCTTCTCTTGCCATCAAGTGTTGTAGTGCCAAACCAGATTAACTCGGTAAACCCCTAAGGAAAATATTTGTTTATTCTTGTCTTTTAGTGGTTTCGTTATTTCCGAGATAAAACCAAGCTCATCCTGTTCTGTAACCACGACAGTTCCAAAACAAGCTCACCAAATTTCCATCACGTGAACATCTGATGATCCTCCAGACGTCATGAATTGGATAATCTCAGATGTGATGATCGTAAGATGAGCCACTAGAAGTATGCGAAAGAAGTCGTGTGATCTAAAGGGGCGGGATACTTGAGTTGGTGGTGTATTAAATAAAACTACTTACCTTCGAAGAAGGGGTAACAATTCTCTCTTAGATTTCGGACATAGATGTCACTATCACTGTGACGGTGTCATTTCGATATATCTCTCACCCTCGCCCATTGGTAAGCCAGAAAAGCTCGGTCACGGCATATCAATTGGTGGCAGCCTGTGGGATTCCACTTGCAAGAACGATGGATCCTATTGGTCATGAGAGATGAATGGCAAATAAAAGTAGTAATTGAAAGTAGTTGCAGAAAGTTTGTTTTGTCCTAAAGAAAGCTTGTTTACAAATTAAAAGCTCGGTCACGGCATATCATATATTTCAAATATAGAAAATTTAAATTATTAAAAAATAGGTATTATATAATTTTATGTATTATATAACCACTTCATGTGGTAGATGTAGGCCTATATCCCAGTAATGTTACTTAAAAGAAACATTCTCCCTCTCTATTCTGTCTTGCTACTTAAACGTATTTCCCCCTCTCTCTCTGTCTTTATACCTTTCTCCTAGAAGGTCATTTTGCTATCGTGGTCCTCAATCGGATGAGACAATGGGCGAGATAGGAAAATACATTGCGCTTATGGGTTTTACGTTCGCTACTATTACGCGACTTGAAAACCTCGACCGATAAAAATGAAGTATTAGATAAGTCTACAAAATGTACAAAGTAGTAACAGTATTTTAATTCTTCACATTTTGGTATATTTTAAACAAATTTAGCCCAAAAATTAAAAGTCTGTAAAAATAAAAAACGTAATAAAACCATCGCACACTCGATTTAGTGCGTATTAAAATATAAACTGCCCTTACGCAAGACGCAAGATGTTCTTGCTCCATAACAATAATTGTTTTGTGCTTGCAGTCCTGTTCACGTACATGATGTACATGCCGTTTAAATGTGATAATATCCTTGTCATAAAAAAATAAGGCTCCTTATCAAATTTTAATTTTTTTCAGTCGTACGGCATATAAGTAGTCTCAAAAAACTTTTACCCTATTCAAGATAGACCAATAAGTTAAGCGAGTGAATTGTACAGAAAGATTTAAATTTAAGTTTTATTTAACTCCCAATTATTGAGCGAATCGTACAAATATACTTCAGCGTTCGCGTTGCGTACTGCCGCACGTTCGTTCCCGTGTTTATCATGACGTGCTTCCATTAACGGATTGTACTATTACAGACATCATTAGAAATACATTTAAGACTTAAAATAGTAAATCTCTACGTAGCATTTAGAAAATCGTAAATTGAAATAGATTATTTAATAAATACAAATAATTATTATTTCTTGAAGTAATAATAATCATAATAATAATAGGAATACAAATAATAATTATTATTATATATAATAATTATTATTATAAATATTCGTGTGAACATCTAATACTGCTGTAACATTTGTGTCATGTTCTGTCAATTAAACAATGAATCATAGCACTGATTATTTAAAGTGTTATTACGGTATGTATTATTCATTATGAAATACATTTATCATTATCATCCTCACCAAAAGCTGTAGGCCTACACGTTTTTCATGAAGTTAAAAGCCACTCCTACACGTGTGTTGCTTACGTTGTTTTATATTGTGCCACAAACTCATTAGACACTGATGTACTTCAGTGTAACCAGTACATTTAGAATCTGTTGGACACACAAAGGCACTCCACTCCACTACAGAATCCACCTTTGCAAACCACCTCATTGAAGCAAACCACACATACAAAAACATCTACAATAACATGGAAATTCTACACGTACACACAAAAGGCCGAAAACTAGACACTCTAGAACAACTGGAAATATACAAACACACGAAAACAAAGAAAAACAACATCCTAAACGAACAGACACAATTCAAATCACACGCATTATTCGAACATATCACACCCCACAAACACAACATCGATCTTTCGAAAGTCGATACCGTCGCCAACAACAAAACGTACAGTGCTCCCAGCGGCAGCCTCTGAAGAAGCTTTTTAAAAGCGAAAACCGGTTCAGGTTATAAGGTAAAACTTTTACGTTTTTATCCATAAAAAACTTCGTGTTCCTAGTCGGTAGTGAAATAATTATATTTAGTTAAGTAACTGACACGTCATGGACAACGAAATCCAAGAATATTATATTGCTTTAGTTTGTGTTAAACAAATGTGGTTTTATAGTTTTATAATACGACAGGAGTCTCCGAACTCTACACACCACAATCAGAAATTACTTTCGCAGTGCTGAGACATGAGTTACGTTTCTTGTATTTACTTGACTGTATTTTCTGTAACTCATGTGTGATTCCCTAAAACTCACTCGTTCTATGGTGTTTTATATTGTCGCTAATTATAAACGAAGTGCTACAAGAGAAGGATTGTAATCCACAAACGAAACGTCATATTTGCACGTCAGTAATGTTCTTTGCCGTTAAATATTCGATGAATTTAAAGAAACAATTTTTTCGTTAACATTATTTTACGCACAAGAGTTTCGACTCTTTCTGTGATGAAGGGTCACGGTACATCCGCGAAAGCGCTATACGAAAAAAGAAGTCTTGAAAATCTTTTAATTGAATTACTATAATAATTTACGTCAAGAATAGTAAAAAAAAGTGTAGTGATAATGTGTGAAACAACAGTTAATAATGAAACTATTCATCGTCATAATTAAAAGCAGTATTCTTTTAATTGTATAAGAAGTTCGAACAATACCCAAATTTGTTGATGTTCTGACCACACGTTTAATACTGCGCTCCTTCATGCATGCTATCGATTCTCCATACGAATGTCTACCTGCGTTAGGGTTTGCATGTACGTATTTGTGTATGTATGGGTTATTGTTGACCGTTAACTGAAGATAAGCATAACCGTTCTTGGCCTACTTTATGTCCGAACTAGGGAGGACTTGAAATTCTGAGAACGCTAAATAACGTAACACAACGTTAAATGATGGCTATCAGTTGTATTTGTTATTCCACTAGTTAGGTTCCTTTGTCCGAATACAATAACTAATATATAATCGTCTATCCAACGTCAGCCTTTGTAGGGACTGAACTGAGATAGTAATCTGACTTATGCGTAGAACGACTAGAAATTCTTATCTCATATGAATCCTCTTCATCGTCCTATCCACTTTCGCGCACGCACGTCTTCATTGCCTCATGCACACTCGCGCACGCACTCGTCCACAGTCTTTTGGCAGAAAAGAGTCAAATTCTACTTTTTATCGTAGGATATTATTTGTAATGGCGACAACTTAATTTCTGTTTAAATATCATAGTACTAATTCTTCTTTAATATTTACGTTTTCTTGGTTGGAGGCAGTTAATGCCAAAAAACATTAAACGAGGAATCTGAGCATGTGTTGAAACATCACTCGATCTGATCTGTAATTTTATATAATTCTGTGATTATAATTACCCATCTGCTTACTAAAGTAAATAATGCTGTCTTGTAAAATAACAGCATTTTTGAAAACAGAACGAAACAAGTATTCTTATTTCTATGATTACTGTCTGATGTAAGGTTAGAACTGATCACTGAATTCCAAAAAATCGTGACGTTTGGTTCCCATTAAGGGGTGGAAAACGACAATCCCCGTAAAGACCTCCGATCAACACCTCTACCACTACGGCGGGACCCAACTTGAGGCTCAGAAGACGACACCATCGCGGACGAAATCGCGGACACGTAATCTCGCGCAGTGTCCAAGTAACGTCACCCGATGGAAGGTGGAATGGATAAAGTCATCGTTCTCACTGTATATACGACAAGCTTTATCCCTAAATGTACACTGCCAGAAGAGAAGACATAAATACAAAAGCAAAACGAATTACGAGAATGTTCAAATTATTGAACAGTAAACATAACAGAGACACGAAAAATCATAGGAACGTGGTATGATAGAATACTGTTGTAATATAATGTTGTAAATTATAAAATGTTTTCTGCCTACATATAAAATTTGTTCGTTAGAATTGTGGGGCAAAGATTGTGAAATTTACAGCTCGTCGTTAGTTTTGAAACCTGTATTAAGGATATGACTTAATGGATATTGTAGCTATGACCCTCTTAACGGAACCGTCTGTTATCGAATTGTTAGGCTAATGCTTCCAGTCCTGTAAATTCAGTAAAATGGAAGAAACAGGGCAGTGGTAACAGATTCAACTTCTGGTCCAAATGCCTCGTTATTCATATGATTCTAAATGTATCTCTTTGTAAATCTGATTTGCATGCATGTAAGTATATGAAATACACAGGACGTGTACTCAAATACGCAACGCAGAGTGAAAATTTAGAACCGCTGTTGAATATTATTGGCATGAATGGTGTGTACCTTAAATGAATAAAACATTCATGCGGTATTCACCCTTTCCTTATGCATTACACGCATATAATACGTTTGTCAACTGTTGAGGCAAGAGCTGACTAGTTATCAAGTGATGCAGGACGTACCAGTAGGGGCTTCATTAATTGATACATTTTATATAGTTCATTAAGGCAACGTAACATTAATAAACTTAACATTAACTTGTGCGAGCTCTGTGTACCAAACATCGGCGGACATCATTTATAACTACGTTACCACAAGCGATGGTAAACGTACCACAGTAAACACACGTCATAATGTCACTTGTCAGTGTAGAGTAATGAACGATGACGTGAATGAAACTGAGTGGCTCTAGAAATATTCAGTACTATAACACTGGTGTCATCACCACGCCCGAGTATTTACACAATTGACCCGTTTACTGGAAGCCTACTAAACATTCACTGTAATTTTCAGTTTAAAGTCTGATAATGAAGCTTGTGAAGTGAAAGATAAGAATTCTGTTAGAGGAAAAACGAAGAGATGACAGTGGTAGCTGTGCATCAGATAGTTCCAACTCCACAGGACTAGCAGCTCAGAGTAGTCGACTAATAGAATCCTGTAGTGGTATATTTATATACTTTTCCGTTCTTAGCTTAATCCTGATGTAAACAAACAGGCGTGGTACATCTGAAACGATATTTGCTGCTTGAATTAGAGGCGTGTCACTCTGACAGAAGGAGTACAGACAGGTTACATGTAATGTTAATACTGTATAAACACGTGTAAATTGTAATAATTTGTCCTGAACAAAATAAAATTTGAGTGACTCTGTCAGACCGACAGTGAAATATTTTATATCACGGAGAGTTAATGGCTTTTTTATTCCCTATTTGAATATCACAAGAAAAAAGAATAAAGTAGGCCTATATTTAAAGCAAAAATAGAAGCTATGATAATTACTTACCAGTGTACTGCGTATTATCAGTTGTTGTCATAGAGTAATTCAATGCCTTCCATATCTGTGTCGGAGCTTGAATCATCACTTGAGTCAGCAGTGTTGATGATAAGATTGTCCACGACAGCGTCGTTAATTTGGTCAAGATCCCAAAGCTTGTCTTCTTCAATGAATGCATGTTCCACACAATGACTCCACTTGTTCGCCGTTATCTCATTTACCGCCTTCTCTATCAGTTGTTTTACATCATGCAGCTCGTACTATATGTTGTGTTGTGACTGGTAACGTATCCTTTCAACTGGTTCCATATTAATTCAGTGGTATTCATAGTACAGTGATAAGGAGGAAGTCTTAAAACGGCGTGCCAGAGACAACTCTCACATGACTGTACGGGCATTCTGCACATGCGCATAACACATTACTGTGTAAACAGTGTCAACGCCCCTGACCAATGGCGTTTCAGATGAGTCACGTGGGTTTGTTTACATCAGGATTAAGCTAAGAACGGAAACAGTATAGAATGTCCACATAATTCCTTCACTAGTTGAACCTTCTTTCGTCCTAACATTTCCTTGAGATTCTAAAACTCCTTCGACGTGCTAATTTGAATTTAATAACGGTTCGTTCTGATTATGTAATACACGTTCTGAAACATTCAATAGCATTCCGCTATCATCCTACAGCCACTAGGAGTTTATATTAACCACTTAATGAGATATTAATTAACTTTAATTTTCTGCCTGGTTACAGTCTACTCTCCTAATTGGCATGAGTTAGCTTCATACATTTTCTTGAGAGTCTCTTCTGTTGGAAGTTACAGAAGCCTGACTGGATTAGAAATGTCCATGCTTAGATCCATTACAAAAAAGTTCGAGTGCATTTTCAAGGAAGAAACAATTTAATTAGAAGTTTAACTGATGTTAAAATTAACCTAAATCAAGATTACAATATAGGCTATTTCCTAAAATCTTGTGAGGAGAGCACTTTTTTTATGTTATGGAGAATCATTCGCAATCCTCAAAATAATAAGACAACATTTACAAACCGCCCGATGAAAATGTTTTCTTTTGTAAGTCGCAAAAGACTTCTGTTAACACATATATACTACATAATTATCGTAATCTTCATGTTCTGCTCGTTATAAAAATTATTCAGTTCTAATTAAAAACTAATTTGCACAAATGAAAACAAACAATTTAATTCCGAATAGCAGATTATAAATTTATAAAATTATAGTTATTTTAAAATTATAATATAAAAATATAGTATTATAGTAATATAGTATTATAAAAAGTGAAGGTTAATAATTATTTAAATATAACTGTGATGAATGTAGTAATTGCAAATGCAACAATATTGTTAATAAACTAGTAACAAAATATTTCATCTATAATAACAGGTTTACTTTTAGTGTTTATCATGAAGCAAGACGTATTATGAAACGTTACAAAAGGAGCCTAAATGCGTAGTTAACTTTGAAGGCCAAAAATGTAAAATTTATCAAAAAATCCGGTAAATTATTGTTTGGTTTTGCTTTAATATAGCACTTACCTGGTTGTAAACTGCAAGCAGCTGTTACACTTGTGAAATAAATCTCGTATAATGAAAACATTAAAATCGTTTAAACCAAAAGCATTTGTACGCGTCACAAGCGCCGAGTGAGCAAGCGAACGACGAACGTCGGCTGCCACCTCCCACTAGATCTCGTCGTCCATTGATCCGTTGTAAGATTTATCCCGTCCTTAAGAGAACGAAAACAAACAAATATGTTGGTGAATGGTACTTCTTTTAGGTTTGTGATTCTAAGAAACTATTGAAAATTTATGACTACCTATATTATAGTTGTCCTACAACTACTGAAGTCATGTCGGTCACTTAGTATCTCAGACCTTACACCGTGTCTTACTTGGTCTTAAGTCATAAAGATTGGAGGACCATTTTGGTGTCATTTGCATTTCCTGCTTAAGGCCTACAGCCAATTTCTTAATTTCTTGACAATCTGTAAGTTGCTCTGCCTATGCCACTTGATGAATAACCTATTTCGTTTATCTTCGATTAAAATTCCTACCGAATTCACACGTACACGCACGCGCACCCATTCTCTCTTTCTCTGTATTTATGTATTCTGTTTCTCTATTTCGTCATACAGTATACACTTATACAGTGTTCTTAGCCTTCAAGTTTTATTTAGTGTTTTACAGGTATCATTTTCCTTTAAGTTTTTTCCTTTATTGAAAGAGGAAAGCGAGTTCTCAGTTTCAACTCGACCGTTTGGAAATTGTCTGTTTGGGGTATGCCTCACGATACCCAAACGATGTCTGTTTGGGGTATGCCTCACGATACCCAACCGATGTCTGTTTGGGGTATGCCTCACGATACCCAACCGAATTTCGTGAAACTTGGCATACGTGTCCGTACTTTTACCCTACAGAAACTTATTGTTTTCAGATTGACTTCCAAAAAATATGGGGACGGGAGGTAAAATTGTGAAAAAATCGCAAAAGCCGATGTGAGTTGTCAAATTAAAGGGGATTTTAACAAAATCTGAACATATTGTTCATTTTTGAAAATTTCAAAGTTTGTGGGTGTCAGAGCACATAAAATGGGTAAAAAGTTCATGTGGGGTATCGCATTAAAGAAAATTTTAATTATAATCTGAATGTAGTGTTAAATTTTTACCCTGGCAAAAAAAATATATAAAAAATTTGAAAATATTGTGAAAATCCAGCAGGGTCTCAGACTAAAAGGAACTTTAACTCAAATGCGAATGTTTCAAATTTTTAGGGTTTACTGTATGATTGTGTGCTCTACAGTTGTTATATTGTTATTTAAGAAGTAATAGGAGGATAGGAATTTTTGTAAATTTTCCCATAATTAAAAATTATCTATATCGAAATTTATATAACACTAAATGGACAATATTTACAAAATCTAGCCAAATATTCGGCTATGCGGATGATATTGCAATTGTTGCAAGAAATTCAAACAAAGTGAGGGAGTGTAAGAAGACGAATTACGGTCCTATAGATTATAAGCCACACGTTGTGGGCGTCATGTTGTAAGTTGACGAGATGTCGCCTCATAGAATCTTTGTTATAAGTTTTCTAACTATTATTAAGGTTTTGTTTTTTATTATTAGTGTTTTGTTTTAGTGATTTATTCAATCCAATTCAATCTATTATTGAATCCAATATAAATAAATCTGTTCACTTACTCTTGAAGTTGTTTATTAAATATGTTTAGATTTTTTTATAATGGTAGTTCAATGTCTTGAGTTCGTATCTGAATAAGTAGCGTTGACATTTCTTCCATTAGATGCAGTGAGTCGATCGATACGTTCCTGTATTGAAATTAACATATGCACAACATTTATATGATACTTACTAGCAGTTGTAGCACTCTAATGATATGAGATAATATTGCTGGTGAGAATTCATTAGATTTGAATTCTCGCTCTGGCTCCTGGTACCAACCGTCTCTTGTTGCTCACCTAAGCTGTAATTCTATTCTTTTCAATAAATGTCAACACTTTAATTTGTTCGTGATACAATAGTTATTTATTTAACTCAAGTTGAAAGGTTATTGTTACAATTTTATTATTTATTTTACTTTTTAAAAAATAATTAAAGTTAAACATGGACTCTTAAAATTATTAAACTCTCAGGGTGGTATGAGATTTTCTGCAAATCGATTATTTCTGTTTGTAAATAATTTGGTTATTATGCTTTATAAAATTAGTAGGTTCTTTGAGTCTGCAAGTTACACTTCAACAATAAAATGCACTACTGTGATAATGAGTAGGCGGAGAATAAAATATTAATTGTTGGTTTAACATAACACAAAATATGAACGATTGTTCATTGTTTACAATTGAGGTTAATTACGGTTCATAGTAACCTTACTTATTTGACATTAATTAATGGATGCTTCTTTGAGGCATTATTTATTTTGTACAACATTATTATGTATTAAATTCAGTGTTATTTTCCTGAATGATCTCCAAAATTGGATATAAACAAAACAGGTAATTTAAATTAATTCACTACGACTTGGGTCCACTTATGTGTGACCTCGAGTTAATGTACTACAATTAAATATAATAATATCTTAAAATTATTAATTGTTAGGGTTCATTTTTCCCTCATTGATTATTCAACGTCTCTACTTAAACTATTACAATTGATTTCAATCAAAGAAATTTTAAATTGTCATTAGCAAAATCTTTCATTTGATTATTGTTTATGTTATTTTTCAAAGTCCCCTTCCTTGTGGAAATAGGATTAGTTGTTATTTAATTTAAACAAATTAAGTCCGCTATTAGCGTTCTTTAATTGATTAATGATTTGTTATATAATATAATGATCATTTGCACTGATACATGCGTATTCTGTTGGTTCGAAGAATTAACATTTTTAACTTTTAATAATTAATTAATATTTTAATTAATTTTCATTAATTCACATCACACACTGCCTATAGGCATGAACTCCGTTATAGAACACTTTGAAAATAGACTTCACTGTCATTTCGGTCCGACCTAACCACAACTCAAAGTTTCGAGGTTAGCTGTGCATTATCAGCTGTCGGCTGTCAATCCAATGTTGTGATGGCCGCTCCGCTAACGTGGAGTATCTCTCGGATGCCGGTGATGAACTGAATATTGTTACCTGGTCGGGATTCGACACTTCGTATTTTTTAATGAGCGCTGATTGGCTAATTGTCTTAATGTCGTGTACTCTCGGTGAGTTTCGTCAAAATAGAAGCTTAAACTAGCGTCAGTAGCTGGGTTCGAGACTATGATTTACTGGTCACACAACCAAGTGCAAGGGCTTGTCATTTACTAATTTTTTCTTATAAGTCAAATATCTTATCTATAATTACATTGACAATATTTTTATAACTCCCATCGTTTCTATCTTTTGATTACGAGTAATTTGCATACCCTCATCATATAGTTCTGATATGGGGTTGATAAAACCGCACTTGGTATAAATTAATAATACTTCTTAAATTACCTAATACCTTAAATATATTGTTTTTATCCGGTGTGTTCATGGTGATAACATATTATTACAGTATTATGCACTTTTCACTTCTAGTCATGTTCTAATAATTATAAAATATCCATTTTCCTAGGTTCAAATCCTAAGCTTATTTTCACATACATTGTTTATCAATAATATTACAATAATAGTTGTTGATAATAACATTTTATTATGGCCTATGCATAATGCATTGTTCATTATCACTTCTGATAGTGTCCTTTGTATTTATCCCTGGGTTTTATTACCTTAATTATAGTCTTTTAGGTGAGTTTTCAATACTCTTGAAAGTTACATTTTTTTCATGAGTTGTAATTCTTTCAAATTAATCTTATTATTGTTTTATTATCTATTATCAGTGTTTGATAACACTGTTAGTACTGTGCAGTAGTTAATTCTGCATTTTACATTGACAATTACTTTGGTTTGAAGTTACCATGATTACTTGCATCTAGCTGTCACTATGGTTTACTTATTATTTGTGTTATTATTGTTTTTTAAGTGGCTATAATCATTGAATTCACTTATTTAAACTTTATTCTGCCTTATTGAATGTTATTAGTTGAGTTCCTACTCTTTTATTACAAGTTTATTAGGTAATTCTGTTGTCTCATGCAACCATTCTATGTCAGGCATTTGGTTATATTAAATCACATCAATTCAGCCTTTATATTTCCTTAACACATTATCTGTTATACAATAAATGTTCCTTATATTATCTATTTATGTCCTACTACAACACATTTTAGTTCAACATTGCTTTAGTCTTATTTTTCTATGGTTTTGTTGAAAACTAGTTGGCCAGATTAGGTTATGTTATAATCTAATTATTCAACAATGGTTGATTATCAGTTTTGAATTTCGACATTACACCTGATTTATTTAACTTTATATAGCCCTGGTATATTTATTGTTTATTACAAGATTTCAATTTGTTTATTTTCACAGTCTTTATTATTGATAATTAGTGGTCATTTAGAATTTCAATTACACTTTACAATCTGTTATTATTGTTTTGGACATAGTCCTTTTTGTCATGTTTATACATCATTTAGCTATGAAATTATCATACTGTTACTCATTCTCTTTATTAACTTCAGTTTTCAATAATTAACTTTTATTGAGTTCTGTTTGTATTGTATTGTTAAGGAAGGTATTTGATTAATAAGTTTAGGTCAGTGTCAATTTTACAGCTTAGGGATTTAAATCATATTGTTTGTTTCACTTATACTTTAATTTTCTATAATAATACTTTTATTTGCATATGTTAATTCATTCTAATCCATATTATCTCCCTTTGGTGTTTGCCCTGGATATGTTTTCTTCTTCTCTGCACTGATTCCTTCCTCATTCTTAGTAGATTTCTTCTTTGTGGTGTTGTCACTAGTTTCTTTCTCACTGTTTGATCTATTGGGTAATTATGTATGTCGTCTCGTCGTTAGTCTTGTTTTATTTTCTTCAGTTGTACATTTACTGGTAATTCATTATTCATTTTATTCACCTATTTTGGCTTATGATACTTCCTTTATCCATGCTTGTAAGTTCAACTTTGTAGATGTTTTTATTTGTAGTGGCTTTCAATTCATTTGTGATACGTTGGTGTTGGATGTGTTATATGTACCACTACAGGGAGGTATACGAAATGATGGAAGTAGAAGCAACAAAAATTGGGCTAAATGTGAATGAGAGCAAGACAAAGTATATGATAATGTCGAAGTCTGCGGATAGAAGAAAACCTCTTGAACTGGAAATAAATGGGAAGCGCTTTGGAGGCGTGTCAGGCTTTGAATATTTGGGCACTACAATATCGAATGATAATGACATAAAAAAATGCATTAAAGAGAGGATAAGGTATGCAAATAGAGCGTATTTTGCAAATATAAATATCTTTAGAAATAAAAATATAAGGAGAGAAACCAAGCTAAAAATATATCATTCACTCATAAGACCTATTGTTGCCTATGGCTCAGAGGTGTGGACGATGACAGTGGAGGATGAAAAAAGTTTAAGAATTTTTGAACGCAATATCCTACGAAAAATATATGGCCCAGTGAGGGAAGGCGAGAATTGGAGAATACGAAGTAATGCAGAATTGCAACAACTGATACATGAGAGGGACCTTGTAAAATTTATCAAGTCACAGAGGATAAGATGGTTGGGGCATGTGGAGAGAATGGAAGAGGATAAAAAAGAGAAAAAGAGAATGGTGCAGGGAAGACAATATTGCGGAAGACGAAGGGGACGGCCAAGGACGAGATGGTTGGATGAGGTGTTGAAGGATCTGATGAAATTGGAGCAAGACAAAGAGGATGGAGGATCGAGGATCGAGGATGGAGAGAGAGAGTGGCGGATAGAGATGACTGGAGGCGGATTGTTGAGAAGGCCAAGGCCCACCAAGGGCTGTAGAGCCGGAGAAGAAGAAGAAGAAGAAGAAGAAGAAGAAGAAGAAGAAGAAGAAGAAGAAGAAGAAGAAGAAGAAGAAGAAGAAGAAGAAGAAGAAGAAGAAGAAGAAGAAGAAGAAGAAGAAGAAGAAGAAAACTGTATGATTGTGTGCTCTACAGTTGTTATATTGTTATTTAAGAAGTAATAGGAGGATAGGAATTTTTGTAAATTTTCCCATAATTAAAAAGTATCTAGGTATATCGAAATTTATATAACAATAAATGTACTTCGTTCAGAACAGTGAGCGAGTTGTGCAGTTCAGTGAGCTTACTAGTTTCTCATAGTTTTATGTTTCTCGTTTTCTCGTCAGAGGTCTCCTCCATCATCTGATTTCGCTTTCCCAGTTATGTTTAGAATATTTTCCGGCACTAGAATTCATAAGCGTCGCTACATTGCTACCTGCACTATTTCCTATTTCCTATTTACATATTGTTTTTGATTGTAAATTTACCTCTCATTTATTTTACCGTACCACTTTCATTTCTTTTTATTTTAATACAAACTATCTGTGAAGATTCCGACAAAAGTTAACTGAATGTATTACAAGTATTTTAATTAATTAAATATTACCTGAATAGTCCGTCTTGTGGTTCACTTGTTTTATATTAAAACACAACGCGTTTCTGAACTAAAGTTCCATCCTCAGGTTATTTTCCTCGTTAGAGGTCGTCACAACATTAAGACACAAAACACAAAAAAACAACAATACTTAAAACACATATATAAAACAATCATTAGCGCGCGAGAATAACGGTGCGCATCGTGAGGAAGCTACAACCACACTGCCGTCTCTAGTCAACATATTCACTGTCTTATCTGTGACGCAAGTCTCAGGCATTCTGAGACTTGTAAAGCCGTATCATATAACGCGTTCGAGTGGAAATTCAAATGATCGTTTAATAAATGCTCAGGATATAATTTATGTGCCTTATAAATTCCGAATTCCTCAGCGGCATCCATATAACGGCCTTTTTTACAAACATGTAAAGGTGCAAGATTTGTAGTCAGGTTTGTGTAATTATGGTTACTATCCATTAAATGTCTGCCAAAATTAGATTTTGTTATACCTAGATCTTTTTTAGGTACATGTTCTTTAAATCGTTGTAAAAACGATCTCCCCGTCTGGCCTATATAAAATCACTTACAGTCACTACACTTAATTTTGTAGATGCCCGTTTTTTCTTCCAGTGGTCTAATAATTTTAGGGCGAAGCAATTTATGTATGTTGTTGTTCGTGCGAAATGTGACTACCATTTTCAATTTCTTATGTGTATTGGTGACGATTTGAGGAAGGATAGTGCCATAATCGTTTACTATGTATTTTAGTTTAGTTTTATTTTCTAGGCGCTTTTTCTGTTTGTTGTGGTGTTTCTTAAGTAACCTGTCTATCAGAGAACTTTTGTACCCATTGCGTGTTGCTATATATTTTATAATGTTCAATTCCCTATGGAAGTCAATGGCTTCCATTGGTATTGTTACTAATCTATGGATAAAACTATTGTAAGCAGCCATTTTTTGTGAATTAGGATGGTGGGAGTCTGCATGAATGGTGATATCTGTCGTAGTAGATTTCCTATAGATTTGATATTTGAAACCGTTATTGATTTTTATAATCGTTAAGTCCAGAAAATTAAATCTACTTTTATTTTCAGTTTCGCCCGTGAATTGTATATGTTCGTTTATATTATTCAAATATTGTCTCAAATGATCTATCTGTCTTAATGTACCATTGAAAACTATGAAAGTATCGTCCACATAACGAGCATAAAAAATTATTTGCGTGTGTAACTTATTGACGTCAGATAATAAGTACGTGTTCTCATAATGGTTCAGATAAATATCCGATAACAATCCGGATAGGGGCGAGCCCATAGCTAGACCCTCTTCTTGGACGAAATATCTGTTATTAAACATAAAATAGTTCTGTTTCAAAATCACTTGCAATAACTCTATACATTCTTTAATTTGTTGAGGACTTAATGTATTTGCGTCAACGAGCTGCTTCTTTAAAATATTAATTGTCTCTTGTACAGGTATGTTTGTGTAAAAGTTAGTAATATCAAAAGACGCAATTTTATAATTGGGTTTCAATTCAATATCTTTCAATTTGTTAATAAAATCAATGTTATTTTGTGTAGTGTGATCATTAGCTAATTTTATATTGTTTTTTATTATAGCGGCCAATTTTTTTGCAATTTTAAATCCCGGCGCGGTGGTGAAATTTACAAGCGGTCTAATCGGTACATTTTGTACTTTTCCGATTCGTGTCAAGCATACTATCAACACAGTAAAGCAGACGGCAGAGGGCAGAGGGCAATGTGGTCGCAGATAAGTTTAACCAAAGAAAACACAAGACTATTGAATTTCTCGGGTTTTCGTTTGGCAAATGCCAATGTCAATGTACAAGATAAAGGAGATAGTGACGGACCCCACTTCTGGCTTTGTGAAAAACTTGAACAACACTATTAGTAAATGTACTGAACTATTTGATGCGACGACCCGACGATTGTTAAAGCCGATAAATGCACGTGAACCTCAATTCAATGGCCTACCAAAAATACATAAAAAAGATGTACCGATTAGACCGCTTGTAAATTTCACCACCGCGCCGGGATTTAAAATTGCAAAAAAATTGGCCGCTATAATAAAAAACAATATAAAATTAGCTAATGATCACACTACACAAAATAACATTGATTTTATTAACAAATTGAAAGATATTGAATTGAAACCCAATTATAAAATTGCGTCTTTTGATATTACTAACTTTTACACAAACATACCTGTACAAGAGACAATTAATATTTTAAAGAAGCAGCTCGTTGACGCAAATACATTAAGTCCTCAACAAATTAAAGAATGTATAGAGTTATTGCAAGTGATTTTGAAACAGAACTATTTTATGTTTAATAACAGATATTTCGTCCAAGAAGAGGGTCTAGCTATGGGCTCGCCCCTATCCGGATTGTTATCGGATATTTATCTGAACCATTATGAGAACACGTACTTATTATCTGACGTCAATAAGTTACACACGCAAATAATTTTTTATGCTCGTTATGTGGACGATACTTTCATAGTTTTCAATGGTACATTAAGACAGATAGATCATTTGAGACAATATTTGAATAATATAAACGAACATATACAATTCACGGGCGAAACTGAAAATAAAAGTAGATTTAATTTTCTGGACTTAACGATTATAAAAATCAATAACGGTTTCAAATATCAAATCTATAGGAAATCTACTACGACAGATATCACCATTCATGCAGACTCCCACCATCCTAATTCACAAAAAATGGCTGCTTACAATAGTTTTATCCATAGATTAGTAACAATACCAATGGAAGCCATTGACTTCCATAGGGAATTGAACATTATAAAATATATAGCAACACGCAATGGGTACAAAAGTTCACTGATAGACAGGTTACTTAAGAAACACCACAACAAACAGAAAAAGCGCCTAGAAAATAAAACTAAACTAAAATACATAGTAAACGATTATGGCACTATCCTTCCTCAAATCGCCACCAATACACATAAGAAATTGAAAATGGTAGTCACATTTCGCACGAACAACAACATACATAAATTGCTTCGCCCTAAAATTATTAGACCACTGGAAGAAAAAACGGGCATCTACAAAATTAAGTGTAGTGACTGTAAGTGTTTTTATGTAGGCCAGACGGGGAGATCGTTTTTACAACAATTTAAAGAACATGTACCTAAAAAAGATCTAGGTATAACAAAATCTAATTTTGGCAGACATTTAATGGATAGTAACCATAATTACACAAACCTGACTACAAATCTTGCACCTTTACATGTTTGTAAAAAAGGCCGTTATATGGATGCCGCTGAGGAATTCGGAATTTATAAGGCACATAAATTATATCCTGAGCATTTATTAAACGATCATTTGAATTTCCACTCGAACGCGTTATATGATACGGCTTTACAAGTCTCAGAATGCCTGAGACTTGCGTCACAGATAAGACAGTGAATATGTTGACTAGAGACGGCAGTGTGGTTGTAGCTTCCTCACGATGCGCACCGTTATTCTCGCGCGCTAATGATTGTTTTATATATGTGTTTTAAGTATTGTTGTTTTTTTGTGTTTTGTGTCTTAATGTTGTGACGACCTCTAACGAGGAAAATAACCTGAGGATGGAACTTTAGTTCAGAAACGCGTTGTGTTTTAATATAAAACAAGTGAACCACAAGACGGACTATTCAGGTAATATTTAATTAATTAAAATACTTGTAATACATTCAGTTAACTTTTGTCGGAATCTTCACAGATAGTTTGTATTAAAATAAAAAGAAATGAAAGTGGTACGGTAAAATAAATGAGAGGTAAATTTACAATCAAAAACAATATGTAAATAGGAAATAGGAAATAGTGCAGGTAGCAATGTAGCGACGCTTATGAATTCTAGTGCCGGAAAATATTCTAAACATAACTGGGAAAGCGAAATCAGATGATGGAGGAGACCTCTGACGAGAAAACGAGAAACATAAAACTATGAGAAACTAGTAAGCTCACTGAACTGCACAACTCGCTCACTGTTCTGAACGAAGTACATTTATTGTTATATAAATTTCGATATACCTAGATACTTTTTAATTATGGGAAAATTTACAAAAATTCCTATCCTCCTATTACTTCTTAAATAACAATATAACAACTGTAGAGCACACAATCATACAGTCTTCTTCTTCTTCTTCTTCTTCTTCTTCTTCTTCTTCTTCTTCTTCTTCTTCTCCTTCTCCGGCTCTACAGCCCTTGGTGGGCCTTGGCCTTCTCAACAATCCGCCTCCAGTCATCTCTATCCGCCACTCTCTCTCTCCATCCTCGATCCTCGATCCTCCATCCTCTTTGTCTTGCTCCAATTTCATCAGATCCTTCAACACCTCATCCAACCATCTCGTCCTTGGCCGTCCCCTTCGTCTTCCGCAATATTGTCTTCCCTGCACCATTCTCTTTTTCTCTTTTTTATCCTCTTCCATTCTCTCCACATGCCCCAACCATCTTATCCTCTGTGACTTGATAAATTTTACAAGGTCCCTCTCATGTATCAGTTGTTGCAATTCTGCATTACTTCGTATTCTCCAATTCTCGCCTTCCCTCACTGGGCCATATATTTTTCGTAGGATATTGCGTTCAAAAATTCTTAAACTTTTTTCATCCTCCACTGTCATCGTCCACACCTCTGAGCCATAGGCAACAATAGGTCTTATGAGTGAATGATATATTTTTAGCTTGGTTTCTCTCCTTATATTTTTATTTCTAAAGATATTTATATTTGCAAAATACGCTCTATTTGCATACCTTATCCTCTCTTTAATGCATTTTTTTATGTCATTATCATTCGATATTGTAGTGCCCAAATATTCAAAGCCTGACACGCCTCCAAAGCGCTTCCCATTTATTTCCAGTTCAAGAGGTTTTCTTCTATCCGCAGACTTCGACATTATCATATACTTTGTCTTGCTCTCATTCACATTTAGCCCAATTTTTGTTGCTTCTACTTCCATCATTTCGTATACCTCCCTGTAGTGGTACATATAACACATCCAACACCAACGTATCACAAATGAATTGAAAGCCACTACAAATAAAAACATCTACAAAGTTGAACTTACAAGCATGGATAAAGGAAGTATCATAAGCCAAAATAGGTGAATAAAATGAATAATGAATTACCAGTAAATGTACAACTGAAGAAAATAAAACAAGACTAACGACGAGACGACATACATAATTACCCAATAGATCAAACAGTGAGAAAGAAACTAGTGACAACACCACAAAGAAGAAATCTACTAAGAATGAGGAAGGAATCAGTGCAGAGAAGAAGAAAACATATCCAGGGCAAACACCAAAGGGAGATAATATGGATTAGAATGAATTAACATATGCAAATAAAAGTATTATTATAGAAAATTAAAGTATAAGTGAAACAAACAACATGATTTAAATCCCTAAGCTGTAAAATTGACACTGACCTAAACTTATTAATCAAATACCTTCCTTAACAATACAATACAAACAGAACTCAATAAAAGTTAATTATTGAAAACTGAAGTTAATAAAGAGAATGAGTAACAGTATGATAATTTCATAGCTAAATGATGTATAAACATGACAAAAAGGACTATGTCCAAAACACTAATAACAGATTGTAAAGTGTAATTGAAATTGTAAATGACCACTAATTATCAATAATAAAGACTGTGAAAATAAACAAATTGAAATCTTGTAATAAACAATAAATCTACCAGGGCTATATAAAGTTAAATAAATCAGGTGTAATGTTGAAATTCGAAACTGATAATCAACTATTGTTGAATAATTAGATTATAACATAACCTAATCTGGCCAACTAGTTTTCAACAAAACCATAGAAAAATAAGACTAAAGCAATGTTGAACTAAAATGTGTTGTAGTAGGACATAAATAGATAATATAAGGAACATTTATTGTATAACAGATAATGTGTTAAGGAAATATAAAGGCTGAATTGATGTGATTTAATATAACCAAATGCCTGACATAGAATGGTTGCATGAGACAACAAAATTACCTAGTAAACTTGTAATAAAAGAGTAGGAACTCAACTAATAACATTCAATAAGGCAGAATAAATTTTAAATAAGTAAATTCAATGATTATAGCCACTTAAAAAACAATAATAACACAAATAATAAGTAAACCATAGTGACAGCTAGATGCAAGTAATCATGGTAACTTCAAACCAAAGTAATTGTCAATGTACAATATATTACTTGTAATATATATCTTGTACATAATTACACAAACCTGACTACAAATCTTGCACCTTTACATGTTTGTAAAAAAGGCCGTTATATGGATGCCGCTGAGGAATTCGAAATTTATAAGGCACATAAATTATATCCTGAGCATTTATTAAACGATCATTTGAATTTCCACTCGAACGCGCTATATGATACGGCTTTACAAGTCTCAGAATGCCTGAGACTTGCGTCACAGATAAGACAGTGAATATGTTGACTAGAGACGGCAGTGTCGTTGTAGCTTCCTCACGGTGCGCACCGTTATTCTCGCGCGCTAAAGATTGTTTTATATATGTGTTTTAAGTATTGTTATTTTTTTGTGTTTTGTGTCTTAATGTTGTGACGACCTCTAACGAGGAAAATAACCTGAGGATGGAACTTTAGTTCAGAAACGCGTTGTGTTTTAATATAAAACAAGTGGACCACAAGACGGACTATTCAGGTAATATTTAATTACTTAATATATTTGTGGTTCGGATACGACTATGAAGTATTACAAGTATTTGTATTTTATAGTGAAAATATAAAATTGCAACTAGTGCATTAGTTCAGCGTTACGTGAAAGAAGGTTTTACTCAACATGACCCAACATGGCCTCGAATAGTTAGTTTATGGAGGCCTTTAAGTCGAGTAAGTCAAAGAAACGTATTATATTGTCAATATACGTAGACCTATAGTAGGCCTATGTCACATAATGGTAGTAATAATGTAATGAACACACAATAGATGCCAACAATCTGTTAGTCCGACTAAGAGAACAGTGTGACAAATGTTCGTGTGTCATTCTTACTTCGTAAACCACGCACACACACAAGGTGAAATAATCTGGGTCAATTGGAACAAATGTGTTTTAATTTACACCATGTGTGTATAGTAAGTCGAGGAGAGGGGAAGCCGACACAGAATAAGCATATATGTGTTGTTGCAATGTCATTCGAGACCGCTCGATTAATGATTAATGAAAAACAGACTTTGTTATGTATTTCGCAAATTATGTACGGCCTATATCATGACTTACGGCTCAGAAGTTTGGACTACTAATAAACACACAAGAACAAAATTAATGACAGCAGAGATGGACTTTTGGAGAAGTTCGGCAAGAGTATCTAGACGTGAGAAAATTAGAAATGAAGTCATTAGAATGTATGTGAAAAAATCAATTTTTGATTTTATCCAAACAAAAAAGTTACAATGGTATGGACACACAAAAAGAATGGCACAGGAAAGATTGCCATTGAGAGTTATGGAATGGGCCTCACCAGGATGAAAGAAAAGAGGAAAACCCACCGATCACCTGGATAGAAGAAATTCAGACTATATTGAGGGAACGAGAAATTGAAGAAGATCTTTGGATGGACAAGCAGCAGTGGAAGCTGAGAATTCAATCACTTCTGAAATCTTTGGATCCGGAAAATGTGTAAACATTGTACAGCCGGAATAATAATAAAAATGTATGGCCTATATCATCAGAGTTGCTATGTGTTTTATTTACAGAAGCGCGAGAGTGTGAAGAGGGGGGAAATGGGGAGAAGGAGAGAGAGAGAGAGAGAGAGAGAGAGAGAGAGAGAGAGAGAGAGAGAGCGTGCATACGCGCGCGCGTGTTTCAGCAGCGATTATTTCTGTCTTGATGCGTTTACATATCAAATTTCTAGACTGTGGGGAATCGAAAGTGTGGAAGCGTCACGTTTTTCGATGACGTTTTTGTGGAATGACCCCCAGCCTAAAAACATTATCATGTTAAAAGAAATGGCATGAGTAGGTTCTGGTTAAGAGTTTGTATTTGGTGAAAACATCTCCACCAAATAGAAGACGGGACAGATGCGTCTGAACAGATTAAGCGTGATACGTAGGTTTCCAGTAAATAACACTCTACATCATACCCTTTAAGACACGCATGAGCAGGCGTTGCTGAGGAATCTGTAATTATGCGCTCATTAATCTCTTGCGAATGAGCTGTCGGACAACACACTTTTACGGGATTTCCAGATACGTTCACAAGCCGACTATTACACACCCCAGTATGATGTGATGACTATTCACATCATTCACGTTGGCGCTTAGTCATCGTAAGCTGTACCCGGAATCATCGTAAGCTCAATGCAGAAATTTCAATCCTGTCTTTTCTTCATAACCTACACAGGTGGGTATCGCCAACTATATATCTGTTATGTGGATTTGGCCAAAGAAAGGAACGAAAATCGTTAGTCATCATAATTTATGGCCATACTTGTTTCTGTAGACAGATATTGCAACAGTCTACTGATAGCAGCGTACGAGACTGGTAGAAACGAATATACAACACACTTTACTTCTTGTTGTCTTTGTCTCGGCGCTGTGCACCAGGCTAACCGATTGCTGTGGAGTGGAGCAGCACTGAGAGTCAGGGCTCAACTACACACGATGCTAAGCGTATTAGACGTTATCAGTTTTGATAAAACTAATTTCTACTAGCTTCCAGTAACATTCCTGTGGCATTAAAGAAAGCCTGTAATTCGTAAATTACGCTTAAGTTAGTATCTCCTCCTCATGTCTGGAAACTTGCAAATCCAAAGGTCAGTGAAATGCAAAGACTAATTTCAAGCAATGCCTATAAAGCACAATGAACAGATGAAGAAAAAGCCTGCGGTACCACATACATCTCCGCCTCTGTTTTTCTATAATTAACTGGTGTACTGTCAAATGTCTACTCCCCTCGCAGCTCTTTTGGCTCCTATTACGGTTACGACCTCAGTAAGGGCTTACCCTAGAAGTAAATATTTTAGAAATAGACATTAGAAATTACCAGGAAATATGTCAAGAAATCGCAAAAATTTCTTAAAAATCGATTATGGAATAATCGAGTCCTTGAGTCATATACACATGTAGGCCTCAGCCAACAGCATGTGAGTCGGAATGCTTTGGTGTACGTAATAACGTGTTCTTAATTGTACGCCACACCACGGAATCCAGTAATAGTGTGTTCTCCTGGTCATGCGTGACTCGACGGGTATAATGTAGGCTGTTGTTTACTGGAAACCTACGTATTACGCTTAATGTGTTCAAATACATCTGTAAAGTGTTACATTCGTAGGTGGAGACTAAGTTTTTACCAATCTGTCTCTGAGCACCAATCAGATTGCAGCGTAAATAAGACGTGATTACCGTTTTGAATCCACGTCATCGCTGCGTTGCCAAAATTAGTATTCATTAACTGCAGCTTTCCGTCTTCAATGGAGTCGACCCGCCGCCGTGTCGTTGTCATTCTGCCGTTCGGCATACCCGTTGTTCATTAATGTGTAGACACATGTCAACAACGTAACTACACTGATGCCGGATAGAAAAAAGCTAATTACCACTGATAACAGTTACTTTGTGCCGACTGTCATCGTTTCGGCGGAGGCAGTATTCGCGCGGGCGCGCGCATCACCAAACCATTCTGAGTATTTTGTCAAGTTCTTCGAAAAGAAGGCAAAATCTGCTTTAGCGAAAGAAGATGGAAAACGACTAAGAAACGAGAAGATGAGAGATTTCACTGTATGCGATGCAGCGATATTTTTGTTTTAATCAAGAACACGGTATTTTTTTACCTCATCGAGATAGTTACATTACCTTCAATTTACTCGACTATTATTATATTACAGCCGTAGAAAGAAATGGGTAAACAGAAAGTTAGTGAAGGCCTGCAACATACGGAGCTTCATCAAACCAGTCTAGGGTCACGTGAGAAGGGAGAGAAGAAAGGTATGCATTGCATCGTGTTCCTAGTCACGCACCGCAGTCGACTTCAACTTTCTTCAAACCTCACACTCACATCCAATAATACAATTTATCTTTATCATTTCAATTAAACAAATAAATATCGGCACAGATAATAAACATTATAATAATGTAATGTAATGTAACATTTTTACATTATAATGTAAGAAGCATTGTATATTTATTACGATACACTCTCAAAATATTGTACAGTAGTACGTATAATATGATATCGCGTGGGTATTGAACCACAATTTAACCAACATACGTGATTGCGATTAGTTAGGTAAATGTGTAGCCTATGTATTTTTAGTATCCGTGCCTTGCTTTTTGATTACATTTAGTACTCCTTATAATGAAAACTGTGAAGTAGTTCCTTCATCGGTGTAACACCGGTCTCGTCAATTTAACCTTCAATACAGCTTCTCAAACGTACATAACGGCTTTATGTAATTACTATCAGTTAAATTTGATAATTAATTGTTTTTCAAATTAATTGCTACTTGTTTCCTTGCATTTACTAACACAAACGCTTTGTCATGCCCTAAATACACACTATCAGGTTCTCTGTTTTGAAATATAGATATCTTACTCTTCACAGTGTTTCTTCTTCTTCTTTATCTTCTCGTCGTTGCCTTCTTCATTTCCTACATTTCAAGTTTAGGCAGATTATCTATTACAGTATCCAGTGATTTCTCGATCTCCCCAGGCTTCTGCAACTGTCCCCAGGCTTCTGCAATTTGAATATTCTGAATTGCTTTTCCGATCAGGATGTCCAGCGTAGTTTCCCTTTATATTCTACTTTAGCTACTATTAAGCTACAGGTAATCGACACTTATCTCGGATGTTGTGAAAGACTCTCATCTCCACCAAAAGCCCGTAGCCTACACGATCCATGCGGCGCCGTTTGTTCGTACTACACCAACAGTCTTAAAAGTCCATCCTAGTATGTGGAACCATTTGATTCTAAGGTCCACATACATATGACCGTGCTTAAACCGTTATATTAAACACATCCCAGTCACAGTCAGTCATAGAAAACGACATACTCAAAATAATTTAAACGATCCAATTGATAAGTTATATTACCGACTTAGTTCTGATGAAGTCGTTTTCTAAAAAAGGCGAAACTCCTCGTCTCTATTCTTGGCATCCCTTAAGCAGCGGTCGGATCCTCCTTTGCAGGATGTCTTCATTCTCAGCAGAATATGCCAGATCGCCTACAAGCAAGCAAGACTATACTCAACAACTGTTTCTATCAATTAGTAGGTCTATCCATAATCTGAACAGAACTTCCCATATTCGTGATACTTCATTGCATATAAAAGGCAGTATTACTGGGGTGATACTAGGGTTGTATACTGTGGTGATACAACAACCCTTCGTAATTTTCTTATTATTTAATATGGAATGCGTTAAATTACAGGTAGTAATATAGATTTGGTTAAAAACAGACACAAACACATACCACACGCGCGCGCGCTCTAGACATAAAAGAGAACGGATATTTTAAACGGATAACTGACCTTATTTCTCAGAGGATACCGAGAAGCAAAGCGATTACTCCGGTCAGCTTTAAACTAGTTGTGTAAAAATTTCTTATGTCTTAAACAGACATTTACTCGTCTGTTTAGATTCTATATCCCCAGTTTACCTCTGTTTATGACGCTCCTTTTCGTTTCACATCGTAATGACATCTTTATTTTTTAGATAATTTCGATAAATAAATTTATATTTTTAACTATTAAAAGTAAATTTTTCACTAGTGTTGTAATAATGAACAATAAATAAATTTGTTCTGAGAAGTGTTTGTTTCATACTTAACAGTATGTGAGACTGGGGTAATTTATTCGTTATTACTTGTTTCGTGCGTCTTTATACTCTCATTATCAAGTAACTGAGAAACGTTTACATGAGACAGGGCATTATTACTAGAGGTTAAGGTTAAGGTGTTATCACGGTGATGCAAGGCCACACATGAATTCCTTGAAACGCTGCTTTCGCGAGTAATCAAACTTGTAAGTACAGTTATTTTGAAATCACAATGAAAAGAGAGTAAAAACAACGAAAAATTCCCTACGCTTCTTACAATTACTTATCTTTGGAATCGCTGAAAATAAACTCTCTTTTGATATTTTACGGTGGTCAGAGTTGTCGAAAAACTTAATACATCCGAATAAAATGTTTCTCTTAATTTAATCGTGTTATGTTGTAGTAGCTACTGTTTCTTTGTCAGCACAAGTTTGTATTATATTTTAATTTTTTTTTACAAAATTTGAAGAATATAACTTTTATAATTTACTAGTAACACAGATAAGTTTTGATTTGCACATTTATTTACTGATACATTTTTATATGTGGTAAATATACAGTTTTTCTACCTTGGATATGGTCGTCGATAAACATCCTATTAAAAATTGTTGTTCTAATATATTTTTGTTTTTGTCTGCTCTAGTCTAGGCCTATAATATTCATTCAGTTCGATTATCCTACGGAAATGTGAACAAAATCAATTATTTTTGTCTATTTTATCGTACATTCCTTTAGTCGTCTCCGTTGTTTACCTAATATTGCCATCGAGGTGTATTGTCTACAGTGTTACGGTCTGTGTGCCTGCAATGTGTTGTAATGATTATTGTTTTTGATTCTGTCTTTCATTTACTGCTTGTTCCTCCGTAAGCCACACTGAATAATTTCTCGTACAAGGTGCAAATTATTTTCTCCGTCGTGTTTCCAGTTACTTACTCCAGAGACAAAAACGAACAACGTTAAGATTTGTAGATGACTTTGTTCTTCTGGCTGACAGTAAGGAATATTTGGGAAATATATTGAACGAAATGAGTGCACTACACGGAGAGGAAGTTGTAATTAAAAAGCGAAAGATAAAAGTAATGAAAATCTGTCGATGTCAGTTGATAGGTGGGCATAACAGTGGGAGGAGACTGAGTTAGGACGTAACCTCAGTCGTAACCTCAGTTTGCTACCTGGAAGGTAAACTGAAACTGACTGGAAGGCGTCGGGAATAACATAAAGACATAAGTATCGATAGACAAAAGACCTTTGATGATTCACCACAAATTTCAACCTACAAACTAGAAAGCGGTTTTTGAAGGTACGGCATTATGGGAGTGAGAGGTGGACAATAGCGGAGAGGGGATCGGAGGCGTCTGAAATGCGGTGTTAAAGAGAATTAAGTGGAACCATAAAGTAAGGAATGAAGAGGTTACGCGGAGAATTCGAGTAAAACGAAATTTATGGAGAAACAGCTCTGAGAGAAAAGACAGAATTATAGGGCACACCTTAATACGGTGATTCTAGATAGCGTAGAGGGAAATCTGCAGAGAAAAAGAAACGCTGTAGTTTAAACGGTTTCTTTTCTTTCTTGAGTGAACAGATTTACATACGAAGTAAACTGTGAATTACGATACAAACAGTAAGTGAAACAGTTGTTATGTGCTTCATAAACTCGTAGGCAAATATATAATAGATATGATGTTGAGATCTTCGTATAAGAAGTTCAATTTTATATTCCTGTTTACGCGCTCGCTCGCACACACACATACACACACACAACAGTCTCCTACTCAGACTCATTTAAGTTGGTCGGACCGATTCAGCTATACTGGGTGAATTTCGATTATCATAAATTTCTTAAGAGAACAAAGGCTTTAATAAGGTAGTTAAATTTTAGCGAAATAATTTTAATAGTGTTCTATTCAAACGTAGACATTTTCCATATAATTGGAGACCGAGAAAAATGAATTTAACTGAACCAATGTTAAATTCGATGAGAGAGTTATCTAAACCTCTATCGATATGATCGTAGAGCTAGAATTTTTTTATGCATTGGAGTAAATTGGTTTCTGAATATCTCAGGATTTGGTGGTAATGAAGTCATTGTCGATGCCCAAGCGGAAGCGTGTTAATAGTTGATTAAGTTCATACTTCTTACTTCATTACACATATTAGCGAACGCATTCATTAGTCACTTCTTAAACGCCACAAAAACTTCATGTATGATTACGCATTCTACTATCTTCAACATTATTCTTTTCTTGTGTAATATTTACTGTCTACTCTTTTCTAACAGGCTTAAACTATTTTTTATCTACTTATCAGTGGCGTTCAGTTTTGAAAAATGTATGTCTTCTAACTATACTGCAGTAATTTAGTATTAATGATTTCTGATATGCGATTAACACTGAAATACTGGTTTAAAGTACGATAACTGCAGATTCGTTAAGAAAGATTATGTTGATGTAGTCATTAGGAAGATTCTGTTAATGTTATAACACGCCCTTTGTATTTGTTTTTGTTGTAGGCCTATCTGTAAACATTTATCTACCGCATACAGCGTACCTAAAAGCTTGTCCAAACAACAATAAAAGCAGAGTGCGGCTAGATAACAGTTACATAAGTGAAATTTTTCTTTACAATTAGAGAAGTATTCCACGATTCTCTGAAACTTATGACCTGTGTTAATGACCCGACTTTTTTCTAAACATGCTTGTGCCTCAAATAAACTGATTTAATTAGTTCGATAAATTAATTTAGATATGAAATCAACAGAACGTTGAGATAATAAATAACTTATGAAGTGAAAGTCGGAGCATCTGTTAAAAGGTTACAGGTTTCCGTATAGATAAGACTCCTGCATAGTGGCGGTACCTCGTGGCAACGCAGCTTACTATCGAACTGATTCAATCCCCGGCAGGGAGCACTAGAGTTTGCTATTTTTCTCCTTGAATACGTTTTTAAACTTTCTAAGAACATGAATAGATATTTTTTATGATAATGTTGTTATTATTATCGGTTTGAATAGACCTGAATCGAATTGGTAACAAGGAAAACACTTTACTACTTGAACTGAAAAACACTGATGACGTAATCAATCAACAGTTTTAGTATCGTAATCTGGCTTATAAAACAATAAAGTAATAACTTACAAGGAACTCTTTTGTCTGGCTCTAGTTATCTTCTACGCGTTTAGGTGGTGCCGTTTCAAAAAACAAAATTAATTTGTTATTTGTTAATACGTTATGTTTCTGGAGTTTCTTTAGGTGCTTTCTTCAGGTCTTCCCTCGACCTAAAACCTCTGTTTTTACATAGAAACACATGTATTCAGAGTAAATACATTTTAAACTACTAGACGAATATGATGGTAGTTTAAAAACTGCATATTAATTTAACGTTTCAATTAATGCACTAATAACTTATTATTTGTATATCGCTAATGAAATGCGGTGTAAATTCTTCTTTTTGTTTACCTCCAAACAAAACAAATATTATTGCCAGGACGTGCCTATCGTGGCGTAGCGTGTTAGTTACTGTCGCTGAATGCTGAACATTACAGCAGACTGATTAGATATCTTCATTATCTTGTTACATAATTTCAGGATGTTTACGAATCTAAACTAAATTCAATTAATTCAGAGTACTTTAAGTGTTTTACACTAGTCTTCTCGAACGTCCTCGTATTTCAATTGTCCTGTATTTTCTTAAGCTGGCTGCATCATATCGAGGTTCGTTCAGTTACTACAAATGATGAAAAAGTGAAATACTGTGACCGTTAAAATTCTGATACTCCACTTGTCATAAACTAGTGTGCTCCCTGAGGTGCAGAACTCGCTCACTATTTTGAACGATGTTGATTTCTTACTATATAAATTCCGATATTAGATAATTTTTCAATTATGGGGAAAATTACAAAAATCCCGATTAATCTACTATTTCTTTAGTAACATAACAATTGTAGAGCACACAATCATACAATAAACACTAAAAATTTGAAACATTCGGTTTTGGGTTACGATTCCTTTTAGTCTGACACCCTGTTGGAATTTCACAGTTTTTCCAAATTTTGTATCTTTCTTGGTGCCCCTGGAGTCCAAAAATGTTGAAATCTCCAAAACGTAACATTACTTTCAAATATTGATTAAAACACTCCCATACGAATTTTTTGTTTTTTTTTGTCAAAATTTTAACCCACTTTTTGGGGCCTGACATCCACAAGCTTTCAAATTGTTTAAAATGAACACTATATTCAGATTATGGTTAAAATTCCCTTTAATTTGATACCCCACATGGGCTTTTGAGATTTTTTCACAAATTTGTCGCCCTCACATGTTTGCCTCCTGCCTACCTGTTTTTTTTTTTGGGGGGGAGGGGGATATATCTTAAAAAAAAACAATAAGATTCTTTAGGGTAAAAGTACGGCCACGCGTGCCCAGTTTTACTAAAATCGGTTGGTGCGTTCAAAAGTTATTGTGAGATATACCCCAAACAAATAGATAGAAAGATAGATAGATAGACAGTCAAACAAATGCCAAACGTCGAGTTAAAACTGAAAACTCGATTCGTTCGTTCAGTACATGAACACGACAGCCATTCTATTTATCTACAGCTACCAGACTTCCTCCATCCTCCGTCTTCCTTATCAAGTTTGTCTAGTCAGCTTTTAATATTTTCATGTCTAGCGCTATCAGGTCTTTTAGGATTTTGTGTTGTTAGAGCCACGTATATGAAGTATATGCAAATTTCTTTATGTTATCCAATATGATTCATGTTTATATGCTCCGATTATAAAGGAAACAAGGTATGTCTGATAAATACCTGATACAAATTATATTTAATAATAATTATCTTTTAATTAATATCGGTTGGATTCATATAAATTCAGGTTAGTCCACTAAACCATAAATCCAAACCACGATAAAATAGACAATACATTTAAAATTGAAAATATTAACAACGTAACAAAAGAAAGGAAGCGTAACTTTTGAAACTGCCCAACACGGGAGAAAATTCCATTGATAGGTTGAAGGCGCATATTTTCTAAATAAACTACAATTTTATATTTTAATATTGAAAGGCACACTATTTATCACGTAAATATATAATTGCGTTTACATTAGTATGTAACCAGAATTAGATTTAAGAGTAGCTACTGAGAAACAGTCAGCTACAAGTGAAACAGCTTGTGTAACCGGAAAGTTAGAGGAAAAACAACTCTCAATAGTTTCTAGTGATTTTATGAGTAAAGTGTTTCCGGTCGAATAAATCAAATCTCTCCCCCCCCTGTAACACCGACACACACAAGACTGCAGGTTCACATGTTTATTACTTTCTCACAGATTTTGTCTTGGTCCGACATGCGCCTAGTGTATATTTTAAATTTATTTCATGTAGAATCGAAAGACACAATTGTTCCTTACACGACATGATGTTGCCTTGATATTAAAAACAGTACCTGAATTTTGAACGACACCAATGATTACTACATCGTATATGGAATGTAGACGTTTCACCAACGTGTCTTACTTCACGATTAAACGTCTTTGCACATACACACGCATTGTGTATAGGCCTAATATAGTGGTGCACCTTGTCAGGGTCTGATTTACCATTAGGCTGTAGCCTAGGGAAAAGCTTTTGGGGGACGCAAAAAATTAAGTCAACAAAATATAAAAAACTCATGTTGTATTGTATAGGCCTACCTTTTTTCATCACGCCGTTACCGAAATCACATCATTTCAAGCCCAAAGTTTCTTTTAATCGCAAATCATTTCCTTTAGTGAAATAGTTAATCGATTTGGAACTGCAAAAAAGCCAGAAAAATAAGGTCTAGTAAACAAACATTTTCAGCAATTAATAGGCCTAATGAACATAAAAATTATTTGAATAACTTTTATTCTTAACGTTTTGGATTACTTTGTGCAAACGTTAAGGAAAATATGGCTCTTTTGTAATATTCTCGTTACTTATTATAATTTCTCAATGTACTCAGGCTGTTGTAATAAATTTACGTGATTAAAATGTAAACAAGATGCATTTTTTTTATACAACCGACACTGTCCTAAATAATAAGTAGCCTATAATATATGAGTAAATCGTGCGTAATACTCGTTGTTTGAGAGGTTGGAAGGTAAATGTTGGGGGGAGGGGCGCAAAAAATTCATCAGCCTAGGGCGCTAAAAACTTAAGTCAAGCCCTGCACCTTCGATCCTTACTTATATGGATAAACAATGGAATCTGAAGTTGCTTGTTTATAATAACGTAGCCAAGAGTGTTTCCGTAGGGGCTATTGTTCAGAACTTTTCCGTAGAGTGGATTATTAACCAGGATTTTCCCATAAAGAGTATTGGTAATAAGCGACGATTCACCATTCAGATATGTTATATCGAACTGGTACTGCCTGCCAGCAGATTTTTCCTCCATGGGCGTCTAACACTTTAGGGAGGGGGTCAATTGTGAGCTCAGCTGGCTACTCCACTGGCTGAAGACTCCTTTTAGTACTGATAAAACAGTTACGTCATTCGGAAAGGAAGCACGTGACAGCTTCTTTGGTGACGCATTTCAAGACGGTATCAGGATAAGAAAAGGATAAACCAGTCGTGATCTCCACATTTTGACTTGTAACAACATAATTACTTATTTGATCAGATTTTCTAAAATCATTAAAATTATAGAGCTGTTTTCATAGACTCTAGATTTAATTAATCCTAGTATTTTTCTTCCTACAGAAGCTCACCTCTTTAAAACGGCTTATTTTAAATAAATCAACTATTGCGAGTTGACTACATTGTGTATTGGCTCTGTATTACTCCTTTTCATTCCGTATTAACTTTTTTACTTTAATAATTTATACTCACCGTGTAAAATCCCAGCTTCGAAATGCCATAGCGTTGACTGGCAATGATAGAGAGGAAGAGGCAAACTTAAATGTCCAGAAAACGTAGATAACTTACTTCTTGCTTCGGGCACTGGCTTAATATTATCAGTTTGCGTTCCTCGCGTCCGTTTCAAGCCTCCAGTAACACGTTAAACCTAATAGACTACTGCTTTGTTGTGTCTAATAGATACTAAATAGCGTAGAACAATGAGTGCGTTTGTGAATGAGAGGGCAAGAACGGACGGGTCATTTTTGCCATTTAAAACGATTAAAACAATTTCGCAAGTACAGGTTTAGTGTAGCACATTGCTCAGGCTAACGACACAAGCACTTATGAACTTATGTTTCTTAGCTTTTTCTACTTTTTAGCTTTTCTTCCTTAGCTTCCTACAACTGACGAGGTGCTTTTCTTTCGCAGCTCTTCCTAGGATTCTCAGCGTGTACTCTCATTTTTTGTCTCGTTCTTTCATTCTTTTTTATTCCATTGAGACTTAATTTCTTTCCCCCCTCAAATCTTGTGTCTTTTTATCACATTTTCACCACAGGCATGAACCGTCTGTATTGCTGCGTTTTTTAATCTCACGTCTCGTCTTTTGAAAAATCACCAATTAGAAAGCTGTAATGTGTCATCACAGTTTTCAAACGTCATAATAATTCGTTAAAAACTGCAGTGAATCAAAATGCATAGGAATGTGTTTTATAATAATGTTTTAACAACTTTATTCAGAACTAAAACACAGGCTATATAAGCACAAACTTACTGGCGGTTACGGATGCTTATTCCGCTTACTTATTCCAGATCAGAATATGTATTGTGATCAGACAATCGAGTAAATAAAATTAATGATTGCAGTCGCAGTCCAAATACCTTTTACTATATATTTTCTGAAGTGAAGTGTGCTCATGTAGACCCTCCGGGGCGCCCAGGGTCCCCTTCATCGCACACTCCCGCTTTGTTAGCGATGAACGCCTCTTTGGGCGCCTGGGGTCCCCATCATCGACCCCCTCCTCCAGATGAATTCAAATTGTTACATAAAGTTTGCGGTTCAAAATTCATTATTCGTAGAGTCTCCAAACAAGGTCGTTAAATCAGGGTTCTCCCACTGCTGAAACAGACATAAACAGTGTAAGTAATATTCTGCTGTTAGCGAATGACTTTACCATGTGGCGGGATACCGGTTAAAAATATAATTATACACAGTTATTTTAAACAATACAATTTACAATTAACAAGTGAACAGAAGCGTTTACGCTAACGCGCGTGTGCGCTCCTTCGCACGACCAGTATGAAGGCACATAATAAATATTTTCAGTAGTAACTTATATGTATGTTTTAGGTATGATCACTTCTATATGACCCTTAAAATTGCCTGAATCATACATATTTTAGTACATACAGCGCTAGTGAAAAGACATTCCGTATCAGAAATAAAACATTACGTTACTGTAAGATATAGCCTAGGCCTAGTTGTGTGATTTGTACTAAAGCTTACCTATCATTATTGCGACTCAAACGAATGTTGATTAATTGAATTACAAGCGCTATATAATAATTTAAATATTTCTCGACATAAAATCATCTGGATTCGGCACTACTGATTTTAAAATGAAATTTTCATACCCTTGGTAATAAGTGTCTTATTTTTAAATAGACATTGTAGACACTGTTGTGAACTAACAACAGTTTTTACTGTATTTACTTATTTACATGCGACTCCTATTAAAAAAAAACACACAGATTAAGTAAATCATTACACTAAAGATTTCACGGCCGGTACAATTATTGTCGTGGTTGCTGGGACATCAGTCGCCGGAGGAGCAGAACGCAAGAAGACTGCCACAGCTGCAGTCGAAACGTCTGGATCTATAACAAGAAGGTCACGGCCCAACAGCCCGGGCAATAATTTTACTAAAAGTTAAATAAATGGTTGTATGATAATTGCGTCGATTCAGATACCATCCACAGACAGGTCTCAGCAGTTCACCTAGGTCAGGCATCTGGCCACAGGTTGTACAGTTTTCATAATGAACGGATTTATTCATTGATGAACTGATTATTGAGGGGTCAGTGCTCTAAGTTTTAGATCTGACACAATCTGATCTAATCTGGTGGCTTATAAATTGTATGACCAAGGTTTTGGTTTAACGGTTTGGTTTGTGACATACCAGGGGACATCTGATATCATACAATAATAAATACTGTTGCCGTGTGTGTGTGTGTGTGTGTGTGTGTGTGTGTGTGTGTGTGTGTGTGTGTGTGTGTGTGTGTGTCGCGCCCGCCTCTATGTCAAAGTGAGAGTGAGAGACTTATGATAAATTCATTATTTAAATTTAAAACGTATTTCACAATATCAATACTATGAGCGCGGTAGTGTTTTTGTGGTCGGTGGTAGCACATTACTAAGCTGAGCCTTAAACTTGTGTATAGTTCACTGGCTCAGAAGAACGGCAGTCGGTATCAAAAGCAACTGTTATCTGTGGTAATTAATTGTTTTAATCTCTCCTTCGTGTGTAATCTGATACGTTGTTGACACGTTTCTGCACGTGAATTGGTCGGTTCCACTGAAGGCGATAAGCTGCGATTGATGAATGCTGATCGTGGCAAAACGGTAGGCCTAATCTCATCTTTCTAATGGTGGAATCTGATTGGTACACAGAGACAGTCTCGGGAAGTGCTGCTAATGTTAATCTTGTGGCCGAGGCAGTATACTGAACGTGCGTAGAGTCACTAAGGTTATTTATAAGTAACGATTACAAGAGGATCAACGAAAACTTACATTTCATAAAAGTAAATTTTTTTTTTGTGTTTGTGCAAGTTTTATGTTTACGTATTGTTTCAAAAATAAACTGGCACCGTTGCATCCTCATTACCTTCTGTTTTAGAAAGCCCTGATTTATCTTCACACGTTTAAATAATGTAATGAAGTTTACACAAGAAGCACATCAAAGTTAAATCATTGTAGTCTCACTGTTTAATTGGATACTCATAGGTGTACTTTAAAACTGTAACAGTGAAAGTGTACTAATTGTACTTGGTCTTATTCTATTAAACATACGTGCTCACAAACGCTGGTACATACAATCTTGTACGCTAAATGTCACAGATACAAACGCCGTACACTCAGCACATATAGTTACGTAACGGATAAGCATGCGTTGTAGGAAAAGAATCTGTTGCACGTTTGCGGTAGTACTGCATTAGTGACGTATTGCTCAAACTATGACGTCACTCTTATAATGTTGCAATTAGGTGATTTTATCGTAATTCCCTTTCGCTCACTAGCTACGAAAGGGAAGTCTGGCTTTTCCGCATATCCCCAGACTAAACTGGGGATAGCGAATCGCAGTTTGTTTTTGACGTCTTGTTTAGATTCTGTTTCATAAAGTTTGTCTTCTTATAGGAAAGTATAGGAAAGTTTGTCTTCTTATAGGGTGGAAAGTATGTTTCATAGTAACTATATTAGTCATTGATGTGTTACCTGAATTGATTGCATTTGGAAATTACTTACATATGAGATAGGATAGTAAAATGTCGCTACAAGGATATTTGGTAAGGCCTTGTACTTCTAAGACGTGATGACTAATCTTACTTAAAGAGGGTTTAACGATCCGGAAATAGTTGAGGAATGACACCGATGCTCTTGTATCCTCATAAAATATATCGACACTTATTCGTCGAACCATTAGTTAGACCTACTGTAAACTTGTGTATGTGACTAATTGAAGTGCGGTTACTGCCACCTGAATAACATAAAAGTTACATAGGCCTATAACATGAGTACTCATACAAATTAAGTTTTATATATTTGCTTTTATTACGATATTTAATTCATGTCAGCGATCTTTTTAGAACAATTACTCTGCTCGGCGAGAAAATATTTCTGAGCCTAATGGATTTAATTGGATCTACTGTATTTTAATAAAAGTAATTTGTTCGAGAAGATTAAAATAGATCTTCATGTTATACCGCACTACTGCTACTACTACTACTACTACTATTACTACACTACTACTACACTACTACTACTACTACTACTACTACTACTACTACTACTATAATTATTACTGCTGCTGCCGCTACAACAACACTTAAACAACAATTTCAACTACTATAGGCCTACTACTAATCTACTACTAGTATTATAAACTGCTAGTAATCATTAGTGTAAAAATAAAAAAGGATAGGCTTATAATATAGTAGTAATAATAGGTATTATCATAACGGTTCGGCGCGCACAAAACGTTAAATCCAAATCGGTAAGTTTAAACCAGTGTTCCATTTACTTTGTGCAGGAAACTTAGAAGTCTAAGTAGTCCAAGACAAATGTGACCAAATAATTACGTAGGTCTATTCAATAATGCGCGTGAAGTAGCAGAGGTAATTCAGCATATACTTGGGCAGAGACACAAAAACATGTAGTTCCCATAATATTAACAGTAATGATTATAGTATTAATGTAACTGAGAGCCAGTGCTCTTTTCTGTAAACTAAACATAAACCAACGGTCACGCAATTGAAGACCAGTCTTACTATTCATGGGTCAGTCTATACTTTATATAACCACTCTGTTCTCACACCCTCTCTGTTTTAGGAATGGGGAAACTGACACAGAACCCGTGCTGCAGATACACCCGATGATTACTTGGGGCGGCGTATTTGCACAAGGCACAATTATGCAAGGATTAAAAGTTAAAGTTTAATGTGTTCCTTTCCATTATTCACAATAGTAGGCCCAATAAGGGCTGAACTTGTGTATCCATTTGTACCATTTATCTGGCAAGTGCACCTACGTCGGAGTTATTAAAATGAAAAAACGTTTTCTCGTGTGTATATTTGGTAAACTGTTCGGAGCCTGACATACTGTGTCGAATAACCGAAATACTGTTCGGATGGGGAATGAAACTACAGAAAATCACGTATTTCATTAATTTGTTGATTCTAGGAAATATATACACATAGTGACATAGTGTACGTTTTATTTATGGAAGGTTTAATAAAATAAAAGCGACACTTGATGTAAATACAGGCGCTGATTTATTTAGTATACACAGAAACTGATACACTTAGTCTGACACACAATTGTTAACTGAACTAAACTGCACTAAAGATCGACACTTTATATACCTTTTCTAAGACAACCAGAAAGATCCAGAAATCTCTATAGGTATACATACATCAATGACAAAAATGTTCCCCACTACAAAAACTCTAGACACTTCCACACTACAAAGAAAACGCCGGCCCAATCAGAGCCTCACGGCACGCCCACGCGCCATGCAAGCAACTTTGTTTACTAGATGGATGGAGAGTTTTCGAGATCTTTCTCTTAACACCCTCCCTAAAACTCTGCATCCTTACAATAAATATCATCTTTATTAGTAAGTCCTAACTTTTCTTTCAAAAATTCGAATTTCGGTTTTGGCAATGCTTTCGTAAAGATATCTGCAATTTGCTCTTCACTTTTTACATATGTTACATTAATTTCACCCTTTTGGTAATTGTCTCGCACAAAATGATATTTAACATCGATATGCTTACTTCTTTGATGAAATTCCGGATTTTTAATTAGTTTAATTGCGCTCATATTGTCTATATATAAATTATAAGTTGTTATATTAATTTTACATTCATTGAAGATTTTCTTTAACCAAATTATTTCTTTTGTTACTGTTGCAGCACTAATATACTCAGCTTCAGTTGTCGATAGAGCTACGCATTGCTGCTTTTTCCTTTGCCATGTTATTGGACCATTCGCAAATTTACATACAAAACCAGAAGTAGATTTTCTTGCAATTTTGTCACCTGCGAAGTCTGCATCGCTATAAGCTTCGAACATACCATTTTTACTATATAGAATTCCAACATTAATTGTACCTTTCAAATATCTCATAATTCGTTTGACTAAGAGCCAATGTTTTTCGCTAGGATTTTCTAATTCACGTGATACAATATTAACACCAAAACTAATATCAGGTCTACTTACAATTTGCAAAAACATTAAACTTCATACTGCTTCTCCATAAGGCAGTTTATACATTACTTTTTCAGATATAATATCATAAAAACTACAATCAATTGGAGTGGAAACTGGATTTGCTGAGGACATATTAAACTTTTCTAAAATTTTTGCAATATAACTGCTCTGATGTATGAAAACGGAACCATCTTTTAATCTCGAGATTTCTATCCCCAAGAAATTTTTAACGTCTTTAATACTCTTTATAGTAAACTCTTTGCTCAAATCATTTAATATTTTATCAATTAATTCAATTTTCGACGCAGCTAATAAACCATCATCTACATAAATTGTAAGTAAAATTAAATCATTCTCTTTTCTGTAAATATAGAAGCACGGATCAGCAGTACTTTGATAAAAACCCAAGTTTAAAATTAAATTTTTAAAATGATCTGTCCAACATCTAGGAGCCTGCTTTAAACCGTACAAATTTTTCTTTAATTTGCAAACGCGATTTGTACCATCATTAAAGCCTTCAGGCTGTTTCATGTATATATCCTCTTTAAGATTACCGTGTAAAAAAGCTGTTTTCACATCTAATTGACCCAGTTTTAAATTAAAAAGTGCAGCAATACTTAACATGAATCTGATGGTATCAAATCGTGCTACTGGACTAAAAGTTTCATTGAAATCTACACCTGGCTTTTGGGAATAACCCTTAATGACTAAACGCGCTTTGTATCTATCAGTACCATCCGCATTGACTTTTCTCGTCTAAACCCATCGATTATCAATAATTTTACGATTTTCTGGTTTATCAACTAGTACCCAGGTTCCATTTTCATACAACGAGTTTATCTCATCCTGCATTGCAGCTAACCAATTACCTTTTTCATCATTCATTATTGCTTCATTGTAATTATTTGGTATATTTTTCGCGAGATGCGAAAAATGCGCAACAGGGAACCCATAAAATTCAGTTTGTTTTCTCTGAGATCTATTGCGCAATTCTCGCCCTCCCTGATTGTTATCTTTCACTTGAACAGATTGTACGGGTTCTTGCAAAGTTTCTTCAAGTTTGTAATCATTATCTTCGCAACTGTTATTAGTGTTTTCTACAGTATTACCATTCTCATTTTCATTTACAATATCTTTTATTTTTTCATTATTCAAAGGAACATTAACCGAACTATCAGATACTTTTTCAGGCTTAAATAAAACATCTCTACTTACAACTACATCTCTTAAACTTGGAACATACACTCGATAACCTTTAAAATTTTCGTAATAGCCAACAAGATAGCCTTTAATTGCTTTTTTGTCTAACTTTTTACGTTTCTCGACAGGTATATGTACAAAGCATTCGGTTCCAAAAATCTTTAACTTATCAACATTTGGTTCTTTATTATACCACAACTCATAAGGCGATTTTTTATTATCATGTCTTGTTGGTGCTGTTCGATTAATTACAAATACGGCCATGTTTATTGCTTCTGCCCATAAATATTTTGGCAAATTCGCGTTCGCATGCAACATGGAACGACCAGCTTCTACGATAATTCGATTCTCTCGTTCCGCAACACCATTTTGTTCGGGTGTATAAGGAGTATTGACTGTCACTTTAATGCCTCTTTCGTTCAAAAAACGTTTTACCCATTGATTATCATATTCTTTTCCGCCGTCCCGATGAATTTCTTTTATATTTCTTCCGAATTGATTTTCAACTTCCAAACAAAAATCTTTAATTTATCAACTACTTCCGATTTATGTTTGATAAAATAAATATATCTAAATCCGGAAAAATCATCTTTAAATGTTACAAAATATGACTCTTGCCAAGAGATTCAACTTCCATTGGACCGCAAACATCTGTGTAAATTAACTCTCGAACTTCTGTCGCACGATCAGTTTTCGCGTGAAAAGGTAAACGGTGTTGCTTACCGTATGCACAGGCATCACAAAAGAAGTCATCATTTATAAATTTAATATTCGCATTTTTCAGAAAATTTCGTACATATTTAACGTTTTGGTGACAAAGCCGCTCGTGCCATAATTGCAAGGAATAACAATCATCCGATTTTTCGATTTTTCTGTTTGATTTTATAATTTGTTCAACCGATTTTATTTGTTTACTAAAATTACATGCTTTTGGAAGTTTTACACGCACATCTAATTTTAATAAGTTTCCAAATTCATGGCCTACTGCAATGATTTGTTTATTTTTCATTAAAAAGCATTGCTTACTGAAATTTGTTATCAAGCAATCTATACCTTTCTTACCCGCACATTTAGTAGAAAACAAGTTATTAATTAAATCAGGAGTATATAATACATCCTGAAGAGTACATTCTAATCTATTACCATCTACATAAGATTCTAAGTCTATGTTACCTATTCCATATGCTGCCATGTAATCACCGTTGCTTATCTTCACATTTACTGGATGTGCGAATTCTTCATACGATGAGAACCAATCCCTTCGATGTGTCATGTGATCCGTTGCTCCTGAGTCCAATGCCCACATATCTGTTTTTTGGTTTTCTCCTTTGACTCCTAGCAGTGCTATTCTGGGAGATGATCCCGGATGCGATGAAGATACTTCATTTTCAACTTGTAGCGTTATATTGCTACTCTTCTTCTGGCGACAGTTGTAGCTCCTGCGACCCTTCCTTTTGCATTCGAAACACCTGAAGCAATCCCTTTTCAAATGATTGGTCCTACCGCAGTTGGTGCAGAATAATCCTTCCTTTTTCTTCTCCGGATAATTTTTAATATGCCGATGATACTCATTTTTCTGTTTTTCGTTGCCAACTTTTAATTTTGACATCAAAGCCGTTGATGACTCACATGTATCGTCCTTTTCTTGAAGTCTAGCTTCTTCAGCCATTAATCGGTCAGTTGAATTTTATAGATTTTTCTTACTCTCATCGACTGAATCCCAGGCACTGTGAAAGTGGTTATACTTTTTGGGCAAACAAGACAAAATTCGAGTGAGAAGCATGCCTTTTGGTAGTGAACTTCCAAGAGTGTGCATTTTCTTCGATAGAATTTCAAGCTTTGAAATATTTTGGACAACACTTTCACTCTCAACCCACTTATAATCGAAGAACTGTTTTTGCACAATAGACAGAGTTTCATCGGATTTTCTATCGTATACCGAGCTTAATTTTGTCCACATTTCTCTGGCGCTTGTGCAACCCATAATCAACTCCAATGGCTTGTCTTCGATCGTAGTCACAATCAATTTCCTGGCAGTTTTGTCAGCCTTCAAAAACTTTTGCAATTTTTCTTCATATTCATCTTCTTTTGGGTCTTCATGTGGTCTTTGTAATTTTCCTTCACAAACAGCTAGCACATCGTCGTCATCTTCTAGAATTGTTCTTATAACGAAGTGCCACTTGTGCCAATTTTCTTTATTTCGCAACCTCTCAATTTTTAGATTCGAGATATCCATTTTGCTTCTTCAACTAGTTAGCACTTTCTTCTTTTTTATATTTGTACACACACTTGATTTCACACTGCACTACACTCAAGCAAAGCCTGGGCCCATAACCTATGGAAGGTTTAATAAAATAAAAGCGACACTTGATGTAAATACAGGCGCTGATTTATTTAGTATACACAGAAACTGATACACTTAGTCTGACACACAATTGTTAACTGAACTAAACTGCACTAAAGATCGACACTTTATATACCTTTTCTAAGACAACCAGAAAGATCCAGAAATCTCTATAGGTATACATACATCAATGACAAAAATGTTCCCCACTACAAAACTCTAGACACTTCCACACTACAAAGAAAACGCCGGCCCAATCAGAGCCTCACGGCACGCCCACGCGCCATGCAAGCAACTTTGTTTACTAGATGGATGGAGAGTTTTCGAGATTTTTCTCTTAACATTATTCATAATTACTCGCGCACTAATCAACTCTACTTACAGTACATCTGGCTGCAGAATTATTGTATCAGTAACAGAAAAAACTATTGAATACAGTAGTTTACTCGTTGCACTGTAAAGCACGCGCATCTCTCGCTTCTAACATAATACAACGTGTTTTATGTAACAGTTTAAATCACTATCAGATAGATAAAATCAGACCCGCTGAGGAACACAAAAATGACGTGAACACAATACATGCATTGTTTAACAGTAACAAAAAACCACAGAATAAAGGTCGTTTTATGTTTGCACACACGCGCGCGCGCTCGTGTATAGCTGTAACAACGATGACATAATGCTAGAGTTTAGAGAACAAAGTGTTCATCCGGCAACAAAACCGCTCCGCCTGCCGAGTTTAGCCAACTTCACACACGAGACAATGATAACAGAAAGATTACAAACCACACAGCTTCAAAAGAATTAAAGCATGTTTGTAGAAATTCTGTTCCGATTGCACTATGCTATGTTCATTTGAACGTTCTTGATGTGCTCTTTACAGTTTCCTGTTTTGCGTAACATGAACATTTTTATTACATACTGCTATTGCAGTCAAAACAGTGCTACTACATTACCGCTGTAAATTGAACTGGATTGAATTCATAGTTTAAGATTTCTGTCTGTTCATTATTATGTGCGTTGTGGAATAGCTTATGGTACGAGATAAATAAGTTTGCGTATAAGTGACTAAGTTTCTCACGAGAGGGGAAACCTCTTTAGCCCTGAATGCGTGCAACGTCTGGTGCATGGTATATCATTCAGGAACAATTCTGGACTCTGAGTAAACAAAACAAAATTATCTACTCTCGCGCACACATTAGTCAAATTTTATTCTCTTTTTTAACGGAGATGTTAAGTGTTAAGTATACGGTAATACCTGTAGGTCTATGTGATTTGAAACACTGGTGCAAGATTCTTGTGACGCAAGAATCTTTACAAACGGCGAAATATCATATTGAAATCGGGAATAGAATTCGTGAAGGTTTCCTCAGAAGCGGGACTCAACAGAAGCTTGTTGCCTGCAAAAAAAAAACGATTACGAAATAATGGCAAGCGTGATGTAATAACACGCAACCGGTGACGGAAGCTGTTGGTAGCATTTGTTGTTTGTTGATGCCGAGTCTCATCATAGCGAATGTTCATAACGACGATATTGGTGACGATGATATGAAGACAGGGAACGTTGAGCGCATGGAGCAATGAATAATTAATTACGAAACGAAAAGTACTTGTTGCGTTTTGTCATATGGCCGACGTCTACGCGTTATATTTGCTGTACGGTACTTACCATTTAAGTTATGTGAAGTCTACGTGTTTTATGTAAATGGGCTAATGGACTAGTTTTCTTGTCTCTTTATCTTTGCATAGTGCTCTCAATAAAGTTTAGTTGCGTAATTGCCGAAAATTATTATGAAAGAGAGCTGATTGTGTTTTTGCCTTTTTGTGTCTTATTTGGAGCTGACTTACATGACTTTTCCCGAAAGTGTTGTCCACAAACGCGTTCTGAATATTGTGAAGTGTTAAAGCTCGAATTTATTCGTTTCCGTTACTGAACGATTCGAATTCAGTCGACGCACTGTCGATGGGGATTCAGATTTGGTCAATAGCCAAAGTGACGGTACATTCCTGCACACCAATACACACCTTTAATTTGATAGTAATATCTACTTAATGAGACGTGAAACTATGATTTTTATAATCATAAATTTAATATTTTATGGAAACGAAAATCGACTGTACTTATGTGTATATGATATTAATACCACAATAAGCGGAAAATCTTAATAATGTTAGTGTGTTGAACTTTTACTGCCCAAATGTTTAAGAACTCAATAAAAAATATTTTTAAGCTTTGTTTTTAAAATATCAAATTTTTAATCTTTTACATTAAAAGAAACAGAAGCTTGTCAATTTGTAGTTTCCCAATTTGCGTAGATCCCAATTCAAATCTTTGAATTGCAAGTCAAACAGTGGTGGATATCTTTGTAATAAAATTCATTAAACCACGTTTATGTTTGCTATAATTATGAAATTAAGTAGAATTTCATACGTTCGATTTGTTTCAGAACGATTGAAAAGGTACAGAATTTGCTCTCCTAACCTTTTGAACGTAATAAATTTGGCATATCGATCAATGAAAAGAAAAGTGTAACCAATACAGAAACAAACACGTTCTTTTCCGAAGACTCTAAGACTTTACTAATTAATGAATAAGCTCTAAAATGAACAAGGTATTTCCTCAGAAAATGTAATTATCGATTCGGAGTCAAATAATCTCTGTAAATGCCACAACAAAAAATACATAACGTCAAAGAAATAATCGCACTCTACAAGTAATCTTGGTTTTGTTTTGTTTTGCTTTGCAGGTGTTATTCAGTGGCGGTTCTTGTGAAAACTAAGGACAAGTTGTGCTGTTTTACCGTCGACGCTTGTAACAAATGCAAACTAATTTTGGATCGCCGTGAATGCAGAAAATGTTGAAAAACAAGTCACAGGGGGAGAAGGAGACACAACGACTGAGATTGTAATTATGACGTATCGAAACCAATGATTAGAGTGCCGTGGCGGTGATTAAGTGTGATGTATACAGGCAGTGAAGTTTTATTGTGCCGTGTAAACTTCTGTATCGGCGTTTTGTTTCTGTTGTTTTAGTTTTATTAACTACTAATACTACGCGCCGTTGTGCATGTATGTTGAAGACCTTGGAAATGATGAAATGAATTAAAATAGCTGTAAGATTATCGAACGCCGTTCACACACACACACACACACACACACACACACACACACACACACACACAGAGTGAACAATGAAAGCGAGACGGTGGTAGTGGTGGTGGTGAGCGGTGGAATGTAGCCGCGGGACAAGATACACGAAACTATACTAACCCAGGGAGAGAATTTAGTAGCTACCGATTGTGAGTGTTCAATTTATTAGCCAATACTGCTGTTTCCAATAAACTATTGCTGTTTATTTCAAAATAACACGTTAATTAAGATCTCACCTTTACAGTACCGACAACTTAACACACACACACACACACACACACACACACACACACACACACACACACACACACACACACACACACACACACACACACACACACACACACACACACACACACACACACACACACACACACACACACACACACACACACAGAGAATGTAGCATACCGATGGCTGGTGACGTAGCCGCGCATCCGGAATTACGAATGCTTAACTGACAAAGGGTAACTATGGGAGGACTTAATAATTTTTTTCGTATTTATTTTCGTATTTCTCTATAGTTTTGGTGCGGCCTGTTGTTTGTGGCTGGAACTGGACGTTGGATATATTGGTAGTAACCAGAGAATAACTATACTCAGCTGAGTTATTGTCACCTTGTGTCAGTGTTCATTGTGTTACACAGAAAACCGTTAGGAGTTGCTGTAAGTGTCACGACTGCTTATGTCCGTTGCATGAAACAATGGTTTACTTTAAAGAGGAAAGTAACAATTAAAAACATTTATATAACCTCCATTACCAACATTACAGAGCTGGCCGTTGATGGCTGGTGAAAAACACAATAAATATCATCGGTTTGAACAAGTTTATTACTCCACTACTGTGCTGCTAAAACAGTGACTCATTTAGAATACTGAGTTAACTATTTTCATAAGCAAACAAAATTAACAAATTCATTGCTCTTTATAGACATATTTTTTCACAGAAACAAAAAGAGATCCTAGTTAACATTGTTAGATTTTCTTGTAGAAACGTCCTCCATCAATGTTAATTTGAAATTACACACAAAAAGCAAATATCTTTTAAAAGTTTCTGACTTAACATTTGGGCTCCCATAATTTATAGATGATGAAATGTTTGGCGACGGTCGGTCAGTAAGTATAGAGATAATGTTTGGCGACGATCGGTCAGTAAGTATAGACACAATGTTTGGCGACGATCGGTCAGTAAGTATAGACACAATATTTACACCATCTGTGTCGACGTTTCATCGACGTTTTATTGCCATCATCAGGCCCTGTGTATGGGCAATACAAGCAATACAAAAAAAAAGCAAACATAAACAGGCCAATTAATTTAGAATTGAAAAAATACTTAATTAAATACAGAGACCGAAGCAAGTTAAAAACGAATCCAGCTTGCCCACGGGGGCATTTACGGGGCAGGACGAACGGAACCGGAACGTCCCCTAGACGCTTGAAGAATTTTGTTAATCTATTAACTTTTTATTTTTGTTGAAACCTGTTTTATTATTTTTTCAGCTATATACAGAAATAAATTAGTAACTTTTTAAAAATATACAACCAGGTTTATTACACAGCATTTGCATTATACGTTTGAAATAAGAAATATAGGAAAATCAATTCACTCAATAAGTATCTTGTAAACAATGTTTCAGTAACGTGTATTTTCATTGTGTTATTACCGTTTACTTTAATGGGACTGATTTCAGGATGTTATCGTACGTTTTCTAGCAACTTTAAAGATAGTAATATTGATTAGCTGTAACTTGTTTTTTTCTTTCGTATAAAGCCGACTCGATCGCAAATCAAATTCTAGATACGCCACTGTTTGCATGTAATTAAATATTTTATTTACTTTACAGAAAAACTAAGTTGGTAGTACGACTACTGTATTTATAATATAAGGTGGGTTTATAAAATTTAACTCGCCGCTCATCTCGCAAAATAACAAAGGGAAGTATTTCGGGTGATTCTGTGTCAAGCGTTCAAAGATTCTATTCACCCATTGTTATGAATTAGGCCTACTGAACGACTCAAAAATTCCGTTTCTGTGTACTGTTAGCACAGCCCTATGTTATTTCTCCCCCATTTGTGATTGTTATCTAGTGTAGGCCTATTCCTGAATGATCAACCGCCGCGTACACTAATTGGCAGCTTAGGCGACGAACCGCTCTACTGCTTTTATCTCTTGCTTTTTGTGTACTAGCCTAACTTAGAAACATGACGCTACTGCTTCGTATACCACAAGTCCTAAATTATACACCTATTATTAACGTAATCGATAAACTAAGATTGAAACTAAGATTCACACTCACAATAGTGTTTCAAGTTTATTCTGCGGTACATTATTTACTAGAGCTATTGAAATAGCGGTCTAGTCTAAACAGTAGTGCTCATCCTACCCAAAGCCAATAGCGCAGCCCCCCTTAATATGTCCCCACGTTTTACCTTTATCCTATGCCTCAGTGACAAAGGAGACAATAACTCAGTTGAGTATAGTTATTTGGTAGTTAGTACCACTAATTATACCCACTGTGTCCAGTCTCCAGGCATGAATAACACGCCGTACCAAAATTATAGCGAAATATCAAAAAATTATTAAGTCCTCCTAAAGTTAACCTTTTGTCAGTGAATACGTAATTCCGGATGCGCGGCTACATTACCAGGCATCAGTATACTAGACTGCAATCACGCACGCGAGTGTGTAAGGCAAAGGTAATCATACTTAAATATATAGACATTTTTGTCTTACCTTATTTACAGGCCTATCTGAGACGTGTAAGACAGAAAACTCGAAGAGAACAAACTGTGAGAGTGACTGTCTTCTCAATTATAACTGTTAACGGGCTCTTAAACAAAACTGTGCAACTATCCAACAATCCTTTCAGTACTTAATTCAGTCTGTTAAACGTTTGTATGATTAAGCTGGATATGGTAAGACGTATATTCAGTATTTATTACGCTGTCATTGTAGTTGTCGCCTAGATTATAACAGACGCTACAGGGTAAGTACCATATTCTATAAGGAGATTAAAACGCGAAGAAACAGTTATTACTCCATAGATCATCTCTTCAGTCCTTGTAGCACGGAGACGTTAAGTCTATAACTCGAAAGCATCTAACAGAAAATTACATGTTTCGGTGACGCATTATCAGTTTTACCTGTTTATCAGTTAACGCACTGCGACGTTTTGTAGAAAGCGTTAATTATTACTTCGTTTGCCACTGTAATGTTATCTTCTACAAGTTTTGTTGGCAGCTTACACTATTAATATCTGTAGCCGCATAAAATTTTAAACGTGAGTGAACCTTATAGGGGTAGAAAGCTTAAACTTTGTGACAAATATATGGTCTGTCTTCATTTCAGACATGGCCAATGACTAAACGAGGTTGAAGGTTAAGACAAGTTGGTTTATTACATCTGGCACGGATCCGATTCCCGTCTGAAGTGAATGAATGTAAAAGCATCCGATAGTAAACGTTTCAACTCTAATCAGCATTTAATTTGCTTCATAGGTTTACAAAGACGCTCCCACTAAATGTTACATTCCGTTAGTCCGTATATTGTTTGGGCCTTGACTCAGACGCGCACAGTTCTACTTTCCGCATAAACTCTCTCGAACACCTCTATAGATGCATCAGTGTCCGCCGAAGGCCGCTACCTGCTGACAATACATCACTGGGCCGCTCACACACTGTACGCGGCCAATAAGGAGGAGTTTCAGTCGCCTCGTCCTCTACTGAGTATAGCATCACCACTGTGTCCAGCAGGAAACCAATAACTATAACAGTAGTAGTTCAATAGCTTAAGCTAAACTCTGCACATGATCAAGACCACTTTCCCGCGTCGAACTCTACTGACTCTCCCCAAGTGGTCCCGGTCGAGTTTTGAAGAGACATTGAGAGTGTCAGCCAGACCATCTTGAATGGGAAGCAGACTGGGAACGCGTTCTTCCACGTACCTCAATCACCAGCTTTCTAAATCTCACCAACTCTGCTAACGGATTACCCTAACGCAGGCAATAAGAGGAAACAACGTAATGGTAAGGCAAACACCATTCCGGATGCTCGTGCTTTCTGTCCCCATTCAAGACGCTTTCAACCCTTACGACAAGTCACAGACACAACTTCTTAAACCAAAATTATTGAATCTGATTTGGAGGCTTCCACTAAATTTTCATCTATTGCCACGTCATCTTGCACTTATGCGGCAGGTTTCCAGACTGTATAGGCAGTTTCTGCCTCCAAACTGTACCCGACCACGTGGAGGCCTAATTTTTACAGTCTTCCTTGAGACCTCCCCAAGGGTCTACAGACCTTTAGGCCCAATCGCACTCGACTACCTGTCTCAAACTCTGTGTCCTTTCATTCAGCGAGACGCACTTGACCTTGACCTTGAGATATCGGACTACAAAATCAGACAACTAGGAAACCATCGCGGTGGGGGCTCTTCTGTAACCAATCATCGAAACCTACCGTCTCAAGGTACCAATCTCGAGGGGATCGCCGTTATCATTCACGGAGTTATGTGAACGCCTTCGCGGAGCAATTTGTAAACTGTCTCAGAAAGAACTCCTAGTTGCCGATATGGAAGCCGACTCTGATGCGCTCCGAAGGGTAAACATGGTAGACGTCCTGAACTGCAAGCGTCGCGATCGGGATAGTCAATTGACTACTCCGGATGGAAGCGTCTGTCGATTCCCGCTAGAACACTGATTTTGGACCACCCCCATTTATGTTCCACCCGGCACAGCACAGCGCTGTACATGATATTTTGAATACTGCGTTGATTTATAGGATCGGTTGTTCCATTAAGATATTATTCTTCCGAACTGTGGTTTGATCACTTTGTCCACGTCGCTACTGTGACCAGCACTATTCTAAGCGAGGCGGCAGGACGGTCATAGATTTGGAAAGTTGGACTCAGATCTGAGTATCTTTTATTCTTGAGAAAATCTTTTATTTTCGCTCGTGAGAAGTATCATTACCAAGGCGCCGGCAGAGCATCCGTGATTCAGTCGGTCAACCGACAACGCTTTTAGGACCTTAATACTATTCTAACAGGAAAAACGATGACGACAGCCACCCATATACACTGTATACCCAGAAATAGAAGAAAATAAAATATATTTTTTCGCTTTTAATGTTTTTTACAATTACGTTTGTTCTGTCAAGCTAACAATTTACGTAATAACGTCATTTAATTGTATAGTAGACTAATAATCGAAAAATTCGTTTAGAAAATAAAAACTTTTTTTTAAAAAGAAACCTTAACTATCTTGCCTTAACTTTAACTTTGGTGCCTCACCTGCCTTTACCCCTGTAAAAAGATGTACAATGTTGCACACGTATACTTAATAGTTTTTTCAAACGTTAACGTATAGTGTCTTCTGTGTTGATGGGCACGAGAGAAAGCGGCTTTCACTAGGCCTTTCGGAAAATCCGTAGAGGAAATGGCGTGCTTCGATAGTTGGTCGCTTACAAACCTCCTTCGGGCGGGGACTCTGACGAAGAAATCTACAAGGTATAGTAACTTCCTATAGCGTCCCACCATTGATGTGCCCGAAACCGTTTCTGATGAAGAATGAATTTCCCGAGGCAGGAGCTCGAAGCTCGACACTCGGCATTTCAACAAATTTATCTTCCCATTTCCTCCGTGGCTTTCTTTTGGATCTCTTTCCCTATGCCTTTCAACTTTTTCAAATTGGATTTCTTCTTAATTTTTATGTCTAATAATATATCTGTTCTCTCTATATCCTTTTTCGCGTCTTTCTTAGATTCATTCTTCTTCACCCTTCAGACAATGTGTAGTATTATTACACTTTATGAGGTTATCGCGTTGCGCTCCCTCTTCGAAGATGCAGTCCCTTTCACTTTCCTACACTTTTCCTGCTCCCCCCCATAATTGTGTCCTCTTAAACTAAAATTTCTTTCAAGCTGTAGCAATGGGTTAGACCCTTTATAATCTACTTGTTTAAGTTACATAATTAACTGACTATAAATTATAAATAAATTATTAACCAGACTAACCAGTCTTTCTGACGAGACCTAGGGGGACCACCAAGAATTAGCTTAGACGAGAACCAAGAATTTCTATACCAAGTAAATTTGAAAAATTCCAGTTACTTTATACGGAACATAACGATTCGACCAATGGACTCTACAGTACGTCCCAGTTATGAAGAAATTACTTTCATTTTTACAATACTTGTCAGTATTCATTACTTATCACTTTTACAAGGTGACTGTGGAGTATATAAAACTGTGGAGTATCACTATACTAATGTCATCATAACGAAAATTTTTGGCGAGCTCAGAAATTAACAAAAAATTATATACCTTCTATATTTACATATATAGGCCTACATATAAAGTAATAAATTATGCCTGCTTTTTCAGAATGAATAAAGACAGGTAGTCATGACATACCAGACATGATCATTTAGGGGACGAGAATCTTCAGCTCTTGTAGTGTAACTACCTCTACCCCTTCTCATGACTTCACACATGAGAATTAATCGTCAAAATATTATGACCCCAAGCAGAACTCTAGTACTCTTTAGCACTCTTTACGATATGGGCCTCTACGCAAATCGGGGATATGTAGGAAGAGATTCAAGAGGTTCCGGAAAAGATACTCAATGACACACTGAATATGCTGCGATAGATTGGTCTGAATCCACCCCCCACGTGCGCTCGTTTCATCTACACCATTTCTAAATTACATTGTTTTTTTACTCATGGTACGGTCGTATTCTAACTTCCTGATAAACTACGTTTGCACACAGTTTTTAACTACCTTCCTTTCTTGAGTTTTCTTTTTTATTCTTTTTATGGCCTCTCCTTGTACAGAGTTGGACCGTAAACGTTTTGGGAGCAATCTGTTTACTAGAATACGGTTCACAACCGATCAAAGGGATAAAATCCATAACGTTTATATTCATAATAATATGGAATAATAATTGTTTGTTGTTAAATGCTAAACGTGGGTCTATCCTCATAGTGACTTGGTTTTCCTTTACGGTTTGGTATTTTTTAATTTTTACCGAAACGTAGACATTAGGTTTCGGCAATCTTTCCTCTATTTCTACGACTACTGCAAATTACTGTGCTGGGGGTTTTCAGGCTAACGGCGTAGGAAATGACAGCCACAAAGGATTAGTGTGCTTGTCAGTAGACGATTTTCTCAGAAGCTACGGGGAAATGTCCCATCAGGAACAAAATATGCGGCATCCGTTGACTGTAGAAATAACGGAAACAAAATGGAAATCCCGTACGGCGGTTCTGTGTTACTTGTGAGTAAATAATAGTCGTAAATAAAACTGTTAAGATAAAACTGATGTCTGACACAAGAATATGGGTAATTACCGTTAACAAGACTAAATCACGGGCGTTAGAATGTTATAAATTCATGATCTATTATTACACCATTAAAATTACACGCACACAATAATTACAGACTGTAACCGCAAAGAAACAATATTATTGTACTGTTGGTTATGCAGACACGAACAGTAATGTAGCTTTAGCGCTTGCAGGCCTACCTCATAACACACTGCAGCTAGTTACTAAGTATAAATTTTATAACAAGTTCTAGTGAGTTTGAACGATTGTAATGAGTTTTCATTAGACTTTATAGGCCTATATGCTGGGAGTGTAATATTGTAACACTAATGTCAGGATAGGTTGGATGCATTTAAGAATACCAAGGTAAAAAATAAAAAAAGTAAAAGACTCAATAAAGACAACTTTTCCCATTCTTTATTCAGATCACTACACTGAATTTTAGATTACTGGCAAACGCGGTAACATTATAGAGCTTTCCAATAAAGTCGTAAACGGTTTCCGCTGAATGGCAAAACAGTTTAGAGGTCCTCTAATAAGGTACTACCAGTTCCATTAATGTGTTAAGTAATAAATTCTTTTACAAATTTATGGAAATTGAATGTTATGTATTGAAATAATAAGACAGTGGTTTCCAACATAAAAGCGCTTGAGAACCATACTGAGGACCACATCATAAGCCGATAAATTTTCGACAAGGAAAGTAAAAATAATAAAAAACAGTATGTAATTGTAAATAAGTAACAAGAGGTAATTTACACATTTAAAATATCTTAGCGTGCATCTTTAATGGCACAATCTATATTACGTCAGTAATAATTAATAATTAAGATTAAGATTTAGTAATAATCATTATTAATTTATAATTAAATTATAATTTAATTAATAGTAATAAAATAACATTAAATAAATAATTAAATAAAGATAATCTGTTAAATAATAATAGATTTAATTAAATAATAATTAAGATGTAAAAAAAGATATTAAACATTGTAGCCTATATTTACATCAATTCTTCGTTGTGAAAATTGAGGTCAATCTGCTCCCACTAAAGCAGGAATTATGGAGCTGAAAACACTCAAACGTAACTTTGAATAAGGTGTACGACTAATTACGAATCAAAGACGAAAGGTAGGACTGATATGCTTAAAGCATAATTTTATGAAAATGATTGAAAACGAATAAATCAAAATTTAAAACATAATTAACTGATCATTTACTTGATCAAATTCTGGTCAGTAAAGGATAGCCTATTTAGTTTTAAGGCTCCCCCTTTTCCGCCTAGAAATACATCCTAGAGGAAGGTGTGATCACAAATTAAGCAGCATGTTGCAGAAAATTAATATGTTTAATTTAATATGTTAAATTAATATGTTCAGTTTAAGCGACGTCAAAAATTGATGCGAAGAAATAAATCTGGACAGTGACAGCTAACGATTGGGGAAAAACGTGGAAAAAATTTAAAAAGATCTGGAAAGGGAAGCTATTATGGTTGAAACAGTAGATTCCTGCTACTTGCCCCTACATTTATTATAAATACATAAGGACAAACCATTAAGACACATACAAATTGTATTCACTTCATTCACACATACACATACAAGTGTGTAACGTTTCTTCTCCCTTCTAAAGTGGTAAATTAAAAACTTGATGCAAATAAGAAGAATACCAACAACTATAAATAAGTTTTTTCAAAATAATGTGCAGATGTATTACTACGTTATGCGTAATTCGTAACAATATATAAAGTTAAAATGAAAATAGATTTCTGTCAAGAACATCAGAAGCGTGCAAGTTTTGGTTGCGTCCGCACACTTCGTGGCCCTCCTCAGGTATCAGAGTTACCCACTGTCCGCACACTTTGGAACATTTCTGTTGTCCGCACTATTCATTACATCCTTTGGCCTCCGCAGCTTGGTTTAAAGAATATTAATTTCATCATCGTTCTTCAATGGCATTATTTTGTCAATAATGAAGTTCACATAAATTCTAATTAACTATGAATAACATTCCGATTGATTAGATTTTTAATTTTCTACAGCACAATAAGAACGAACAATATTTGTTGTAAGTGCAGAAGTAGTCAGTAGGTTCATTCTTCGATAAGTCAACATATTACAGCGTATCTGATTGGATCTGAGACAATATATTGGTATTCAGAAATCAGTAGATATTGTATAGACCTATCAGGCTCTTTGAGCAGCTAATTGTATTATTTTGGTACACTGCCTATAATTTAATCGTGTATCGTTTGTATACACTTGGTGGAATAGGGTGAAAGTGACTGTCTTATTTGGGAGACCGAACTGTGCAATTCTGGTAAGTGTATTGCATTTTATGACCTATATGCTTTATAAATTATAAATTCACACGAATTATTTATGGCCACATATATACACCGCAGGTCAGCACACAAATATGTTATAAACAGATATTACACTACACTGTTGCACACCACTATAGAAAAAAATCCCGATTAACGCTTTCAAGCTTCACAGCTCATCATCAGATCAGGAATGTCTCGCATATTTCTGATCTAATGATGAGCTGTGTAGCTTGAAAGCGCTATCGGGAATTTTTTCTATAGTGGTGTGCAACAGTGTGATATCTGTTTGCGATTGTAACCACTAGCACAACTTTATTAATATGTTATAGTAATATGAAAATGTTCTTTAAACCAAGCAGCGGGGCCAAAGCAGCAGGTTTGAAAAGTAAACTGAAACGTCATTCTGGTTACTTATTATCGAATTATTAGCAGAAACAGGCATTAGCAGTTTCTCTCAAGATAGAAATACTAATTTCGTGGAGGGGAGGGCTACCTGAAGTAAGAACTGTCTAAGTAAAAGGGGTGACACCTCTCTCACCCACTGCAATTTTTGATATAATTGTGAATAACGACCATCGTTTTCTTATAGACAAAGTGCAATTCCATTCACCGGGTGTTTATCACTTACGTTCCGTACACCAGTGCAGAACTTCAGTACGCAAGACTAAATAAGATTTAGTTGTTTTGCGTCAATATATTTAAGATTTAGTTTGGATTTGGGTAATATTAGGAGACAGTTTATAAATTGCTATTCTCTTTCGTATACAGCCATGAAATCACCGAAACAAACAAGGGAAAGCCTTAGCACTTTACGAAGGTTACCGTTATATAGTTGATAGGGTTAACGAACAAAACGTGATCTCGTGGCGATGTGTGAACTATAAAAAACTGAAATATCCAGTAAAAATAACACTATTCTTAATGAAGTACTAGATTTTGCTGCCAACGAATTTCAGAAGCATTTATCGAAAACAAAGAAGAGAACAAGAGAAGAGAACACGCCAATATCATCTGTTCTTACAGAAGAAGTTGGGTCGTTATTCAACCGCGGGTATGTACTAGTGATAGAAATACCTTCTCGATTAGTTTCGAAAATTTCTTTACACTGAATTCGGAGGAAGTCTCAGGGTACACAGCAAGAACCAGCAAGACCTGAAGACATCAATTTGCCACCTAAATTGTTAAAAATGAACGATGGAAGTGAAATACTTCTGAGTGACAACTCTTGTGTGCCACAAGAAAGGATCTTCATCTTGTTTAGCAGCAAAGAAATTGCTGCAGTCAATGAGAAGAAAACATTATTTATGGATGGAACTTTTAAAAGCTGCAGCAAAGAATACGGCCATCTGTATACAACCCATGCCGGGGTCCTGAGGGTTCAATGCAATAATACGGCCATCTGTATACAACCCATGCCGGGGTCCTGAGGGTTCAATGCAAGAATACGGCCATCTGTATACAACCCATGGCGGGGTCCTGAGGGTTCAATGCAAGAATACGGCCATCTGTATACAACTCATGCCGGGGTCCTGAGGGTTCAATGCAAGAATACGGCCATCTGTATACAACCCATGCCGGGGTCCTGAGGGTTCAATGCAAGAATACGGCCATCTGTATACAACCCATGGCGGGGTCCTGAGGGTTCAATGCAAGAATACGGCCATCTGTATACAACTCATGCCGGGGTCCTGAGGGTTCAATGCAAGAATACGGCCATCTGTATACAACCCATGCCGGGGTCCTGAGGTTCAATGCAAGAATACGGCCACCTGTATACAACCCATGCCGGGGTCCTGAGGGTTCAATGCTAGAATACGGCCATCTGTATACAACCCATGCCGGGGTCCTGAGGGTTCAATGCAAGAAACGAACGTTGTACCTGTGGTCTACGCTCTTCTTCCGGATAAGAGAAAACAGATCTATAGTAGATGCCGGTAGACAAGGTCGACGAAGGAAGGCTTAATAAAAGAACTCTCCAAGTCACGAAAAATTAAGTAAGTTTTACTGTTCGTCGAGCAGTGGATGGATAATTCCATAATTTCTAAAGATATGTGAAATTGTCACAGGAAATATCACAGTACAAACAATGCTGTCGAAAGTTGGAATCACCGCCTTCACAAAATGACGAACAAATTACAATCTGACATTTACCGTTAATTAGAAGGTTAAAATATTATGCAGAATACCAAAGATTGGTTTTTACAGGACGAAACTTAACTTGGAGGGCAAAAAAAAAGAAAACTACAATTAACATCGACAAAGGTACTGCTAAATACCTGAAGGATCTTTATGAGACTTGTAATCTAAAAAAGTGTCATCAGAAACTGGCTTACGTTCAAAAACTACAATAAAAAATACGAATCATCTGAAAACATAAAATTAAAATGTAAAAGTAGAAAACATTTACTAAAATATTAAACAAAAAAAATATTTATAAAACAAATGACGAATCATACAGAAATGGCGAAACAGCAAAACATTATTTAAAAAGTTAAACGTTGTTAATATTTTAAAATAATATTAAAAAAAAATAAATACAAAAAATTAAAAACATACATATGGAGTGCGTAAGAAACTCTAATAAAAATACGAATCATCTGAAAACATATAATTAAAAAGTAAAAAAATTTAAAAATTACTAAAATATTTAACCTGAATATATATGTTTAAAACAAATGACGAATCATATAGAAATGGCGAAAAAGTAAAGTAAAGGCACTGAGCGCTAGTGTTGACTGACGAGGACATAACGTAAACTTGTAAGAGCTTCGTCCTAAGAAAAGTTTCACATTTTATCATGTATCGTGTTTTTGATTTTTTTTGTATAAGTACCACTGAAATGAAGCGTTGTATAATTTACATGTAACGCATACATTTTAATTGCACTTTGTTGTTTAGAACACGGTACCTTTAAATACAGTAGGCAACAGGGATTATGAGAATCATAACTTTGGGTTAATCATCTTGTTTAAATATCAAAACATTTTGTACAGAAATATGTTTATGTGATGGTGAGCACCTATCAAAATAATGACGCAGATCTTCTTAGAATACGGCAAATTATTTTTCTATAACAAAATAACCAAAAAACTACACTTAACTTGGATCAACCGTGAAACCTAAATCTTGTACTTCATGATGGCTAAATGACTTAATATCCTGAATTATTTGATAGAATTAAACAAGAGTGCACGCCTTAAAAATCGTGCACACGTGAGTCTTAAGAACTCTCTTTGAGTCTACGTGTAGTTTTTAGTCCAGGAATCAATAAAGTACACAGTGGATTCAGATATAGTCCACTGTTCGGGACTGTGTATCTTTTGCGCACTAACTTTCGTTGTGTATTTAATTTTGTTACAGTATAGACCTACATATAATTCTGTGAGAGATTTGGAGAGTCGTTTCACCACCACCTGTGCCGAAACTGATCCAAAATATTGCACATCTCTATTCTTTACAATTTATTTCTTTAACTAAACTGATGAATGATATATTGCGTAACGAATTAAACTATTTAGACTGATTTATATATTTAGTTATGATGAAGAAAAGCATATGTGGTGAAGGAAAGCTGAAATGTGATGGGTAAAAAAGTTAGAAGCGCACTCCGATGATATAAGAAACCATTATTTGCAATACTGAATTATATCCATATATATGTACACATGTAGGGCGTATATTGTTACATTCCGTAATTGCATTTCACATGAAAATCGTATCACCTAATAATATAAAATATATCTGGAGGAGAAATAAAGCAAAAGACTTCGCTATGATTCTGGTCAGAATCGATTGATTGTTTCAATAACAACACTCGATCATTTGTAAAATTATGTAGGCTAAATTAAATATTTTTAATTCACTAGGTCTTTACTTCATGTATACAGAAAGAGTTAATAATGTACAATCACAATCGATAACACGATAATACCACAGAGAAGAGAGAGACAGAGTGAGTGAGTGAGAGACGGGAGATGAGACTCGTGTAAGTGCAAGTGACTTTATATTGACAAAGGACAAGAAGGTCTAGGTACAGGTACAGGTATGCTGAGGCAGGTATATGAGTGCCGGTCCGGCATGGCATGGCCTTGGCAACAAGTTCCTCTGCAGCATTCTTCACCCCGCACCACAAACCCTCACCGTTCCCTTCCAGCACACAACGTTCCCAAGCTTGCAATGTTACACCACACACACCACTACATGCGCATGTTTATCAGATGTGCATAGTTTTGTACAGTGGTCAGTGATATAGAATGTATAATACGAGACTCGACGTGTCTCCCTGGAATGCCGGGACAAATCCGTTTGCCGCAGTATCGTCTTCATCACCAACATCAGTATCATTTATTGTTTCGATGTATAGCCTACTCGAGATTACGCTAACGACAACCCGGTTTACATTTCTTTGGTGTAGTAGATAATTCCGTTTCACTTTGTTAATTATTAATAAGCTTAATAAGTTTATTACTTTTGGTAAACATATATCAGGTAAACACTCGCATAGTTATTTGTATTTGAAAATAAAGGAGTGACTGGTGTCATAACCACACCATAGTAATCTACTGTAACCAAGCAATGTTAATATAATAATAGTAATTGTCATTATTTCCCGTAGCATTTGCAATCTAGCTTTAAAAAAACCTTGTGTTATTTTAATTAGTTTTTCCTTCCAATCGGACTAACATAAGAAAATAAACTTTTTTTTTTTAATTGAATTCTTACAAGTTAGTTTAACCTATTAATTTATTGGTTGAATGTTGCACTGTCGCATTCATATGCCTTCATTTCACATCCTGTCCTGCCTGGTTTCTTCCACAAGTGTTGCTCTGCCATAGTTCGCTCTCGACTCTCCGTTTTCGTACAAGCTGTCCTAGTCCGAGACTTGTCTGAGGGTGAATCAGTAATTATCCACGATGTAGAAACAAATTTTATTTTAGTAAAAATACAGAACTATCATCATTCAACATCATTCAACAACATCATTTTTCAACATAATGCCCTTGCTTTTCGATGCACACGCTTCGATAACCCCTTAGTGGCACTTTGAGTGGACCAAACAAGTGATAATCTAAAGGGGGGAGATGGAGCTCTACGAATAATGAGCCAAAACCTCATCGTCAGTTTCTGGTAGTAGGCCTACAGTGTGAGTAGCATTGAGGACGGTTAATGTCATACAATGCTACACCGCCTTTCGACAGTAGTCCTCAACGTTTGTTTTGAATGCATGGTTTAGTTTAGTCTATCACTCTAACGAGTACTGTTTATTTTTGAGTGCCGCTCGTGACAGTTTTCTAGTAGTAGGTCTTCGAGTCTCGAAAAATTGTTAACATCAATCTTCCTGCTGATGGTTGGCTTTCGAACTTTTTCTTGTTGGCTGATTGTGGATGTTTCCATACCACGCTCTGTCGCTTACTCTCCGATTCGTAACGGGGAACCAATGTTTTATAATCAGCGATGATTCTGTCCAAGAAGGCATCTTGAAGCATCTTACATGTTGAACTGGGTCGATGGGTTGTCGATGTATTACTTTTCATGTACTTTCTTTCTCAATCGTTCTTAGTACTGATGTGACGGAATAGCTAATTACACAGAGATAAGGAGAACATTATCTTTTATCTTGTAGGAGAGAGTGCCTGAATTCGAAATCACTTTGCTATCTTATTAGCCGCAGAAGTAACTAAATTCCGTACGACTGCGTAGTCAGGAGCCTTAGAATCGAAGACAAGCGTACGCAGTTCAACACGGCACATAAAACTTTAACACTGCGCATTTATAATAATAATTGTTATCATGACAGTAAGATGATTATTTTAATTTTTAATAAGATGATTTTTGTCTATGTACGAAACGTTTAACAGCAATAATGAGGAACAGATTCTGTGGACATAAGAATATTTTTACAAAAAAAAACCATGCAAACTACGGGCTACAGTTGCAAACCAATACAGTGTGGCACCGGTTATGACGGTGACGGTGGGAGAATAGTCAGTTGGTCTAAGTACAGATCGACTGTTGCTGGAAGTTGCAAAAGAGCAGGTTGAATACTGTCAACTTGAATCCAGACAAAAAGGAACAAAAAATTATGATCGTAGTCATGATTGCTATCATTGGCAAGGCCGTCGGCAGTGTTATCTACAAAATTTATATTATCTTTTTTAGTAACCATCACCATCTAACATTGGTAACCATCAGTAGAGGAATTATTATGAGCATAATACGGGTATGTATATACATTCGTTGAGTGAATGCACGGTTTCATTTCTGTTTGAAGTGATTTTTTATGCACAACACATTGCGACATTATATTGAAAGTTTATATTGAAAACTTATGCACTAGCGTAGAAATTCCACAAACCCGTGGCACCGATAATTTTCCATGCGTTACTGCAAGGTTTCGACACAGTAACGCGACACGATGTGGCTACTTGATTTCGTCGACGTGTTGGATCAAATGAACGCGCAAACCGCAGAGTCGCGTGGTTTCTTGTGCCAAGTAGACTCTACACGCACCAAGTCTCGCCGATCTGGATGAGGTCAAGTTTGTGTTTTCACCGGTCTTGAGATTTAAAACTTTCTAGGGAATTCTTGCGTACATGTTGTTGTAACTGTCTGGTCTGAACTTTGCTTAACACAATTAAAATAACTATTCTGATTTAATTTGAATTTGAACGTGTAACGTTAGTGAGAACGCGTGTCCCCTATATTGAGTACAGACATCGTCAAAATGACGGTAGGGACGGTTCTATATTTCTTCTGCCTAATTCTCAATGACCAAGTACAATGAAACTGTTCCAGGAGCTCAATCTTCAAGAGTCTCCCTCAGTTACTCACAGTTACTCAGTTTCTTTTCTGTATCATGTTTACGTTAATATTTAAGAAAAAAAACAGGAGAGTCAGTTCCATTCAGTTCCAACATATAAAAATAACATTTAGAGCCAGGGTAACATTTAAAGATAAAGGAGCTATAATTATAATATGACTGAAACAATTTCATATAGTAGCTTCTTGAATCTTGAGCATGTGTGTGTGTGTGTGTGTGTGTGTGTGTGAGAGAGAGAGAGAGAGAGAGAGAGAGAGAGAGAGAGAGAGAGAGAGAGAGAGAGAGAGAGAGAGAGAGAGAGAGAGAGAGAGAGAGAGAGAGAGAGAGTGAGAGAGAGAGAGAGCCCGCGCTTTTACCTTTCGTTGACAATAGATACTCATTCACAGTCAACAAGTCAAGTCAGTCCGTTTACTTGTATGCAGTTTTTAGTGGCTGTTGTTCACATGAGAGTGGAATGGCAGATATGTGTTTAAGTTATAATTTTTATATTTTAGAGTTATTATAGTTATTATCCTGAAAATAATGCAAAGAAAACGTCGTTTTCTTAAAATATTAAAATTCATCGTAAAGAGCATTTCTCAAATTTCATTACTTTGCATATCTTTGCATCTATATGCCGTACGCCCAGATTGGTTTTAACATATTTTGTGTAGTAGAATTTCGTTTTCCACTGACAATTTCGGACAGCCGTTGTCCAGTCGGTTTCACTTGATGTGGTGTGTCGTTTCCACGTTAATCCAGATTGATTCACAAATACTTGGCCTTCTTCTCTCTAGAACAGAATGGACGCTCCGTTGATGCCAACTGAGTGACAACCGTGGTTCTTGTCGAAAATGTTACTTGTGCCGATTTGTTGAGAGGGAGGACAAGATGGCCATGTATCGCCGAACATACTAATCGTGGTTTCTGTTCAACCAAATATTAAAATTATAACCGAGAACGCAATAGAATCTTGGTTTTTGATTTCATCTAGTCAAATTGTTCTTTATTTGAACCAACACTTCTACAACCTGTGGAAATATTAAAAATATACACAATCAGTACTTCGTTACATTAGGGATATGTACATGAATGACTGTTATTCGTATTGCCGTTAAATCTAAACATCACGCTATTCGTTGGTAAACGTTACAGCTGAAGTGTTTCTCAACTGATGCTGGATACTAAAAAGAAATGTAATCTAGAACATAAGCAATGGAATTCCAGTAAATCAGATTTTGTAATAATCGTTACTTGCGGGATGAGTATGCCGTTGTTGGCCAGACATATAGGCCCATCATAACTGATATATAGGGCCCACCTAGTCTAGTGTGCTAGGACATACTCAGAATAACGTTTTACGCACGTTGGTATTCAGAAGCATTATTAGTAAATCAATAAAGTATGTCATTTTCAAAAGAAAATCTCTGCACGTAATTATAGTGTAATACACAGTACACCCAGTATTAGGTTTGATCACAAATTCAAATATTTTTGTAGATATTTTCGTGGCTGACATTGCCCTTCACTATAAGCAGTTACCAAATACGTTCTCAGTACTACGTGATTACTGCACGCAGAAATTTTGGCTATAACAAAATTAACAGCCTCGAAGCAGTCTACGACTCCTGAGAAGTAACCGAGAAGATATCTAACCGTCATCATGTCTAGACAGTTTACGTTACCTTCTTGATTAATGGAAATATGAGCGATTGTGTTATTGAAATTTTAAAGATCTGTGGAAAATAAATTGAACAAAATTAACTTGAATATTAAATGTAAGTTGTAATTCCATCTTCAGCTATAATAAACCCACGCTATTATCACCTTCTTCCGAATTCTCCGCCCCTCGCAGCTTGACAACCGCGCCGTGGGGAGGAACAAAGAATTCGTGTTCTGATTTGGCACTAACGTGTGAGGTTCCTACAACCGTCTCATGCGTCTTTCACCAGCTCGGCTTATGTTTGCTGTCGACACCAGATCCAGGTTTGGTGTGACTGTTGCATTGCATTGCATTATGTGTGCACGGGTCTTTGCACCCGTGGCATAATTGCAGCATCTGGGACGTGCCCAATGGCTGCCAGAACGGGATTAGTCCCGTTCAAGTCGACAGGTGACCTAAGACTGATAAGGAAAACTGCCAACGCGTTAACGCAGAAAACAAAATGAACTTGATTTGCTTTTTGTGACAATGCCACTGGAACCGATTCAGACAACAGATGTTGTCCGTCTCAAGCCCAGCGAGCAGACGTCTTGAGGCGTCGGTTGCTCTCCGCGAGGCAGAGAGCCTCCGTGTCGGTGACCAAGATAACAGCAACAAGCAACTGGCTCAACGTGGTAGAAGGCGGGCAAGCATGGAAGGAAGGACTATTTTCAGAGGCAACCTCTAGGGCTGAGGGCAGATGTTAGTATGAGGATGGCTTTATGGCGGGTCATCAAGAAGCGCCCGAAAGCGTTTGACCCGAATCGGCGGTGGTGGTTCTGAGGCGCTGACAGTTCGCAGGTATGGGAAGGAGGAGGTCGCGGCTGCAGCAAAGAGAGTTGCAGCCAACGACCGGACAAATGCAGACAAAATAGGAACTCGGAGACCCCGTGTGACTGTTATTACTACATTCCGTGGTATAACTAGGAGTTTATCTTTGGGGGAGGGGCTTAGCTTGAAGCGCTTTGACTCCCCGTTTTCCTCATGACAAATGACAAATTCAGCATTCTTCACATATGATTTTATAAATACATTTTGTATACGTTAGCCTGCAAACACGTGCGTTATTGTGCCACGTGACTGTTGGGTGACTGTCATTATTAAGAAATTCTAAATTTAATAATTTACAAACATTGTAATTCCTTTTATTTCTACAGTTATTTATAAGCCTTAGTTTAACACACGCAACTGGTTTATTAATAGATCTGCGTTAAGTGATTATGGAATTTCTCTGAAAAGATAAAGCTCAATCCCGGGGGAGGGAGATTGATCCCCCTGATACTTCCCGTAGATACGCCATTGACTACACTAATCCGAAAGTGTTATTTTAGAGCTCAACAGAACTACTGATGTTTACCTTCTTATGTACTAATGGATACAAGTGCAAACTATAGCAGCTGATTCCTCCCGGTACTTGTGTATCAATGGCAGCCAGGACTTTGGATTAATGGGGAGAAAATATTTTCACCAACTCTTCTGGCTTTCAAAACCGAAGTGCGGTAAAATCAACCTTGAATTCTAACGACTAACAGATGTTTTATGTGTTTTAAGTGTTTAATGAACAGATTACTTTAATGAACATTTGTTTACTATTTGAGTCAATACTACTTAGGACATAAGATGTGTAATCACAGACTATCAAGCCGCTAGGGTATTCTATAATATTTGGCCGTTCGCACTTCTGGTCTTGTAACTTGTAAACTGTGTACGTAAGACTGTACGTCACAATCGTTGTGCTTGGGAAACGTTATCTGAATCACGGTTGCAAAACAGTAAATAAAACTTTATCTTGGAGTTCAATCATTTCTATCCTCAAATTTACTTAACAAAGCCCACCCCAGAAGTAGGCATAAGTCTTGCTTATCTGTTTATAAATGCTAATTACCACACACACACACACACACACACACACACACACACACACACACACACACACACACACACACACACACACACACACACACACACACACACACACACACACACACACACACACACACCGTAGACAAAGAAACAAAGCAAACAGTGTAGTTTAGGGCATAGTTGTGACAGGAAGTGCGGTCGACAGCGCTGGTTCTTCAAATTTGTTAGCACTGAACGCTTAATTGCTTCACAGTAACGCTACCCAGACTGGGAGCCGTTCAGGTGGTCGCCGCTCATTAGAACGTTGATCACACTTTTAGCGCGGCGCTAATTTAAGCCTTATTATCTACTAATCAGTAATAACCACCAGATAATAATTATTTAGCAAACATCAAGCAATCTGAACAAATCAATATAAAAAAAGACTATATTCAAGAATACAATGTACCCTATATTAATTATCTGAAAAACAGAAAGTAAGTTATTCATTGTCAAAAGTATTTATATCTGTATTATATTTTTAACTTGATGTATTGAAATGTATAAGGGTGGGACATATATGTTCATCTTTTTCGTTTAAGTAGTTTTAGAACAACTGTAGATAAATGAGTGTCAGCGTTTTTATATACGTAGCAATAATAAAGGTTTTAAGCATATAGATATGGAAAAAACTAATGTTAAAAGGACTAATGTGTTTCTCAGCTTGCCGTATATGTTAATTATGTAAATTTAACGTTGGTAATAAACGTTGTTTACTACCAATACGTTTACAAAAGAACTACTAGTATAGGAGTATACTACTGCAGTTAAGTGGAAATATAAATGGGTTATGACTTCGGTACGGGCCACCTACCTTCCAACGCCATGTAACGCGAACTGTGCAGCAATAAACAAACTTTATTACTCAGTGATAAAGCGCGTTTCTATTATCTCTTGAAAAAAATTGTTCACTTTACTTAGCGTGACCTTTTCCAATTTAATATTTAAAAGTAAAAAAAAAAAAACATTCTTCCCCTTATCCCATAAAGATAAAGAAACAAATCCCATAAACAAATCCTTTCTCTCATGGAAGAGTTGAACTTGGCTGAAGTATATTACTGCTGTAGTCGGAACAACATTAGCCGAGACGTTTACAATAATTTCTCTTTGTTTAAGATCCCGTGATGTTCGACTCCATTTAAAAGCGGTTCAGATTAAAATTTAAATATACGCTTACTTCAAATTTGTTATGCGACTTGTTCTTACTACATGTTTCGCAAATAAGTTTCTATCTTCAGGTAAAAATTGGCTTTTTTCAATACACGTCGTTGGAAAGTTAACACAATATAAATATAATACCACAAAACAGAACACATGATTATAAATTAGGATAAATAACTCATCTTAAGGATGGTACGATGCTTAAGGATGTTTGAATGTTGGCCGTTAACTAGCCTCACTAAGTTTATTTATCTTTATGTATAAATTTCTCATTTTGAACTAATGCAGAGTCGCATAAAACAATATATTTAAACTCGTTGTTAACTCGAGTTGGTAATTCGTCGTTAAATAACTGAATATTTAAATTGTCGTTTGAGATTTAGTTGTTTTGTAGATTTCAGATTCTCAATAATGTTCAAATATGGACATTTTCTACAGAATGCCTGGACTAAGAGTTACTCAATTTACTTTTCGACTTTCATCCTGACATTATCTGTTGGTTTCTACGTGCAAAAATTCCGAACACTCGACTGTTTAATCTTCCAGCTATACGATACGCTATACGCGCAGTAAGCTATAGCTTTACATACACTGCTAACTTTATTAATTGATGGAAAGCGGTGTACTCGCGCGCGCATGTGTATGTCATAATCTGACCTTAAATAACGACTGTTAAATTTAACAAACCGTTCTTTAAAGTAGATATCTTAATGGACGTGATATGATCTAAGCAGAGGATTAGAGTAGCTTAGGAGAAACGTGTTGACATATCGAATGGATTCAACTGTCAACTTTGGCAGCTTTTAAATACCTGTTCCGTTTTGTGAACGTGAGCGAGTGAGATACCGAGAGCGGAGAGAGAGAGAGGGGCGACAAAGACAGAGACAGATAGTCAGTCAGTTATAAAGATGGATAGATAGATCGACAGAGTGTACATGTGAGAATGACTGCACTCACAGCGGTGATATGGTTAAAGTTCACGAATATTTTGTTATGATTACTCGTTGAAAATAGTTATGTTCAGTAGTTTTGAGTGATTTTAGTTTTTAATATAAGATTTTTTCAACTAATAATACATTTTATAACAGAAAAAAAGAGTAAGTTTCCTTAGTAGAGCCATTATGTTTGCAATGTTTTTGCCATGATTCACATTCATACGGCCTTCACATCTGCAATCGAAAACAGAAAACACTTCATAGGAACGCAGGCCTATAGGTCGGACGCTCAGAAAGATTATAGTGGAGCGCTTTGATGTGATAATGTGTTCTTAAAAATTGCAGCACTTCCCGACACTGTTTCTGTGCACAAATCAGATTGCACCGTTAGTAAGATGAGATTACCGTTTTGAGTACACGTTGCCGATGCGTTGACACAATTAGTATTCACCAACAACACATTCACGCCTTCAATGGAGCCTACCCATCATGTCGTCACCATTCTGCTGTCGACGTTGCCGTTGTTTAGTGATGTGCAGAAACATATCGATAACATAACTATCATAACTATACTGATACGAGATAGAAAAATTAATTAAGACTGATAACAGTTACTTCGATGCCAACATGTAACCGTTAAAATGAAGGCTCTGTATACACGTGAACGTGAACGTATAGGGGCACGAATGTCGTTTGCAATTACGTGGCTTATTGTTTCTACGTAGATTTTAGTCTACAATTTTTGGTTGATTCTCTGAACGTATGTTTGAGTACAAATTACATTTGCTAAAGCTTAATGTAACCGAGTAAGTGAATGTAACTGAGTGTAACTAACGTTTGGTTTCTACGTGGAATTTCTTCTTTTTGCAGTACGTAAGTAAACTTCGGATCACTTATTTTTGTTATATCTCTATTGATATTACTGACATCTCTTTTATATCTAATCATTTCTGGAGTAATGATGTTTAGTTTCTAATCATAGTGAATTTATTGATTTAGGGCTTGTATATATTAATGACTGCATCAGGTTTTTTATAAAATGGCGCAAAGGGGCTAGTTCACACGTTTTGTCAACCTGCCCCGGTCAGCTGACAGATCACTTTTGAGCCATCTATCTTAATTTACCGTATATTTTGGACAGTAAGACGCTCGGGACTATGAGACGCATTCTTCTTCATTATGATGAAAATTTAGGAAAAAATATTATACCTTACTTTTTCAATAACTTTTTCTATTAACTAGTAACTTTATTAATAGTTATAACTAGGCCTACTTTTGTAAGTTGATAAAGAATACCTACAAATACTGTATCCCTTTCGAGTTATTTAATCAAAACAAAGTGTGTTTAAAGTCAGACACAAAGGAAGTTTTGTTCATTTATCATTAACTAAAAACCCAACGTTATCTGTATATTTCGGACACTCTCTAGTTTTTTTTAAAAGAAAGTGTAAGAATGTCTTTTTCTTGACGTACACGCACAACACATTATCGCCTTATAGATTACCGCATTGTGTTAAAGGAAAAGGGACAGCAATGTCCAGCATTTAGTAATTATTTTTGATAAGAATTTTTTGCTGTGTGTGTCGGTCTCTCTTTCTACCTCTCTTTGAAGTATGAATACGGTTTGCTTTGTTTTTTGCACTTGATTGTTCAGAGTTGAAGAAATGTACGTTGTTGCTCTTTATGATAGAAAAGGAATATTGTGCTTTGCTGAGAGAGAAGAACCGGATCTCGGCAATGCCATCTATGTGAACTAATCGACCTTTACACCATAAGACATAGCTGTTTTTAGGCACTATTTTATAAAAAAACGTTCGTCTTGTAATCCGAAAAATACGATAACAGCTAGTGTGTTATATTGATTTATATTTTAAGATACAGATAACTCATGCTTAAGGCTCAAAATTGCAAACGTATAGACTAAATATATTTTTAATGAAGAAAGTTATGTTAGTGGTTATAATCACAAACAGAATTATCACTGTTGCACACCACTATAGAAAAATTATTCCGATTAGCGCTTTCAAGCTTCTCGGCTCATCGTCAGATCGGAATTAATTCGATCTGTCAGTCAATTCCGATCTGACGATGAGCTGAGAAGCTAGAAAGCGCTAATCGGAATAATTTTTCTATAGTGGTGTGCAACAGTGATAATTCTGTTTGTAAATATATTTTTGTTGTATGAAGTAGGTAGTTTGATGGTACCGAAACAAATATTTTTTAATACCCTGAACTCTATTGACTGTGATATTTTTATTGATTCACTAAATCAATATAATAATCAAAATTTGTATTGTTATAAACAAAATTAAGAAGATACTATTAGCTCTCATTATTTATTACACTTAAGTGAACATGGCATAAATTTGTTAAAATGTTTTAAAGTATTTTTAACTCTCCCTGTGACTATCTGATTCATCTTTAGTGAATGAACCCTATTTCTTTCATGTTCAGACAATAGTTTGAACTTACATAAGAGTCACTGACCGAGCAAAAACTCCTTCTACGAGTAGCAAGAATGGTGAAGAATAAAAAGCGTTCAGTTCGAAGTGTTGCAAAAGATTTCAATAGGCTATACCATTCAGGACATTAGTCACATATTGTTCTCGTTTGACTAAGAATGACCTTCTAAGTACTTCTACTATGTCATCATTTTCTATAGGTTGCATTAAAAACAGAATGGTATTTTCAGTTAATCAAGAGAAACATCTATCAGATTATTAGAAAAAGCTTCTGATCTTTATTTTGGTCTATCTCCTAAAGAGGTTTAGAAGTTTGCTTCCAATTCTCGAAAGAATTAAATATCCCAGTATCATCTAGCTGGACCAAGAACGAGCAGGCAGGATCTGACTGGTTTACATACTTTCTAAAACGACACACTGATCTTTCAATATGATCACCAGAAGCCACAAGCTTAGATAGGACATCACGCTTCAATAAAACAATTGTTCATAACATTTTTAGAAATTTAAAAATTGTTCTCACTAGGATGAAACTTCAACCATGTGACATCTGGAATATGTATGAAAGAGGGGTCAATACTATCCAAAAGCCAGATAGAGTCGTAGCAAGGAAAGGATGGAAGCAGGTTGGAAAAATAACTTCATCCGGAAGAGGGAGTATAGTAACACACTAACTGTAGCTGTTTCAGGTACTGCGAACAAAATCCACCCTTTTTATGTTTTTCCAAGGGTACACTTTAAAAACATTTTTTAAGAGATGGTCCTGTAGGCAGCTCGGGAGCAGCTAATCAGTCAGGGTGGATGAACGAGAAAATGTTTCTACTTTTTGTGAAGTATTTGTAAGACACGTGAAGTGTAGTAAGAATTCGCTAGTCCTTCTAATTCTAGACAACCATGATTCCCAGCTATCAATAGAAGCCCTCAATTATTGCAAGAAAAATGGTGTGACAATGCTGTCATTTCCGACACACTGTTCTCATAAGCTTCAGCCCCTTAGCTAGGGCTCAAAGCCCCCTGACAAGTCTGTGTTTGGTCCTTTAAAAAAGTATATCGATTCGGCCGCTGATGCATGGATGGTCAGCAACCCGGGAGTAACAATAACCATTTACAACATACTAGAGATTGTCAAAAACACATTTCCTTTAGCAGCGTGGGATAAAAACATTCAGTCTGGGTTTAGTGTTACGGGAATTTTGCCTTTCAACCAAGACATTTTTTATGAAACTGAATTTATGCCAGGCTACGTTAGGAATAGACTCGATTCTGAGAAAGAAAGCAATGAAATAGGAGGAGCAAACGAAGTCAGTTCTCAGTTGGATAGGGACGATGCCAATCACAGAGCAGATACAATTCAATTAACTCCGAAGCCACTAGACCTACCCGGACCTTCAACTAGGCTTAGGCCTACTTAAAAAAAGGCCTACTTAAAAAAAAACACCGGAAGAAGTGAGGCCATTACCAAAAGCAGGACCAAGAAAATATAAAAATGGACGTACAAAACGCTCGTCAGCAACTTTAATGGACACTCCTGTGAAAAAGAAGTTGGAGGAGGAGAAGATTACGAAGCAACAAAAACGAAATAATAAAAAGGACGAACCAAAAACTGAAAATATGAGACAGTGTTGGAGAAGATTAATAGAATCTTCATCGGATGGAGAGGATACATTGTGTCTTGTGTGTAGTGAAATGTATTGTAAGAGTAAGCCAAATGAAAAGTGGATACAGTGTACATCTTGCAAAAATTTGTTTCATGAGTCTTGTACAGACGGTAGTTTATGTTACCGGTATATTTGTGAAAATTTCAACTTTTCGGGTGATTCTCAGATTAAACTTATTTTTTGCATATCAGGTATTAGTTTTACTTAATGTTAGTAATATAAGTTATAAAACATTTGTGCTTGTTACTGTACAATGTTTCTTGTTTTGAATACATATGTGTAGGCTACTGATACGTTATTTTTGTGTTGTTTGTTCTTTTAATTTTTAACTAAGCGTGTTAAGATTGACATGTATTTGCTGTACAAAAATATTCCTGTAAATTCTATAATAAAACAAAGTAGATTAAACGTTTAAAATTAAAAACATTTTTGATGTGTCAGCTTACCACGTTCCGTGTGTCAACCAGCCCCTTGTGTGCGGCAGGTTGACACAATTGTAATGCATTTACAAACTGCAAACAATTTGCATTATGGCATTTAACAAAATACTTTTCATATAATTTATACATACCAGAAACCTTAATGTATATAACAAGATATTTTAAAATGTATTATACTTTACCAGTGAATGGTTATAGAAAAAAATCTGAAATGTGTGTCAACCATCCCTGGTCACTCCTATTTGTTGAAACAATCGGTGTTACAGAATAAATCAAATAGCATTCCGTTATTCAGGCCTACATAAGTTAGGGAGGACATCCAGCCCGATTATCTGCATTCCTCTAAGGAAAGAAATGGGATTTTCCCCTAGGCTCACTATTTTCTTCTCTCACTTATAACTAGACTTATATTTATATTATGAATATTTTTCCAGGTCTTATATTCTGATGGACAGAAGCTTTTAAACAAATACACCCTAAAACATAGGGAGATCTTATAATCGAGGGTCTTATTTTCTAGTAAATAGTGTATACGGTTCCATTCCTTTTGGCAATATACAAAACAATAAGGTTCTCTTAAAATATTTGTTGTTCTTTCTTGGATCACTGAAAAATCATAAAACTAGTATAGAAGACTAAACCAGAATTGCATAGTTTTTATTAAAAAAAAAACCCAAAAAGAAGCGCAACTCGTTTTTACTTCATGTTCCTTAAGGAAATGGAAGTATGGTGATGGCAAAAAAAATCGTGTTCGAGATTATTGCAGATTCTGATTGTACTACACTCAAAACATGAAAAAAAGTCAATTTTCGAAAAGTGTCTGTGTGTCTGTGTGTCTGTCTGTCTATCTGTGTGTCTATCTGTCTATGTGTCTACTGTAGATTTTTTTTTTTGGCAAACGATAACAGCCGCAAATTCAAACAGAATCAAATAATTTTTTGCATACGTCCCTGAATTGTAGAGGTCTCAATGACTTTCGATTTTGGTGAAGATCGGTTAAGGGGAAGGGGTAGTTTACCTGCAACCTTTTACGTTTTAACAAGAGTAATGTTTTACTATGGCAAACGATAACCGCCGCAAATTAAAACAGAATCAAATAATGTTTTGTAGACAGCCCTTATTTGTAGAGTACTCAAGAACTATTGTTTTTTGTGAAGATCGGTTAAGGGAAAGGGGTAGTTTACCTGCAACGTTTTATGTTTTAACAAGGGTATTTTCAATGGCAAACGATAACAATCGCAAATTAAAACAGACTCAAATAATGTTTGGCATACAGACCTGAATTGTAGAGTTCTCACGACCTATTGATTTTGGTAAAGATCAGTTAAGGGAAAAGGGTAGTTTCCCTGCAACGTTTTATGTTTTAACAAGGGGGTATTTTCTATGGCAAACGATAACTGCCGTAAATTCAAACATAATCAAATGATGTTTTGCATACCTCCTTGAGCTCTAGAGAACTCAAAGTCTTTTGATTTTGGTGAAGATCGGTTAAGGGAAAGGGGTAGTTTACCTGCCACGTTTGTTTTGTTTTAACAAGGGTATTGTCTATGGCAAACGATAACAGCTGCAAATTTAAATAGAAACAAATAATTTTTTGCATACAGCCCTAAATTGTAGAGTTCTAAAGACCTGTTGTTTTTGGTGAAGATCAGTTAAGGGAAAGGGGTAGTTTACCTGCAACATTTTATGTTTTAACAAGGGTAATTGTTTCTATGACAAATGATAACTGCCGTAAATTCAATCAGAATCAAATCATGTTTTGCATACCTCCTTGAGCTCTAGAGACCTCAACGTCTTTTGATTTTGGTGAAGATCAGTTAAGGGAAAGGGGTAGTTTACCTGCAACATTTTATGTTTTAAAACGGTAATGTTTTCTATGACGAACGATAACTACCGCACATTCAAACAGAATAAAATATTGTTTTGCATACGTTCATCAATTGTGAAAGACTGAAGGTCTGTTGATTTTGGTGAAGATCGGTTAAGGGAAAGGAGTAGTTTACCTCCAACATTTTATGTTTTAACAAGGGTAAATTGTTATGACGAACGATAACTTCCGCACATTCAAACAGAATCAAATAATGTTTTGCATGCATCCCTGAATTGTAGAGGACTGAAGGCCTATAGAGTTTGGTGAAGATCGGGTAAGAGAAAGGGGTAGTTTATCTGCAACGTTTTATGATAAGTACCGGTTGGGATGTGATAGGCCAACTGAAGCCTAGAACTAAACCTTGTATTTTTGTCAATTTAAGATGTTTATTATGTTAAGAATTGTTATAAAAGAACTTTATACGTATCCTAGTTAATGTAAATAACAATCATTCAATCAGTAATTAGTTATAAGACATACGTTTATCAAAATATTGTACGGTATCGATTAATCGACTCTCAGTTTAAAAAAAATGAATTTTGATATTATTGGACGAATTTATGCCATGATTTGCAATTTCAAGATGCATAAGGGAATTATGTTTGTAATAAGTTAGTATTTATTGTAAATTTTATTCCATAGAAAATGCTCTGTGAAACTTATACTGTTGTCCATATTTTAGCTAATCAGACGTCTTTATTTGAATAATGTCACCCACAATCCCAAGCGCGAGGTTTGCCGAAAATCTTTTTTATATATATGTGTACAACGTTATCGGCAACGAAGAAGTAGTTTTTTGTTAAAATTCCTTCCCGGGCTGTTTGGCCGTAGTCCAATGTTTTCTACAAAACCAGACGTTTCGGCAATGTCATCGACTTCCATCATCAGTGAAAATCGAGTGCGATAACGTGAGGTGGTATACGTTAGTGACCACAGTACTGTGGTTAAGGCTGAAGCAGTAAGTAGAAAGAAGTAGTTTCTATGGTAATATTTAATTTCGAAAATGATTTTAAACATAAATCTTAGAACATGGAAGTCATGTGTGGTTCTCCATACCGATATTTTATAATATAGACGTTAAGTAAGGGGAGACTGCAGTGTGTATATCAGGCATGCTGAATTTGATGACTTTAGGTAACATTTACATAACAACTATTACACCTTGGTACCTAAAATTTTAGAACCACTGAAACCCATTTTTGCTATAGTCAGATCTAAAATAGTAGAAATTGTATCTTTGATACACAAGATACAAATTTTACTTAATTAGTGAAAAGAGTGTCCATAAGACTGGCAACTTTTATCTTAATTTTTTTAGGCAGCAGTTATAACAGTAACAAAGAGTTACAGCAAGCATAATAGTTGTAAAAAAAAATGGTAACCTTAACATAGATATGTTTAATAGTTTAAAAACTACATAATTTTGAAATCTATTTTACAGGAGGAGTATAAGGATTTTTGAGAACTGCACCACGTTTGGATGCGCCAAATATAAGGAATCTTAAAGCTCCACGTTTTTTGTGGCGTCAATTATGATTATTATTTTGAAAGAGCTCCACTCAAATTTATATTATTAATTATTACTTGGGCGCCAGAGCAGCAGATCTCAGGTTTGTTTATGAAATAATAACAAACTGTTCAGATACTAATATTTGTATTGTTAGATTCTTATCATTTAATAAATTTGAAAAATAATCATTTATATCAACCTTATTCAATAATAACACCAAAATCGTATTAACAATTCTAGTTACGCTTCTTTTTGAATTTATATTATTTAAATAACATTCATAGGAGTTCTTAGGATATTCAATTTACTCCATTAACAAATTTAAATCATCGCTATCAATCAAACACACATATATGTGTATATATATATATATATATCTATATCTATATCATCAATTCTTAACTGCTACGACTTCTATACTATTCAATATATATTTAATTATTTAATTCATCTATCATTTCAATAATTATTAGTATTGGTTTCTTACTTTACTATATCATAATTCACCCAAACATGTCATCTAGCATAAATTGAATGTTTAGTATCTGAACATCGTGGGTCTTTTCAAAATGAGATGAGTTTATTGAGATATTAAAATTATGTTAATTGATTATATTGTAAGTTATAAGTGAGATATTGTTACTTGTTGCAGGATTCCTGACAGGCGAATGACGAATTGTATTCTTGCGTTAATTATCACACCACACTTTCACTGATCACGCTTTATTAACTTTCTTTAACCACATCACACGCTCGCGTTATTACTATACGTCACGCACAAATAAATAATATACTTTTGTTGCAAATTACGCGCACAATTTAAATAGCTTCTTGTCCACACGTACTTTCGCGCACATATTTAAATAAAACTTCTTGATGACTGATACTATTAAACCGAGAGAATATTGATTTGAACTTTGAGTAATTTAATTTGCTCACATCGAGTGACGCAGGTTTCACGTGTTTTGCGTGAAATTTTAACTTAGACTTCCTCGTTGTGGGCTCCGCGTGTTATTTTTATAGTTTCTTCAATTCTACCCTCACGGCATCTTCTGTTGATCATTTCTCATTGGTCTTACATTCAAATATTTGCCGGTATTTTTGAATGTATCCAGTCTTGTGTCGTATCTCTTTCGCGCTCACTACTGACGCTATTGGTGATTGGTTCCCAAAGTGCGGGCGATAATTTTACGCGGTTGTCCGTTACACACCTTAAAAAATGACGCGACTTTCTAAAATCGTCATATTTACTGGCGTGGCATCTTTTGTCTGTTGAAGGACACCGTACCGTTAACCTAACGGTATATAGGCGTTTTTTGCTAGTTTTACACTACAAAACAATTTATGCGTTTACGACATGTAGGGTATCTTAGGTCTATTGTACATATTTTTGCCGGCGTCGGTCTGTCGCACTGCCGAGCCTCTTTAGATTCACTATTCAATTATAAATTTACTTAAAACTACGTACATTTCAATACTTTAATTTATCATATATGGTTATATTTATCATTAATATTTGCTTACTTATTATAGGTATTTACATACATATTAAATTATGATACAGTTATACAGTATCGTTTCAGGAGAAAAAGTTTAACTCTATTTACTTTATATCCACAGTGAACTGTGCTGGGGCAAAATTTAAAGTTGAATTCCCCGGCAATATTTCGCGCCGACACAGCTGGCTAATATCAGGACAAAGATTGTGCGGTTGGAAGTCAAGAACTCTGCTATATATCGGCCTTGACCGATATACCGCTACAGCGCGCGGCAGCGTAATCAGGACGGCTACGATTCGTCAGCTATTTTGTAGCCTTCCACAATTCTCAACAAGTTTTTCTGTACTCTTGCTCGCCAGGCGGAAAACGCGTTTCTTTTCATTTTCGCACTCCGACGGGGCGGGTGGTTTGACGGCTTGCATTTGTTATACATCTTTAAAATGAGTTCTATAACGTCTCGTCGTTATAATATCGGGAACCTGGTTAATTGGCTCAGGTCAATTAAACAGGCTGCCATAATCTTAACAAACTCATAAATAACTGGAAAGTAAACAAATATTAAATAGGATCCCGTGGATTGAGGAATATTGACAGGGGTTTGTAGATTTATTCACTCACCTTTTTGGACCATGACATCTCTTTATTACATATTGTTTTAACATCTGCGAAGAAATTTAGTAATGAGTATATTAAAAATAAAACCATTTGCACCTCTTGTACAAATAGAATTAGAGTAATTAATGAGTTAACATAGCTTGTACTGCCCTCGGATCCGAGTAGTTTGTTTCAGTATATGATATTAAAATTATAATCTTTATTTTGTGCCATCTGAAGAATGGGCTTATTTAACTTTAACGTGTTATATTCATAAAAGCCTTAAACTTAACACATATTATTACTAAGCATGAAATTACAATTTTATGGTAATTAAGTCAGTCTTTCGTGTTTTACTTTACTTTCATTGGTTAATTAAGTGTCTATCATGTATTATTTTAAGTTAAGTTCTGAACCACGGAAGTTGAACTTCCGTGTCACCTGTGTGTAACATCGTCGGCGAATCGGCGCTTCTATCGGTTGTGCAGGGTGTCTTGGAGATCTTCTGGCTATCGTGTTTTGGTGAAATCTGCTGTCATTCCTAAAGATGAGTCGTCTGTTGGGTCTGTAGATTCTTGTGGTAGGTTTTGGGTTGTAACTTTCACTGGTATTCACATTGTTGTACCGCACATATTACTCACGGCTAACAGTTACAAGTTTAACATCACATTTAGGTGATGTTAGCTTGTTACAGAGATGTCATTGTCATACACTCACGTCATTTTCGAATTTTTACATCATCCGGCTATCTCACACAAGCTTCTCCTCGTTTATAGGTTTTTATATTGACTACATACTTTTGTACGCTGTATCAGCAGCGGAGTCTGAGATACAACTGAACTGGCTAACTATAGGGGTGAAGAGGCTGTCCGCGCGCGGGTAGCTTCTCAGCATAAAAGTAGTTCTCACTTATTATTAATTATTTTCCTTTAATTCGCTTATTACTTAATGACATCGCTCTTTACTTTGATTACTCTTTTCTGTGTCTAGGGGTAGTTACGGATTTATTTAGTTTTTCAAATCTAATTTTATTTTATGACTCAACTCGCCATGTTACTTCTGGTGCAGCCGAGAACACGTGGCCGGCTAATTAAATATGAATTAAATATAATTAAATAAATCAAATAATCACGTGGCAGTAATTAAATGTGAATTTAAAATCAAATGTAAAGTAACGAATACTTAAAGGCAAATGAATTGTGATGTAAGCTGAAATTTGAAGTTTAATAGTTTGAAAATGTGAGCCTTGCTGTTACTAATAACAAGTAGTAGTCGGAATAAGATTATAACAGTGTATGTGTGTGATCTGGGTTTACGGGGCGAGAAAGATTTGGGGTTAAGGTATGTTTCTGACTGCAAACTACAAATAAAATTTTTCCAGGGTCCCCACATAGTCGGGAGGTAAGGGATGGCGAGGATGGGGACATTCCATCGATCCTCATCTGCAGAGCAGAACAACAAGCTCCCCAACGCCGTCAGACCTACCTAGAGCCCACCAACACCCAGCGGAACCGCTGCTCAAAAGAAGTAGACGACCCGGAGAAGTTCACCCTTTCCTTCATCACTGTCATTGTCATCCAGAGTTACATAGCAGGAAACTTCTAGCATATGTGTCTTCTAAGCACAGGTGGGAGGATTCCTTTTATTCAACACACACACAGCACTCCACCGGTTGTAACGCAACAAATGAAAGACACAGTTAGAAACAGTAAACTCATATACGCGTATATATAATGGTTAAAATTTGTCGTAACATGTTCTACGCAGACATATTGTGGATGATGTGATTATTGTGTTAGAAGGATCTGCTTGTTATACAGTTTTAGTAATTTTATTTGTTAATCATATTGTTAGATGTTATTAGTACAACCTGAAAATTTCTAGTGTCCATAAAATGAAAATGACTTGAAAATTTCTAGTGTCTATAAAATGAACATAACTTGTATCTACTTGTTATACAGTTTTAGTAATTTCATTTGTTAATCATATTGTTACATGTTATTAGTACAACTTAAAAATTTCTAGTGTCATAAAATAGAATAACTTGAAAACTATAACTTAAAAATTTTTAGTGTGTGTAAAATGAACATAACTTGAAAATAACATGAGCACTAATAAAAATGTTGTTACTGTTACACAAGTGTTTTATTGTAAGTCCTGTCACTATGGGCTCAGCGCTTTTTTTTCTTCCATCTAGGCCAATAAAACCTTAGTTTTAAAAAATTAAGTAACGACACAAAAAAAATGGGGACGTTTCAGAACAAATCATTATTTCTGATTTTAAAGCATTTTAGCTTTTAGCTTCAGTATCTTCAACTTCTTTTTGTCTTATAATTTCAATTTTTCGGTATAACTGTTTAGCGAGTACTGCGTTAACGAGTGAAGACTTCATTTGTCAACATTTGTACGTTTTGACGTTTGTCAAAGACTTTAAACCAATTATAAGGTAAATTACTACTCACCCATATATTTTTTGGAAGAGCTTAAGTTTTCTTAAATTTCCCGTATTTTATGCAACAACAGTAAGTGCTACACCAATATCCAGTGTAGGCCTATCTTTGGCAACGAACACTCATTAGAAGACAGTGTCCTAATAACACTATTCCATATTGACCGGGAACTTGTGTTTTCTAATATTTTTCTAATATTTTGTTTTTATTTTTTAAACAGAAAAAGATAAATTTTGGTTCATGTAATAGTGAATAATGCCCTCAATATGTGTTCACATAAGGGCCATTTCCCCACACTTCAAAAATAATTTACATTTGTCTTTAGCTAAGTGTTCGGTAGTGGTCGTGATCGGGTAAAAGCCTAACGTTTCATGGACCTGAACCTCTTTTAATTTGAATATGTTAAAGAAATATTAGGTACTGACAAATTATAGTTTTTTTTTATTAGCGGGGGTCCTACAGTCTATGCCGCATCCCGCATTTCGATCCCCATTTCTCCCTATCCTTCCAGTCATCATCTTCAATAGCTCGGTCTCTCATGGCTTTCCTAATTCCTGTCCTCCATTGTGTTGTCAGTCTTCCTTTTCTTCTCCTGTTTTGTGGTGTGTCAATGCTTTCTTTGGCCATCGCTTCTCCTTCATCCTCATTACGTGACCATACCATAGCAACTGTCTGGATTCTATTCTTTCTGCTGTTGTAAATAAGCGTCCTGTTTTCCTTCTTATATCTTCGGGGTCTTGCTGATGTCTATACAGTAACGAAACTCTGAGAAATGCCCACTGATTCCTGACAAACGAGTCGGGGGTTCGAGAAATCGAATTCAGCTCTGCCAACAATCCTACTCTGACGTCCTCGTAGAGATATACGTATCTCGCGCAGCTACTAGGTACGTGGCATACAATGGGTGTGTGTTATGTAGCAGACGAGAGAGGGTGAAGGGCGAGTCTCTGGCACCCTACAATCATCTGGAACATATCAGCTTAGGGAGAGAACCCCTACAGAAAATTCTGGCCCTGCAAGTCTGAAGGTTGAATCGACGTACCAGCGACTCGTCATTCGTAAAAAAACAAAGTGCTAAACGTTTCGATAAATCACAAATTATAGTATTTATGTTTTTACTTATACTATTTTCTATCGTTTTCATATGAGGATGATAGAACGATATCTACGCGTACGTATTTTTGCGAACCTTTTTTTATTTTGAAAGTCACATTTAACTATAAATATGTACAAAGTTCCAGACAGCATGTACAAAACATAGCAAAATGCGTATCAACCAGAAAAACCTGAAACAGCGCTCCTGCGTGCTCGCTTGACATGAGACGTATCCATACACTCCAAACATCCACTCTTTTTCCTCAGTTTCTTACAGCAAACTCTTGTATTAGGAGATAAACCAGTACATCTACCTTTCTTTTGAATGCGTTATAAGGTTCCTTATTTACAGTCCTGTCTTGCGAGAAAATTCCTATACTACATACGTGTACATGAATTCGTACTTTCAGTATTCGTAAGAGACACCGTTAGGTAACCATTTTGAGTTGTGTCCTGCTGATAGTGGTTTTATCTTTGGAAACTACAGTTCAATCAAATATACGTCTTGCTTAAACGGACCCTAATATTTAGAACAGTTTTTTGTTAAAAGAAAAAGTATCGGTTTGGTACAGTACAAAACCCTAGAATTACACTGCCAGACAATTATAGTGGTCAGTTTGCTACCGTGCTGCTCTTTGGAATGTTTTCTCTTTATTTGCTTTTTCCTTGTTAACTTTTTACGGTTACTCGGAGATAAAGAGTTAAAAACAACAAAAACGGCCAGATGATGATGGAAAGAAAGGTAGAGAGGAAAGAGCGAGGGGGAATACCAGAAGCTGTTTGGCCTCGGGCAGCACACTTGCCTCTGCTCTACCCTTTAGTATATACTTTACTAATAAATCTTTGTAATCGACGATCCATTCTCTATCTCCTTTCGCTGTGTCATTTTTGAAAATGATTTATACGTTTAAAAAAAATTTAAAGAAAGCACAGTTGACTCAATCCATCTAGGATTAATGTACAGTACAGTATGTGTAGACCTCTAAGGATATATAGTAGGTAAAAAGCAAATCATAAAAATCAACCCAATATAATCAGTACTTCTACGTCAACTTGCCTTATATAAAAAATTGTTTTATAGAATGAAAGAGTTTATTAAAATTTTACTGTCATAAATTATTTAAATATTGTGTCGCGTCATTGAAGTTCTCGATCAGAAAACAAATAAATTTTGACATTACTTACCTTAACAGTCTACAAGCATGCTGGAACGCATAATGCCGTTTGACTTTCTGATCTATTTGAATAAACTGAAATATCCAATGTCATCGCTTTGCAACTCAGGTGACAGGCATGATAAATGTTGTGTAAACACCATTCACAAAAACGCATTCTTTTATAACATCTAGTGATGAAAGTTTTTACTGTGTTCTTTTGTTAATGGACACAATGTTAAAACATTTTGTAAACATTTCGACAATTTTCGAAATTTATCGTCATGGTCAGGACCTGTACAAAGGCAGTTCAAAAATAATTAATAAACATATAATGAAATATCAATATCTGTAAAATATTTTATGAGAATGAGAAATGAGAATAATAATATATGCACAATAGTTATTATGCACAATAATAGCAAAATACACACACACATTCACACAAAACCTGTCGAAACGTAGGGAAAAATGATTTAAAATTGTGGCTAATGACCGAACCTCACAAAACTTTCCGTTATTTATTAATATTCACAATTACTAATAAAGTGGTGTAATTTCTAGTGTCGAGACACTTACGATGACGCACTCTGTATATTTATAATGATGGATCTAATATTGTACCAGTGTTAAGGTGCGTCCAGACATGCAACAACGTCACGTGTCATATTTAGACGGCACACCGTAACGTCGGAGCGTGACATCCAGGCGTTCCGTCGCTTGTCGGTTTTCCAGCGTCACATCAAAGGAATGTTACGCACCGGCGTTACGCATGCTCTTTGCATGTCTGGACGGGACCGCGTACACGTACACTACAACTGTACACGTTTTCAACAAGAACTGACGGATGGAACGGTGTAGTGTTGCGAACATCTGGTCCTGTTACGCGTACGATGTATGTGTCACAACCATGTCCTGTTACAATGTTCTGTTACGCGTCGGTGTTGCGTTACGATACGTTGTTTTGCATGTCTGGACGCACCTTTACCTGACACTGTACTCAGCTTATCCTGCTTGAACAGGTCGAGTGCTGACTGTCTAGTTCCTGCTGTATCTAATAACATAAGTTTTGTATAAGTGAAGAAAGCAAAAATAAAAGTGAGTTTTAGCTTTTCAGATCATATCCGTAATGTTTTCCCATTTTACGGGAATCTTTTTTAATCTTATGGATTCATTAACAATCCACTTTAGGAATTCCTCAATACAGTAACACTTCCGCCGTTACGCTCCCATAACTTGGTGACTTCCCTTTTTCCATATTTTTCTCTGCTTCACAAATTATTGCCCGTAATATATTCGGAATGTCATTAATTCTTTACAATTTCATTTTAACATTGAGCGTGTCTGTCTGAACTGTCTAGTGTTCTGATTTAATTGGTCTCATAGAACTTGGCCGCCCATTTAATTATTGTCCTTTTATGTCTTATTTATTCCATTTTTATTTCTTAAGGCGGTCGTCATCATTTTTTCACCATATAACGTATCTGATTTTGCATTCCTTATGTTCTAATATTTTCTAGTAATTTCTACTTTTCTAATAGTTCCTGATTTCTTGTTTCAGGTTGGTTCTTATTGTCTTTCAAAGTCGAGAGTATTCAATTTATCATTTTCATCACCATTTTTCTTATTACTTTTCTATATTTATTAGCATGTGACGACATGTTTTCTGTTGGTACTTCAGCCATTTTCCGTTGACACCGTTATTGATTCATTTTTTTGTTATTAAAGTATTCTTCGTTTGTGTAGTCCGTCGAACAGTTTGATGCTTATTTTTCAATTTCATTTTTTAATTCAATATTTTTGAACGTGATATGTTGACGTTTATTAACGTCTTGTTGGTTTTGGTTTAGTCAGTCACTTTCGATCACGTCACCGTTTTCTTATGCATTCATTGTTTGTTCATGTGAGTCTATCAGCATTACCCGTGTTAAACTAACAAGTCACTAACACGTTAAGCATTCACTTTGAATTTCGCCAAGTCCAGCTTCATCCACCTTTCCTTTGAACTTATTAGGCGCATTTAACTTAAAGTTTCCTCATCTTTTCTCATCCTAATTTTTAAATTAAAATTTGTCATGAAGGTTGCATCCTTTGTCTCATCGTTTCACGTTTTGCTGAAGGTGAATAAACTTGGTTAAATCTAATCACCATTTGTATAGTCACCAACATATCTTAGTGCTGTTGAAACATACTGGTGAACGTCAATTTTCTTTAAGTTCGGTTCATACGGTTTGTTCCGTACCTCGCAGTATAAAAAGTTTATATCAACTTTCAACATTGAAAATGTTTATAAGGACGTGTCGCACATTTGCGGCCGATCGCTGGCGCGTTATCGAAAATGGAAACCGGTGAGTTTCCATAGAAACTACTTCTTTGTTGTCAATAACGTAGTACACATTTAAAACTTAGCTTATGAATGCGACTACATTTAACTTATAATCTGTACATTGGTAAATGAAGAATGAATTCATTGATTGGTGAATGAATTATAATTCATTGATTGGTGAATGAATTATAATTCATTGATTGGTGAATGAACATATATATATATATGTATATATTTTTTTTAGATTTACTGAAGCATTTTCAATGCCCTTCTCTGTGCATTGCATTTGTGCAATGCCTGTAAATTTTTTACAATAAAACTGAAGTTGGTATGTAGCTGCTGATAAATGGTTGTGCTACAAAGAACGAGTTGAATGCATCAGTTGGCAGTGTGAAAATTTTGGCTTTCTTTAACAGATAGAGAAAATACAAATAATAACAACACAATCTTTACACCAACTTTACTTTACCGGTGCTTAGGCTTTCTTCACCTCCACTTATTAAATTTAGACATAAAGGAGCATTACTGTTAGTGTGCATGGTCACAAAAAGATGAGGGCGCCGACTGGAATGCAAAATGAACTCGACGAATTGGCCGCGCCGTTACTACAGGCTGACTTGTAAGACGATCTGCTACACGGTTTTTATGGCTTCTGCCATTTTTACGGCGTGTCTTTCCGTTTAGGCGGCCAATAAAAATCAATTTTTATGATGGACAACGCGAACGTAACGAAGGCGGCGTATTGCCTGAGGCCATCAGCAGCATTCCTTAACCACGGCTTCAGCAATTTATTTAACCCACACACTGCTACCATACGTCGCGAATATTTTTCCTTTTGTCTTTGCTCCATCTTTGAAAGGTCCTTCTGTAGTCTACCACTCTGTTATAGTTCAGACTCAGTTTCATTATGTGAGTTAACTTAACGGCTCCTATATTTTGAGAAAAAGTCGTCGATTCATGGTTAATGAGATGCTGCGTACTCTCTCTGGGCAGCCTAATCATGAGCAAACGTCTACGAAAGTAAAGGATCCATTAATTAATTTGGGGTTCTTACTTATGTCTGTCTCCTTGTCTATAGTTCTAACTTTTCTACTAGTCTAGCGCTGCGAAACAGGGACAATTAAATACAATAATCTTAGTTTCTTTAAGTGCCACTTTATCACTTTCGTGATATTCATAATTAACATTTTAAAAATGTTTAGTATTGTATAACGAAGACAATTTAGAAACAATATAATATTTAAGGCACAAACATATAATAGTTTTCTGACTGAATTTATTTTGAACTATTTTCCGACATTCCGATATTCCCTGACATGACGAGACACAAGTTGTCACTTTAATCTTGGTAAATCTAAGAATCTTTATTCTACTTAATAAGTTTCCGTTATAGGGCTATAGTAAGATACGTTTTTTACGAATGACAAATCAAACGTGTAATTTGCACAGTTCGCGACCAACCTCGTGGGACCTCGAGGAACCGCGGCGTATCTATAATATTAAGGAATGACCTTGAGTCGTCAGTAATACTATAAACATGACCGATGTAGGCCTATGTCCCGTACAACAAGACGTGGGCGCGCACATAATTTCTGGGTATAGGCCTTACGTTCACACATAGCTTTACCTTTAGTTGATATCATTAACCAGGTCCGGAATTGAATTTGGGGGGGGGCTTTGTCAAAATTTCTTATTTTAAACTTTTGCAAGCCGTCGATTGGTACCGTTGGTTGAATTATTGCAATCCTATGTATACATTTATTTTCAAAATATTCTTTCCAAAAATGTATTTACTTTTAAAACTTTTTATAGTTTTGTGTATTCTGTTCCAAAGTTAAGAAGCCCTCGATTTTGAACTTTTTGTTTCTAGTCCATTCAGGTCTGTAACCCCTCTTTCCTTTTATACCTTTTATATATAGAAAACACCCTTCTTTTTATTTCTCCTTTTTTTATTTTTTTTTTTATTTATTTTCTTTTTTTTTGAAAGAGAGGCCACTAGTTATTTAGGACTAGGCAAGAGCCTAGAGAAGCCAAAATTGTGCTGGGTCCAGTATGATGGGACTTGCAAATGAAACTCTGCTCTGATAACAATAACAGGATTTATTGTATTCGGCTTTTGTACAATATATGCGCCCTTGAAAAGCAAGATAATTACAAGTATTTTACAATCAAAAATAGCTCACTTCCAAAAACCCCCAATCGTTATTATAAGTCCATTAACATATGCATCGCCAAATAGTTGAGCTTGAATATTAATGGCGCCTAAATAATAATAATAATGTGAAATGGCGCATAGTCTCGACCCTCCCAGTAATTACACAAATCATAACACGATATAAATATATATATATATATATATATATATATGCATAATCACGTATAATAATCTAACAATCACATAAGACATAACACACAACATATAATTAACATAGAAACACATTTACATATAAATGGCACATCACATGTTCACCTGGTTAGCAGCGTATATTCTGTCATCATGCACCCTCAACCCTCTTATTCAGACCAAGTATCCGGCCCACCTTAATTTTCAATTAAAAAAAACTAAACCCCAAAACCCCAATTAATAGATCCCCAAAGAGTAGAATAGACATGCCCCAAAATTCTAAGTATATGGACAGCCAAAGTCGATTTGGCTAAATAGCCCGAACGGCACACAAATACCACGCAGAAGTTTAATTATCAATTTCGGATCTCAATAATGATAATGATAATGAGTGCCATCACTAGGTCAACATGGATGCCCGGTCGCATAACTGCATTTCTCATTTCTTTTATTTTCCTGACAAAATTTATAAAAATAGTGGAACTTGACCACCCATAAATACTCCTAACTGATACTGATTAGTCTGGTATTCTTTAACATTAATTAATTGGTATTGTGAGCAATAAAAGGTTAACAATTACAAAATTTAAACTATGGCAAAATATAAACTCTGGCAATATTTAAACTGGCTATGGCAAAATTTAATGGTTACAAAATTAGCTGAACAGTAAAATTGAATTTCGAAAAACAGAATCTATGTAATGAATGTACTGAAACATGCTTAAAGTGTTCATAAGAAAAACTTGACCTCAGGCACGGTCATGCGTCCGGACGAGATCCAGCAAAATATGACATGATACATCCCTGTAGTAAACGGCACCAGCGGGTGTCGTCCACTTGTTAGAACACCTCCCCGATCTTAATTAATAGGCAAAAAAAACTCCAACCCAATTAACAAAATAATTGACCATCAAATTCCCAACTGGCACAGATACATCTGCACATGCCTGCTCAACACATAAATAATTTAGTGCCGACCCCTTTTACAGAAAACTCAGCTCAACCCGGGTGCTGCATGACCCTGGCCGAGTTTACAATTCTCAGAATGAGACAGACATTAATATATTAATGAGGCGTAAGCCTTACTAAGGAAAATTACAAAGTAACATATAAACCCAATTGTCCGGGACTAAGTCTCCAAACTGGAGCGTCTGCACAAGTGTCTCAAAAAGAGTTTATCGGCCACCACATTTTGGTTCAAAAAGCTTAAATGTCACCTGGTTAGCAGCATATGGGTAGAGGGTCCGGTTGAGTGTGTGTCCGTCCATCCTGGCTGACAGCTGACGGAAGCGTTTGAATCTATATCATGGAAAGCAGGTGTTCGGCCATCCTCTGGAGCGAGACAGATTCCCGTCTACATCGGAAACCCTGCACAATTATATCTGTGATTACTTACAGGTTTAATAAACCACACTACCTCATTTACCCAGCTGACATTGCGTGACATGCCCAGTTTACAATCTCCGAAAATTCACTTATGTATAGAACCCCATTGAATCAAATAAACCCTTTCAAAATAACACTTTTAAATATTATAATATATAATATTTCCAAATATAGTCATTCCACATGATAATCATTTCAATTAAATAGTTATCCACAAGTTTTCATGAAGCACTTAACTCCCCCTGACAGGAACTAGCAAACTTTAACAAGTTCGTGATGTACAATCATTTCAGAAAAATAACTGACTTACGCCCCATTCTGGTTTAATGAATTAAGTATTATTATTATATTATTATAACACATTATTATATTATTACTACTAATATTTGTTAGCCAGCGTTAAGATTGAAACATACATAAAACAAATTTAACCTGTTGCCGGCCACGTGCCGATAAATTACTGCAATATCTATCGCAACGCATCTGCGTTAATATTAAGCAAATACACTTTATTTTTATGAATTATTACATTATATATCTTAACACACTTACCGGTAGGTCGCGTAGACTTCTACTTATACATAGTAGCAGCTAGAAGACGAAAATCTTTACATTGACACTGTCAGCCGGATATAGACGCTGCTATGCTGAACGACAGAATTGGACTGACGAAACCAGCTGCTGAAAAAACGGTATGAAGCATCGGGGACAGAGCGCGCGCGGATCGGCCGGGTGGAAGATAATTCATAACGACAGCAAAGTCCAATAATACGTACGTAAATTCTTACGTAACCCCCACGTTAATAAATACGTAATGTAGTAGTTCAACTATATAAAAAGAACACCGCCGCGTTTTTCCCAAAACACGGCACAGGTCGTCTGCTTCTCTCCGAGTTGGTTAAGTAAAGTTAGAGAACATATTATTTGTACCATTCTAACGTTTTTGCAAGCATTAAATAAACCGTAAATATGTATATTTATTTTAAAGTTTCTAATATACGGAAAATTTTAATGATTCAGTGACAAGGCCTAAATATTACATGGCAACTTTCATAGCCTTTGCGAGTGAAAATATTTTAGTTAGTCCTGTAACGTATGGTACTTTTTCCATCGGACCGTATAAATAAGAACTGAAAACATAAGACGTAAAAAGTCCTTTACTTGTTCGTGTAGGACTAATATTAATTGTATCATTCATGTTTCAGTTGATATTCTGATCGCATTCATCTTGTGTGCACAATGCTGCAAACCACCAAACTCTATGCTGGGAAGTATAGGCAGCATACTTCAATTCCTTGAAAACGACTTACAGTTTTTTGTACCCAAATAACTTTTCATGTTAAATAAATGTAGTTACGTTCAGAAAGAAATCTTAGGCTCAAGTGATATGATGGTGGCAGGGTATTTAGGCACCCAGATTCTGGTATACTATCCGGCTTCAACACGACGAGCGCTTGGATCACTCCAACTTGGATTTAGCGCGGTCACGAGCTTCGCTGATTGCGAGGATGTTCTAGTGTGAGCTGCATTTACCATGTACGAAGAGAAAGCACAGACATTTGGTTTGAGGCTGTGTTTGATTACTACTACAGGGAACATAAAAAATTAGGATTAGGTGTAAAGCAATTTTGTAAGGGAATTTTTTTTATTGCGTAGAAGGGACAGTAGCAAGTGTCAGCTGTCAGAAATGATATACTTTTAGGAGCCAACCAGCCGCCGTTCGGATGACGACACGTGCGACGCATTAGCGACGAAATAGGCATCGCTAGAGAAGACAATGGCTTGGTTATAGCAGATGTTCGACGTAAGAGTATGGCATGGGAACGTGCTGCAGTAACAGAAAACAAAGGAATACGTCTTACTGGGCCAATTACCAAGAATACGGATATGCTGGCGACGCGAGTACTGTCAAGCCACGTGTGGGAGCTTAGCGACGATACACAGATGTGAAGAGTCCACAATAGCAAAATTCATACGGACGTTACATGAACAAATGACCACGCATGGTGAAACAGCGAGGAACTTGTTTACCAGCCAGAGTACGGACTGTGCAGGAGAGCTGCAGAACAGATGTGCCTTACCGAGAAAGCGACCTCCGTCAGCGTGTGAACGAAACGGAAGAAGTCAGGAGACAATACAGCAATTGGTCACACCCAAACTAAAAGACACATGGGTAACTGTACGGCAATTAGTAAGAACGAGCTGAAACGAAATACAAGAACAATTGGATGATGGACAACCATGAAATTCGGTCCGTCGTCTTACAGCAAAGGAGGAGCGAAACAGTAAGATCTAAGAGAAGGGATCAGAAACGAAAGTTTGGCAAAGGCGGTTCTTTAGAAGACGTTACCATGGAGACAAGGGTCAAGAGCGAATAAAGACGAAGCCAGGAGCCTAGCTAGAAACTCAGGGAGGAGTCTTCGTGGAAATGAAGACGAAAAACCAATAAGGACGTAGATGGTGGGAAGGAGTACACTGGATGCAGGAATAGTAGTAGGACTAGAGATATAAAAATAAGTGTTGAAGAAGAGCAGAGAGTTGATTGTTGTTGGGAGTTAGTTGAATTTCGTTAGTCAGTTGTTAAGAGTTAGTTGATTTTAGATACTATATTCGCCGATAGTTTGTTATTTCGCAAGTACAAAATCGGAAGTTTTATTCAAAGTCTTAGTAACGCTAAGAATCATAGTTACGGAGTTTCCTCTATAGCAAAGTTAATCTCAATCAGACTTTGTATTATCTTAATATACTGACGAGTCGAAAAGTGTGGAGTAAAATGTTGATAGTGAATCGCAATATCGTATTGTATGTAATGAAGTGGAACTTATAAGGGACTTAGTTCAAATTCAAAGTTTGTATAATAACGAGTTGTGTTAAGACGCTCAAAAACTCTGACGGTATGAATTAAGTAGAGATACTGTGCGAAATCGTAAAAGATAATTCGGACATATAAACTAAATATCGCGATTGTGTGATGAATTAACGTACTATTTACGTCGATTAAATATTTCAAATATCGTAATGAAAAGGTTCATAAGTGAAATAATTGTGCCGACTAAATAAATTACGAACAATCAGTTCTTGTGAACAAAGTTGTGAAATGACAATCACACGCGAATAAGTCGTGAAATGAATAAATCAAATCCAAATGATCGTACTAACTAACTTTTGTTACACATATAATTTCTAAACGAGTGCGAACTAAAAGAATGTTGACGCCGGAGTGCTAATCTCAGCGACAGTGAATAGTGTAAATTTCAGACGACGATGAGAGTGTCCACAAAGTCATCAGCCATCCTGAGGAGCGAGGGAGAGAGGAAATCTTCGTAGACACACGCCGTAGTTGCGGATACTTACCTCAAGTAAAACATTTATGTATCACTTATGTTTAGTAGCCACTGTCCTGTTCCTCACAAAGAACACACCTCTGATCTAGTTATAATGCATATTTAAATTCATTTAGAGTAAAGCTGAATCATATAATGCGAAAGGAAGAATACGAAATATGAATTCATTAATGAGAGAAATTTTGTAATATATGTAAAGAAGTTATGATTTAAATACTTAATTAATTACGAGATGAATCATCAGAGAAGTAATGAACGAATTAGTAATGTAATGTATCATATGTTATTGCGAAGTAATGTTATTATTAATTTCAGAAATTGATGACCATTGCAAAAGGTCTGAATAAATTATTGTTTGCAATGCAGAATTTGGTGTACGAGTCGAATCATTTATAATCATCCTAGTGAATACCAATTACCTTACGTAATCATACGTAGATATTAATGACACCCAAAGCGTGGGATAAATTAGTGAAAACGTAGGAATACTCATAATAAAGTCAAAATTATCTGAATATTAATTAATGGTACTCATCACACTTATTACACGTACACACTTAACCCAATGTGATATAAGCATTAACAGACATGGTTGGATATGACGCCCAGAGAGTGAGCCTAATTAACCAATCTATCCGCAATAAAACAAAGTAAAACTAATTTGTATAAGATTGCATTTATATCAAATTTGCATTGATGTATATTAAATATCCATAGTTATCTATGACATCCCAACGAAGGATTCGAGCAACATAAAAGGTAATTACAATTTATTACTTTTATTACATTAATCAATTAACAACTATAAACATAATATTGTATATGGTATGCCCAGCGAGGGGCAGTAAGCATTAACAAGTGTAAAAACAACAGTTGTACATGGCATCCCAAACTTGGGGCTAGTTATATCTTAATTACGACCCAATACTTAATAAATCAAATTAATTAATTAAAAACCATCAAAACAAATATTTATACATGGCGCTCCAATCGAGGGGCTTAAGAAATAATTAATGGCAACGAGTAATTAACGACTATTTAAATATTTATATAGGTGACACACTGCTACTGTGAACTAGAAGGTACAGCGAGTGAGTGAGCGAGAGTTAGGTCTGTTGGACCTGAGTTTTTATATAATCGTATCCTGGATAAAGTACAACTGATTTATTACTAGGCTTTATTCGTTTGTTTGATCATTTTCGAAAAATTGAAAATAGATTCACTCAAAATCTGTTTGGCCAAATTTTGTGATTTACCAACAATATCCCTGTAGTTATGACAAAAGTAGAACATATTGAAACTTACAGATGTAGGCTTAGGGACTTATATTAGTCGGGAACTAGTTCATTACATTACGTTACCAGGTCACTAGATCAGTTAGTTCAGTTTGTACAAGTACGTTTTAAAAACCTAAGAATTCTTTTCTATGACACTGTATTACTCAAGAAACAGACGATAGTTAATTTCAACGTTATAACGGAAAGAAGTAGTGGGTGTTGTTTAAATGTTGTTTGTGTTGTAAACTGTCGGGCGTTACCTCCGCGCACTTTTGTTACTTACTCTGTTGACTGGATCCTCTGCAGCGATGTAGTCCTGTAACACAACTTAATACTATGCTTTTTGTGGGCGCCACTTGGAAACGTTTGTTCCAAGAAAAAAATATGTGATTGATAAAAATTTTTAAATCTACGAAAAAATTTAAACAAGTCAGTTTAGCTTGGAAAAATCAGTTAAGTTTAATGGTTCTTTAAAAACAAACAAATCGTCTGAAGGACTAACATTCATAGAAAAAAAAAATTATAAAATTGCAGAGAAAAAATTTTACAAGTTATTATTATTGACAATTTTTTTATATATCCAATCAAGTATCGGCTAGTATAATTCAGATTTTGACTCAGTTGAAAAGCATGAGTTTAATATATGAAAAATCTTTACTCTCAGGACGTGACTCCTTTGAACTACCAAGACATATCAATTAGATGCCTTACAAGAAAAAACTAAGTGATTTGAAGGTGTATGTGTGGCGTGTAAAGTACAACTGTGTGATAAATGTAACCAGGTAACAAATGACTTTAATTTTGGTAACTCACGTTCCAATGGTCGTTTATTCTCGCACTGGACACTTCCTTCGGGTAGTTTCTCAATCTCGCCTCTTCGGGTGTACACTGAATCTATTTAAAGTCAAATTTTGCGATCATTACTTTTTCCGCACTTTTGTAAAAACGTTTGGCAGTAGAATCTCGTTCAAACGCCGCCGCTACGAATCATCTGTTTAGCGTTGATTCAGAAATCTGCCACCGCAGCGCTGATTCCCATGCAGTGTCGAGGAAGGCTTTGTGTATTGTATGTTTACGTTAAAGGGGATTTTTTGTCAAGTTAGGCAGTCAATGCGAACACAGCAGAATTCGTTCTCTATTTAAATTTGTTGGTCCCTCCTGGGCCGTCGACGTTCTGGCTGCGTGATTTCTATTAAAATTTGCCGTATCGCTGCTCTATTTCAGCGATACATTTGGCGAAAATTCTCGTTGAGGTTAAGTCAGTCGGTTATGTCTATGTACGGGAAAAGCCTTCCTGCCGTGTCTTGTCGATTTCTCGCCTCTTCGGTTTCGCCTTAGCTGCGTTGATCAGTGTTGTGTGAGATGCATCAGTTCTGGAGTTCAAGTTTCAAGTGTTTTTTGGTCGAATTTGGTCTCGCTTTTATACTAAATCAGGTTGACTGTTTTCATCGACTTCCGGTATATTTGTGTAAAAATTCTTTCTAGATTGTTCGAGAATAAACGAAATGGAATGTCATAGAACAATTTTCACTTCCGTAGAAGCTTTTAGAACGAATTTCTTATTCTTCATACAAAGGATATTTCAAAATTTACACTGGTATTTATCAAACAGTTTTACACTAGTACTCACAATTTGTATGCCATTAATACATTTAGATTCCCTGTTTTTAACTGAATCTAGCGATACTAAATATGATTGGTTTCTAATTAACTTAAGTCTAATAAACAATACAATATACAACCCTCACCTTGAGTTGTTGTCATTGAAAACTCAATTTTTATAACAAAAATTGTTGTGGAGTTACAAAGTTCCTTCCACAAGCTGAACATCTAATACTACTACTTTCCTACAACAAAATAAACAAATTTTAACATAAATAAAACACAAATAAATACAATTTTATATGGCCTCTGCTCATGGCCTAGATTCTTGTCAGTTTTCTAATACAATGATTAGTCTTTTTCTTTAATATATGTATTATTTCACTACTGTACACACAGAGTTTATTATTTTGTCTATCTTTTGTGATACCTGGTTACTCTGTACATATATTATATTTATCACAAGATGACATAGCATCATTGATTGGTCTTGAGATGTCATTTTTTATGGTGTGACAAATCTCACTCTAATTAGTTAAATTCTTTTAGAATTGACTTTACTTTCAACTGAGTTTGTTTCTTATTAAGGTATACTGATGTATTGTACCTTTCTATCTTATTTTTGTTAGTATTATGTAAGTATTTTAGCCAGATATGATTATTTTTGTACTGGATGATGGGTTTCAGCCATACATGGTATAAGTAAATATTTTGCTAACTTGGCTATTACAATGTTAAAGTCAGTCAGGTATATTAGTATAGTTGCTTTATATCATATTACAGCTTTCTAATACAGTTTGGTTGCATTTTGGCAACATTAAATTCGTAAATTATCCAATATTAGATGCCTATTACATGTTTTTAGTTAACACTGTTTTTGGCTATTTTGACTGCTTTTTATTCATTTGACAGCTTCCTTTATTTAAGATAAATTGTTCACTATTGTCTGCTTGACAATTACATATAGTTTTTATTTAAATCTGATAATAATTAATTTTTTCATGAAATTTGGTGTATGGTCTCAAATCCAACACATTAATATTTTTTGTCATTGCAAATATACAATTTTTATTTTAACTTAGATTCTTTCTAATAATGTATTTAAATCATTTAATACATTTATTTCATTTACATCACATAATATAATAATGGATCATGTCCATTCATTCACAAAAAATAGTTTTTTAATACTATATTCATAGTTATAAAACTTAATAATTATTGACTTTATTTTGTTTGATTCTGACATTATTTCTCTCTCTTATAGTGTCTTATGGTTTTTTCACTCTTATTCGCTTTAATAATATATATGGGGTTTTGTCTTAGTCATAGTTTGGTCGTTTTTTCAAGTTGATAGAAATAATTATTATACAAAATTACACAATTTTTTGGGACTACTTGGGTTCGATACTGTTCACCTCACTTTCCTCTTATGCTAACTTACTATATAAATGATTTCTTTTATGGAACGTTCTGTGACGTTACAACGTGTACACTGAAATGTAATTTAATTTAAACCTTAAATATGTAATTAGATACAATTTAGTTAAAAAAAACATTAAAAGTAAGCATAAGCGCATTTTGGCACCTTCTCACTATGTAAATCAGTTTGTTTATGATTCACCAGTAGGCAGGTATGCAGACAAAGGAATAACAAATTTTGCTTTAAGCTATTTTAAATTTAAAATGAATTAGTATATTTTTGTAATCTCTAAATCTAAAAAGTTTCAAGTTACTTCTTTAAATTTATAACGCATAATAGATTTTTTGTAGTAAACAGAATTCTTGATGACACCTGAAATTAGTTGAATAGACTTATGGCAATAGCAATTCACATATAGAACATTATGGCTACATTCTTGATCCAAAATAAAATATAAATTTCTTAAGTCTGTTAAATCCCTTCCCTAATAAAAACCAAAATATTTTGTTTTTATTTTAGAGTCTATGTCTTCATGTGCAGCCTTTAACAGTTGCAAGAATCTCATCTGCGATGCCTGTATCCTACTCAGACGTTTCTTCACCGGAACCCAAGATACAGAACAATACAATACTGGCACACCCATTACCTTATACAAGTTTAGTCGAACCTCTTTCCGTGTTTTCTTTGACAGTGCTTCACGAATTGTTCCACATATTGGCTAAAACTTGGCCAACCTCATAATCTACGTCATAAGTGATGTCACAGCCAAGATAGCGGAAATGTGACACCTGCTATTCTCTTATTATGTAATATAATTTTAGTTCGCAAGGGGTATTTTCCTACAAAAGCTACAGTTTTTGGCTTCTGTACAGAAATGTTCATTAGTAATTCGAGCAGCTTGTAACTGAAACATCGATCTCTGGAGATTGCATTCATTGTTTTGGATGATTACCCGGTCATCCGCATACAGCATTATATTCAGGGTTCTATTATTTATTTTTGTTCCTGGGTTCACTTTTAATTTCCACTCTCTATCAGTATAGATAGTAAACAATGTTGGAGATAAGCTGAAGTCTCCTTGAGGATGGCGTGCTCCTTGAGTAATGTAAATATCCGCTGTCAAATCCTCTCCTGTAGACAATACTATCCTTGTACGATAATAGAAGCTCCTTATATCGTCTATAAGATGGTTAGGATAACCCCTTTTATGCATAATGCCCCATAGAATGGATCTGTTAATTCTATCAAACGCTTTCTCACGGTCAATGAGAGCAAGGTATGTCACCAAATTAAATTTCTTTCATTTCTGGACCAATATTTTCAAAGATAATACGTCATCAATGCCATAACGACCCTTTCGAAATCCTGCCGGTTCGTCAAGAAGTAAAATATCCGACATAGAACGAAATTTTCACGAATAATTTTCACCACATAGCTTGTAGATTGAATTTATCAAGATTACAGCTATGTAATTCGGTGTCACAGTTCTACCATCTTTTTTGAACACAGAAATAACCTTGACTACTCTCCATTCATCCGGGATCGTGCACCTTATCTAGCACCTTACTACTCAGTAAGTGTAGCAGTCTAAACTTAAATTATGTACTAAAGTATTTCAACACATCTGAATTTATCCTTAAGATGTTTCAGTTATTTTATGTTACCATTTAGCGTTCACGTATATTGTCTTTTGTGATTACACTCCTTAAGTAATTAGTATTCAGTCCTCTTGCACTTTTCATTTCCTAATTTAATATTCAGTTCATTACTGGAATCATTCCTGCTACATCTCGTCACTTTAGTTTTATATCTATTAAGTTTCAACCTCACGAATCCTCCAATATCCTATCCATACCATTCAATATTTCTTGCAATTCGTTCTCGTTAGAACAACAGATATCTAAAGTAGGTTATGGTTTGTGAAACTGGAAAAATATTGAAAGTATATGCTCCATTGCTTATGCTCATATTTGGTTTTTAATAAATAGAATTTCTAGAAATAGAAGTAGCAACCTTCATAAATATCTATCCTCACTCATATTTCTTAATTCTGTGAACGATAATCTCAGTTTTAGTTTGGTCTCGTATACATTTAACTGTTTAATATCGAATATGTACGTTTTAGGCAGGAAATCCTTTATCTTACTGGTTTGTCTTGATGAACGTATACCACAGAGTCCACAAACAATTGATTTCTATAACTTTAAGTTTCTTTTACTTTGGAGTTCGGTAAACACGTAAAAGTTCAGAGTTTCGTGTTTAAACGTCAATTATAAAACGGAATTGGTTTTGTAAACAGAGTCAATGAGAACGCTTAAAATTAGTCGAATGGAGCACCGATGTAATTAATCTCATACACAGCACACCAGTAACTGACGAAATACATTATCCAAATGTATTAACAAATTATTAGGCCTATGTTGTTTATTCAGTATAAACTGAAATTGCTTATTTTCATTTTCATTTCTAACAATTTCATAACAGATGCACTTAATCTTATAATTACCTGTATCTTATACTTTGTACGGTATTTGAACATAATTTTTTACTTTAAGTACGATCATTTTAACAAAAAAATATATTGTTTGCGTGTAAAAACCTTTGTTTTAGAAATATACAGAACGTCAAACAAAATTTATATACTGTAATTTAAGTACCGTTGCTCATATTGTCCACATAATTGCCCATGGTGGCATTTATCCGGAGGCATTCTGATTCGCTGGAACAGCCATTACGCTTCTTTTGTTTATGGTGAAAGGAAATACAGTATTTGTGACATACGTAAGTTTGGTTTTAACCGATTAGTAGAATAATAACCTGTCGCTTAACAAAACTAATTGCACCCATTTATCGTTTCCTAGATAGCAGTAGTTATGTATATTTACTAATTAAGAACAAGTTAAACAGAATCGTTCATTATCTTCTACTTTACAAGGTATCTATTTTATTTATCTTGAAATTAAAAAAAATAATCGTCAGTTTTAATTATATTGCCTTTGATTTATTTTTTTCAATAATGCCACATAAATATGGATTTCAATAAATTTCAGTAACCATATTTGAATAGTTACTTAATAAGACTAGAAAAATTTGTTCGTTAGAACAAGAACTGAAGTTGCCATATGCCGGGATTCCTAAATAGAACAGATTCATTTAGCTTCACTTATCTATTGTTAGTTAGGACATATTTCTGAAATTTGATAAAACTACTTGTAGATTTGGTTCCATGTTCAGAAATTAGTTGAAAACTATGAATTGTAACGTTATGAAAGTCAAGCGAAAGTAACTACTTATTTCTCTGTGCATAAGTAAGTATATTACGTAGAAATGTGCATCTCAGAATTGTATCGTTACACTTTGTTAATATATAATATTCATAAATTCTCATATTTTTGTTGTATATATAATTTATATTTTTATTAATAATAATATTATATATAATATATTTAATATTTATAATAACTTTGCCTCAAGATGTTTTTCCCTTATTTGGAACATGTTCCGGGAAACTTATTGTTCCCATCCTCAGTTTTGTTTAAAGTATTTTTATTGTATCCATTTTCATAAGGAATTTGGTATATTATATTCCTTTCTTTCTTTGCTTCCTATTTGTTTAGAATATAATAGAATAAAGTAGAAAATAAAATCAAATATAAATTAAAAACTGAACAATTAAGAAATAATCAAAATGAACAACACATAAATAATAACAACAATAAAAAATAGGCCACATTCACATACATAAATAATAAAATGACAAAGCTAACAAAACTATTAAAAAAACACAGACATAAAATAGCATACAAAACTAATAAAAATTATTTACAATAGCTAAATAACCCACACAACAAATATAATAGAACAACCAATGGTATATACAAAATTGAATGCCAAGATTGCAATAAATGTTACATACGACAAACAAAAAAACAACTGAAAAAACGTTACTTTGAACATCTAAACGCATACAAAAACCAGAAATATATAAATCTAATTTGGCCACACATGAAATAAACACAGGACATGAATTCCCAGACGTAACCAACATAACACTAATAAAACACATACCACACATAATGAACATTTGGGAAAATTTAAAAATACACAAAACAAACTAATACTTGAACAAATACAAATCAATATAAAGCATGAAACAATTTTCAAAGCACTCAACATCGAAAATACACAAAATACTAATATATATACCACAATCACACACAATAATACCAGTTTGAAATACCAAAAACCAACAGGAAACCATAACAACAACCAACCAAAACACAAGTACCCCACAAGATTCAAAATTAAGAAGTCTGAGGATGGGAACAATAAGTTTCCCGAAACATGTTCCAAATAAGGGAAAACATCTTGAGGTAAAGTTATTATAATTCAACGAAATTTGTAAAACTAATAATTCAAACATTACTTCAGATTCTGCAATTGATGATATTCCATGGTCGGCATAGTTGTCCATTTTATTTTATTAATATTAATTGCCTTCTTTGAAGTCATTGCTGATTCCCGAGGAATGGGAGTCTGCTATTATCAAACTGATGAATATTTTATACTTTATAGCCGAGACAAACGTTGGACGTATTATGTATTTTAACGGAAACTATGAACAATGTATGGCCTTTTATGTCAATGACGTTTCTTGACTATACAAGTGTACTGTACTTGAAGCGCCAGTTATAACAAAAAACGCTATAAGAAAATGAACGGTGTAGGAAAACCGATCAAGGATCCATCGGATAATACCTTTTGACAAGGTTTTTCATAGTGAAATGGACCTTCATGAGTACGTTTTTACCTCACGTCTGCTCCCGTTTAGTTGAATAACGAACCGAGATTAACTAACCTTATTGAATGATGACTCTCAGTTTTCCAGTGACTCAGTGTTCCTTGAGCTAAATATTCGTACCGTGATCAGCAGTTGTATATTACAACATTGTTGAAATCATATATGATAACATTAATTAAAACTTTTACAGTGAAAATTAAATTTGTCAACATACTTCGGCGCCTACTGCATTTAGACAAAAGTCAACCATGATTATAAAACCTATTGGTGGGTACCGTCAGAACTGTTGTGAAGACGGAAGCGACATCGTTTGCCAAACCATGGTAACCATGAGATTTATATAGACATTTACGAAACACTAACAGCGCTGCAATACAACTGTCCTCTTTCGATATCTGCCATAGTTCTAAACCGAATGTAACTGACTTGGATTACATTCATTATTACAACTCATAATATTTAAAGCGTTGAACGTGCTGTAATAAACAGATCATCAAATTCCTTCCAAGTCTGTCCTATTCCATTCTAATTTAGGGTGTCATCTAATTGGGTTTATTTCCATATATCTTTTTTTTCAAATAACATTTGCATTAACGTTAAAAACCAGACCTACCTGTTGTTAACTAGAAAAATTGTAAAATTAATAGCGTTACCAAGTGGAAAATGAAACAGACGTTGTCGATGGGACGAACAAACCATTAGAAAGTGCAAATATCGTCATTACGACAAACGAGCATGCAACAACCGGTTGGCGCAGACGGACTATAAATAATCTAATACTAGTTTATTACCGCATAAACTAATAGAGGTTCGCGGTAAGCCCGAGTAATTGCTTTTACTTGGGGTTGAGTTCAGTCAGCAGTAATACAAACTCGTGGTTTCCGTCTGTACAATTACATAGCGTTCGTATTAAACAAATAAATAGTAAGTAATAACCAGCGTTACCGGTACGAATCGTATTTATTTATAAACCGGATAAAACGTTTTTTATTACCAATCATCGTCACGATGTTCTTACAACTATAAATACAAATTTAGTTGTTGTAGTCTATCTAGGAGGCCGGCTAGCGAATATGGGCTACTCATATTCCTGACCTGTGTTTACTATATTCATTGTAATTTCGTCTGTTCGTCTCGAGACAATATCGCCGCTTCGTCTAGATAAATAACCCTTTCAGACTTCCTATAGGCTTCTGCTTTAGTCAGACCGACCACTGACGTGCAGATTTCATTCTTTTACGCACACTCACATTCGTATACAATATTCTAGAACGTGAACTGCAATGAATCTACAACAGTACTCTAGAATGTACTACGAAGTATCGTTATCATTCCAGTACATTTATTAAACGTCTATTTAGCGTTTCTTCATATGTAACGAAACGTTTTTAATCAGTTTTGTGCTTCCTGCAGTATCTCGTTTTGGGGAAACGTGGATAATGAACGAGACAATCGTACAAAAATACAAGTGAACTCAACAGAGAAGCATGGAAAGGGCTGTCAGGAAAACAATTGAAGGGGGACGAAAAACTATTGGATAGTTTTGGACCTGTCAATCCGAAGCAGCACCCAACATGCATACAACACTGCAGTTAGCTCAGGCAGTTTTATAATGAGAAACACGTCGTCAGAAGTGAGGTTATGGGCCGGGAATTTATCTAAGATCCGTTCATAGTGGTGTGTGTGTGTGTGTGTGTGTGTGTGTGTAAAAGTAGGGATACGTACGTTGTAGTATAAAAAGATTCCGAGAGGAGAGGTTCGAGATGTAGGATCTGTTGTAATAAAGAGTAAAATTAAGATCATCACGTAAATGATTACAAATAGGAAAAGGATAAAGAGAAGATTAATCCAAGTTTACTGTCCCACTACAAATGGCGAAGATTACGAAATAAAGATGTATCATCATTATGTAGTTAGCTGTACTTAATGATGATTCTCTACGACATCCCTCCATATTGCAAAAGCACGTTGTCGTGGACCCTGTGCGTCGTTGCACCTCAATTCAACAATCTTCGGAGGGGACCATTCAAATTATCTGCTCACCTCCACTCTATTTTCTTAATTGTCCAACACACATAAATAATATAATCGTCATCATCAACACTTTTTTATCTGAGCGTATGTCTTTCCAGCCATTCATCATGAGTTTTCGAACTAAACAGTATTTGTTTAGATCTCTGTGGAACAATACTTAACAGCATCATCCCTCCATCTGGCGTCGTGGTTCTTTACGTTATTCGGTTGTAGTCTATCAACTTTCGTGACCGTCGGTCATCTCCTTGACTAGCCAAAATCTCTTGGTTACTTTATTGATTTTTTTTTATTCTTTAAACGATGTCTTGTATTACAGTTGTTTTGCATGTCGATTTAATTGTTTTCCTATGTTTCCTTGTAGTGATGTACTTGAAAGTCAGCTAATAACTTTTCTGGTTCAGAGTTTTATTCTATTACATCAACTTTTCCAGCTATTCAATTTTATTATTAATTAAGTAGCCCCTAATGTTAATGCAAACATAATTGTTATCTTCATCGCTTCCTTCAATCAAAAGTTATCTGGCAACTGTCGCTTCATGGTATCAGCTTTTTCATTATCACAACCGGCAGTACTTCATATCCTTTGTCGTCGTCACTGTTAATACCTATTGTGGCAAAACGATTTGAAACATCGTCTGAGTCACTTGATATCGCTGTGAGGTATTCTGCTATCATCAACGTCACCAGGTATGAAACATCGTGATTATGACGTCAATCAGGGATTAGCAGCTAATACTATCTGATATTCGGCTCTGATATTTGAGTTTAGTAATGCTGTCTAGTTTCACTGTGAACATAAAATTATAGTTTTATACTTTTGATATGTATACAAAGTTTCAAGGAATATATATTGCATAAATTTATTTTAGGTTACTCAATTGCATTAACTGAAAAGAATCGTAGACAGTTTCAATAAAAAAGACACCGCTTGCTAATAGCGTGTAGTCGTAACCGACGGCTTAATATGTCTCAAGATACGTTTGACCTATTCCTCTTCCTCTTGTGGACGTAAGTCTCTCCTTATCTTTTAATGCTTCCTATCGATGATCCACCAGTACTTCTTCTGTGTTCAATGTCGTTCACATTATTTTTTTATCTTTTCACGTATTCAAAGTGGGTTCTACCAATAGTGCATAGTGATGCTATTGTAAAGAACAAATGATAACTCGCTGCTGTGTTCCATCTCTTTACAGTCAGTACTGTTATTGTATCTTCTTTCAATCCATCGTCCTAACTTCATCCTAGTCTACTCACTAGGCATTATCCTTTCGTTCTTCCTTTGAGAATTTCTTTGAGGATTCTGAGGTCTTCTTGCTTATTGCAGTTATTGTTATAGCTTAGTGTGTTGACAGGACTGTATATCTCATTATTTACTTCATTAGTTACTGTTCGTATATTTCATTACTGCCGATCCTCCAGTATCCCCTTTCCTTATTCACCCAACATTCGTCCTCCAGTCTTCCTCAAACATAGTGTAACGAGAACCCTATCGAACAGCCGAGAGCGTCCTCCACCCGTCCCTCCGCTAGTCGAGCAGGTGTAGTCTCAGTCAAGGCTGAATTAAAGTACGTTCCGGTCTGTTCAAGAACTTGAGATACGCATTATGCTGGCGTGGATAAGGATGGAAAGCCATTCTGGACCTCTGCGCAACCTATTAAAGCAAGAGCGTCTGGCTTAGTTCAGTCAGTTTGTTGAGCGATTTTCTTAGTGCGGATCGAGTGGTGGTTGAAGTATTGTGGCGAAGTGTTATTGTGTTATAATTAGTGTGGAACTCTTTTATTTGACATTATTATTGCTTGTGAACAATTTTACTTGAATTATTGTACGAGTATAATCTAGTTGAATCTTGTTGATTGCAAACAAGATTGCTTTAATTTATTTGTGATTAATTAAAGCTGGTGATTAGCGACCTCGTTGGTGTCGGTAATTTTTTCCGAAACGGATGGCTTAATACTCTTAATCTGCTCTTTCATATTATTTTGCAGATTGCAGATATATGCAAACGCGACCCCGCCCCCCAATGGTCACGTCAGACGAAAAAATTTTCGTCGTCTCGTGGTTGTAGAATGGTTTTGGATTGTGAATTGATACAAAATTCATATCCCGTTGTGTAGGGTTCATGGGTTTTACTTTAAAATTAGGTCTACGTTAAATTTTAACCGTACCTGTACGCTAAACGTTAACTGTACTTTACTACAATGTTAATTTTTGTTTGATAGATACATAACTTAAACGAGTAATGTATACTTTAATCTGTAAGTGAATATTATTAAAAGAACAATGAATTGATACAGATATGATTTTGTACTTGCACAAAAAGTATTGTGTTGATAACAACACACTGTATTTTTGTATTCACTCATTATACTTTAGACCATTAAAGAATGGTCCAACATTACATATCCCCTCCCAATTCATCTCTCCCCCCAAACTGCTTGCTGGATCCACCCCCTGCCACAGCATCCAGACTTCTAGAAGCCACTGTAATGTAGTGGATGACAATCTTCCAAAGCCATTATACATTTCAACTATCATCTTAAATTAGACAGTTTAGGGATACTAGGGATACGACTGAATAATTGAGCCACGTTAAAACTAAATATCGAAAATATATAACATAAACCTAAATTGTATTTATGTATATTGCCATGCTTAGAAAAAGTATTTTATTATACAGGTATGAAGGTATTGAACTTTTAAAAACGTCACAGACTGGTTGGCAAAGATGAAAAAAGCGTCAAGGGAAGTCAGTAGAGGACAGAGATCCTCGTTTTTGAACAAAAATCTTAATGTTTTTCTGCCCGCAAGCTTGGACAGGTTTTGCATCTGTTCTCGTATTTTTCTTGTATTAAACCCGTATCAGGTTACCTAAAGTAGTAGCATATGTACAAGAGACTTCAATTCATTATTCCCTTATTAAACATACCACCGTTATATTTCAGCATAAATCAATTCAGTTATTATTTTTTTTCCGGGAAATGAAGCACACTACAAAATTTTTCGCAAAACGTTTACACTCACGTAAGTTTCAGTTTTGTGACCAGAACCACACAAAAACAACAAAAAACAAGCGGGTCTGAAAACAACCGCTGACATCCAAATTTCGTAGCAAACAAGTTTTGTTTTAACATTCTTGTCTTGTTCTGTATTTATTGTTTTAATAATGTTTAATTGTCGTAATATAGTGTAAGCTTACTAGTATTCTTACAGTTCTTATTTAATTATCACAATCTGCTGCATAAAATAATCAGCAAATTTTAAGATGAATGCTTAAATGTAAAATGGAAGGGTATACTCTAACTCAGAATCAGCCATAAACAATCTTAAGAATGTACGCAGACAGAGAACACTCCCTGTTTGAATGAAGAACATACGTAGTACTAGACTGTAGGAATCCAGGATTCAGTGGCAGTTCAAGAATATTTCACTGGAGGAAGAAGTGCGTTTGACGGTGTTAAACAGCGACAAGTGATGGGAAGGCTAATTGTTGGTCGCTTAATCATGGTCCAAGGCAGATTTATGCATACCGTAACTGAAAATACCTGAAAGACAATACGTCCGGACACAGTGTTTAGTAGTTGCATAATACTACATTGCATATCAATTTGCCATTATGTTAATTCACTTTCCATGTTCACATGTTTGTTTTCAGTGTCAGTGCGTACACATTTACTGGGGGTTTGGATATGCACACTCTCGTTCCGTCTGTCAAGGATGAATGTAATTACCATTCGCTGAGTAAAGTTAATCGTCTACAATTAAGGCCAATTTTACGTTTTGTCTGTTGTCTTTGGTGTTAACTGGATACAAGTCCTTGCCGAACCGGCTTTTGCTAGAAACTTAACAACTACCTTCTGTCACGAAAAAGAGTCAATAGCGGTATTTAATTTATATTATATTAATGTTAATTAATGTCATCGACTTCCATGCTAGTTCGTGCAACAGGAACCCTCAATTTAAATTCCTTATGCTACAAACACGTGGGCGTGCTACTCGAACAGCGCCCACAATTCCAGGAGCTACGGTGCCCCACATATAATTCTTTCTGCCTATCGTACAATAAAGTAAGGAAATTAATTGCTAGTTTCGCTTACCACAGCCAATTTTTGCATAGACGTGTGCTAATACTGTAGTGTAGTTAGAGTAGAATGCAAAACCAAACAATTATTTATACTCACTCTTCACACGTTCGCTTCTTGTTATCGTCAGATGTGACCTGAAATAAAAAGTAGGCTATCTCTTGAGTAGGAAGCCAAATATTACAACTGCCGGTTCCAAAAATAAATATGAGAACGTCTGCTTAGGGAAGAAATATGTTACCTTGTATGCTGTATTACAAAAGAACATAATTTCTATACGCGCTGACCGAGCGGATATTTCAATAAGTGACGAATGAAGTGAGGTTCCACTTGCGCCACTTTTGAAAACGGCCTTATATGAGTCAATTCGGGTGAAAAGGTAAAGTAAAACTGGCAACATTTTCTCGATATTCTTTACTTGCCTCTTCTGTGAAGACAGAATAAGCATGAAGTGTACTTAAATAAATCTTGGACGTAATCATATGTTTAACTACTTCGGTTACTATTGTCTGTTACCATAAAATATACATAGCCCTAGTAACACACAAAGTGCACAAGTATAATCATGTAGGGTTTATTTGTGAGTATGAAAGTTAGTTAAACGATGCTGATTACATACTTTCCCGTAAATCTAAATATTTTTGGTATTTTGGTATCACACATGTGGGCACGAACACGGAATTCCACTAAAGGAAATACTGGTATAATTACTACTACAAAAAAAAGACTTTAGATTAATCACCTTCAGTGCAAAACGTTTTTTTTTACTATAAAATACATTCAACATAGTCGTGTTCCAAGTGTGAGAAACATGACGACGGTGAGACATCATGATGTTGATGAGGTGTAATGAAAGTCTATGCTGATACTTTAATCTCCACATAATAATATTAATAAATAATAAATAGATGAATCCTTAAAAGAGACGTATTAACTAAGATGAGTAAACTGCAGAAACAAAGGAATGAGATGAGGATTTATACCGTATACCCTACATTTTAAGTAGAGAGAATATGTACTAACCCAGATAATACTAAACAGATTTTTCAGCATTATCACATTTATTTCGTTTACCTCTTTATGTAGAGCATAGGGCCGCAACAGAGAATCGCCATTTTGTCCTTTCTCTAACCTTTGATTTCTCCCCAGCTCTTGCAGGTTCCAGTCCGGTCCTCCTTTGCCTTTCATATGGTCACCCGGCCGCATACGTGTGTGTCCCAACCACTGACATCGTTTTTTCCGTATTTTCAATCCAATGGGGTTCTGGTTGGTCCTTCCCCAGAGCGTAGCGTTGAGATGACGTTTGAACACCATATTCCCAGGATGGTGAATAACATCGATTAATGAATGTCCGTAGCTTGTGAGTAAGCTGTTTACTCACTTTCCATGTTTCACATTCGTAGAGCAGAACAGATTTCACATTTCTTTCGAGTGTTCGCAGCTTGGTATTTATGTTCAATTCCTGAATCTCCAAATCGGACGAAGAGTCTGAAAGGCTCCTTTGACTTGGTTGATGCGGCGGTTGGTGTCTTCTGTTGCACCTAGGATAACAGTACCATTAAACGTTGCCATTATCGTAAGAAAAGAATTGAAAATCAATCTGCTTTTGTGTATACAAAGACGAGTAATATCATACAGAAGTTGTGTATGCAATAAAGACGTAAATTTTAAAAAAATTTATAAGTTAGGAAAACGACATGAAACAGTAGTTTTTAAGTAATACGACATTAAGATTGAGAAAATATATGATCCTAAGTTAATAAGAGAAAGGTATTTTGAATAGTTGATTAACAATTTAATCTGTAAACAGAAAGATAAAATACAGGCTCATATAAATCCACTGTCATTTTAGACAAATAATGAAAGAGTTGCGTTCCAGTATATGCAAAAATGTAGTCTCTCTCTCTCTCTCTCTCACACACACACAAACAAACACGCGCGTGCGCGGGCGCAGCGTTTCAGATAGTTTTTGCCCTGCCCTACTTCTTAGGTGCATTCTCCTCATCAAAATAGTAAAACACATAGGTCTGGTTCATATTTTATTTTTACTTATAGCTAATCGAAGATTTTTTCCTTTTTTATGGGCTGAAAGATAAAACAACGCGATAATGCATCTACGTGGTTGAAATAAATGACACAAACTTGGTGCTTTTGGATGAATGTTTGCCTAACAAATATGTAAAAATTGATTCTAAGGCGTAATTGTATGTATTTTATGATAGTCGTATAAAAACGTTTGAAAAAATTACAGAGAAATTGCGTTTTTCACTTTGTTTTTACTTCTGAACAATTCAATGTGGATAACAACGTAAAAATATGGTTACAAGAATATACGACTTGTAATTTTATTCAAAGTAATACCGTAGAAGATACTGGGCCTGATTGAAACAATGCAGTAGTGTTAGGTTAGTGGCGCAAGTGGGTAGATCTGGCGTACCCAGATCTGTGTGTATGGCCAGCAGATAACTTGTTGTATGTTTGTGTGTGTCTTGGGGGGTATACGCATGGGCAGGCACTTAGCCAAGCATATGTGTGGACGTTAAATGCATAAGCGTACAATCTGCACATGTCTCATTTGAATCATGTTAAGCAAAACTGAAACAAGAACAAGAGAGTGGACACGAAAAGAAAACGTGATCGGATCGTATAGAGGCAAAGTAATTGCTAATTAATTCTATGTTATCAGTAGAGCGTGCAACGACGCGTGATGCTGCGGTATTTATCAAGGTCAGTATTGACAAGTGCCGAATGGAAGTGCAGTCACACTGTAATCCAGCTTTCGTCTGCCCGCACCCAAGGGTAAATAATATCCAATCAAATGAAATATCTCAGTAGGATTTAAATAGCGTAAAAATAAAATTCAGTTTTAAAATAACATGTGATGTTATGTTCTATATTAAGCATATAGTGTGCGACCTATAGGGATGGACGTGGTGTGGCGTCCACAGTACACTGATGCTGTTTCTCTTTTTTCTACTTTCACTTGGAGAAATTATATTAGAATCTTTTAAAGATTTAATTCTTCAAGAATAAAGATACGCCAGATTAAGTTCGTTGACATATATTAAAAAAATGAGCGTCCGAGATTTCAAATACGGTTGGTAAACTATATTAGGTATGTTTCCTTAATACAACAGTTCTTGTAAACTATCCTTTAGGCGGAAGTCAACGGACCGATAGGTTCTCAGGCTTTGCAAATTTCCATCGAAGTTGTGCAGACACGAGGAGTTACTTTTTCGTGATACAAAGACTGTGGTGGTACTGCAAAATTTTGAACTCCCATGTAAGAAAAACTTAATACTCGGCCACATGTTTCCGTTATCCAAACCAATATGAACAATAATCCAGGTAAATAAGAAACATTCTAAAAAATAAAATTTGTTTATATGTGTGTATATGTTCGGAAACACGCAGTTTTTATGTAAACATTTATTATATTCTGCATAAAATACAGGTGTACATACATATATGTTTTCGGTGTTGTGTGCTGTGCAAGTAGTGTCATATAGTCTTCTTTATACTCCTTCTCCTACGAGTCAGCACGGTAAAAGCGAGTAGAAGAAGACGTGAAAGAAGATACTGAAAGATACTGAAACGTGCGTAGAATAAGAAATATGGAGAACCAACAATTCGGCATGAAGACAACTTTCAACACCGAAAATAAAAGGGGCTGCAGCAGGGGCATAATGTGAAACATGTATAGTCGGCCGCCTTATATCGAGATTTTTTGTGGTTTCACCCAAAAGCGAATATTATTTTAAAGATGTACTGGTTTTTCTATGTTCTTTCAGTTTGTTTGTTAACCTAATAACACCACGTTATGATAGTATAGGTGGAGGTTTAACCTATTGCATTAATAGAAACACTTCGCATAAAAATTACATGACAATGCAAAGCAGTTACGACTTAAAACAAACAATTTATTAGCATAAAACAATCAATTACCAAGCTATTTCTATAATTTTACTATAATTATAAGCGATATTCACTATGTATTGATACCGACTATCGCATAATCAAAATATCCATAATTAGTGCGGGTACCTTATTGTCAGACGTCACTCGTGATTGACACACGAACGCGTGACGTTTAAGTCAGTCATTTTTAACAAAATCTGTAAATGGGTGCATATTGAAAATTGTTCCTTGACACCTTGATACACTTACAGATAGATATTTATAGCGCCAACAGAGAGGTACAAAATGCCCTTGATATACAAAACTACTCGTGTTCGCCACTGTTAATTTGTCACACAAAATTATATCGTTTCAAAGACACTGTTCTCTCTCTCCTCCTCCCCTTCATCTATTACTGATTTTCTCTTTCACGCTTTAACAGTTCCTCAAGGTGACAACTATTCGATGAGTAGAAGGTACAGTATACATTTAAACAGCTTTCTATGCGTCGTTTAAATGGTTATATTATCAGCACTGCACTTTGTTGTATGTCTGGCGTTGACAGAACAGATAACACTGCGCTGTCTTAGTACGTTCACTAAGTTAGATAATAATTAATTGTTTTCCTATCGTTTAATTTAGCATTTCACATTAACAGTTAACAGTTAGAAATGTCAGCTTTATGCCGGCTCATTTGTCAGCGCATAATACGTTTGTGCCTCGACAGAACTGTTGCGCTGAGTAAGAAAACTTCGGAAATAATTAGGGATTAAAGTATATTACACACTTATTCAATAAGAAAACACTCTTAAAAATATCAAATAAAGTACTGTGGCTTTCCCAGTCTTATAGCCTATTTAAGGTCGGAGTGGCTTATAATTAATTAAACGAATATTCACTCTAAACACCGGATGACAATAAATAAAATTGACATGTTTTGATTAAGTTACATCATTTTTGTAAATTCAGACTCTTCTCGTACATTATTCTGCCTGCGTGTTGGTGTAAATGTGGTCGCGACGTAGTAGAATATCAAACCCAATAAACAAATAAAACTGCCCGTAAGGGCGTTAAAATTACTGCATACCGTACTTCAGCCATCGCAAACACTCTTCATCAACCGATATTGCGTAGAATGGAATACAAGAAGAAACTAAAAACAAAAAGCTGATAGGCTACATCTTTCAATATATGTTTACGTAACGCTAGGAAAGCAGGTGTGAACGCGAACACCGTTAGTTATTAATGACATTTTACATGTTTAGTTCTTTATGCTTGTAAACACGGAGCAGAAAATATACATACAAAAAGTGGCGCTGAAAGTAAGCTGTAATAACAGCCGCAAGTTGTTTACACAGAAAACCGAACTCGGAGTGAGCTAAGACACGTCTAATTACCTTCACTTTGTGTGAGCGCTGCTCCAGCTTACGTAAGATATAGGCTAGTAGTTTACATCCATTCCGTACAAACACAGTATTTCAGTAGCTTGCCTGCTGGTCGTGTTACTTTCTTTCAGTTGAAAAAGAAACAGTTTTTGCTTTGTTTACTTACAGCGGTCCTGAGTATACGATTGACCACCTCTTTAATTATCTCCCTCTGATTTACCATTTCTGTATTACACAATAGAACTGAAAATGTTCTTTTTTTGCCTTACAATTTGAATACTGTAGTTCCATGTTTGTATTAATTGAATTTTACCTTGAAACGCGAAGTCTGTGCTTGACGTTCAAATTTATTGTCTCCTTTTAATTTTGGCAGAGTCCTTCCCGTATGAAGATCAGTTTTTTTTTAAGACGAGTTCGCGAACATTGACGTCTTTCCTGTAAACAATAAATTTGTTGTACACGTTCACAGATAAATGACTCGGATGCGTCTCTTCTGAGAGCTAACAAACCATCGTGTCTGTATCTTGTACGTCATCTTGTCCCAAATATTGAAGGTGTCTGTTATTGGGACTGAGCGTTGTGTAGTCGTTACTTCGGTTGATAGTTCGTTTCGTGTTCATCGATAGACTCTGACAAACCACTATTTTTGGATAGGAGAGATTCTTCTATCCAAGCGTTCGGCATAGGTCACCGTCCTACTACAGTAATACCTAATACAGTAATACCTAATACAGTAATACCTAACACAGTAATACCTAACACAGTAATACCTAACACAGTAATACCTAATACAGTACACCGTCGTATGAACGTTATGTACAGTCCTACTGTACATTGAAAACTTATTTATTCTCAAAATATAGGAAACATCTCTGAAAAAGATATTTATATTTTCAAGTTAGATAAGAGATCACAGATTCCATATATGTCAATACAGCCACAGGGAGTTCCTCAATAAGCATGAATCTGAATAAGAGCATTTTTGATTCGTATATGATCAGTTTGGAATAACGTAGTGAAGTTAAGGAATCCTTGGATTTTGTTGTCCATGACGTGTCCGTTGATTTGTTCCGAGTCGGTAGTCATTTAATTATATTCAGTTAAGTTAGTCATTCACATCTTAAAAATTTTAAGCTATGCGAAAAATAAAAAATGCTTTAGTTACCGTACTGCGATATTCTATTTTGTAAGTAGCCGTCGTTTAGAAATCCTAGTTCTTTCTCAATCCTATCTAATTCATTCTCCCTCGACCGTCTGTTATGTGAAGTGTACGTGGAGAATAGAAATTGTATATAGTATAACCACGAACTGGGATATCTTCTTTTACAGATTACATTTATTCTTTATACAGAGAACAATTACTGGCAAACATTTTTGATAGGATAGTAGGTCGAAGTGTCCATTCTTAAAGAAGGTGAAAGATGAAAGGAAAGTAGACGGGCTAAGGATATAGACGTACCATTCCTTAATATTGTAGATGACATGAGAGCCCACCATCCGACACGTACAGCAGAGAATCTGAATAGACATACTCACACGCTGCTCTGTGAGCAAAGCGGTGGTCGGAAGTGCGGTAATACACTTTACCTAAACCCTATACACTGGAAGTGTAGAGGAAGAGGAACAATTAAATGACAGGGTTATTGTAATTATGAATGTAACTTAGATTGTTTGAGTTTGCGGAAATACTGCAAGTGTTGGAATGAAGCAGCGTATCGTGCAGGAAGCAACGATTAGATAGTGGCACAAAGGGTTAATGCGGATCGTATTTGTCCCACCGCGGGGCGGCGATGTCTTTACACACTCGCGCTTTTAGAAAAAACCAAATCTTATCAGTTCAAGCAAACACGCTCAGATTAGATAATATGAGTAGCGGTTGCATTAAATCCGTTTCTTTTGTAACGGTATTAGAGAATACTTCACAAATTTAGGGATTTAAAATAAATTTGTTACGTTATGAAAGCAAACAATATAATTAACAACACGTAAGTAGCTTTGCAAATGAAGCGAGAAATGAATCTAAGCTGAAGAGGCAAGCGACGTCGTTAAAGAAGAGTTCGGTCGCCTGTGCCGCCGAAGAACAACCGGGAATATTTTTTGTTTAAACAGCTTCAACTCAGGATATTTTCTTATTTGTCTATAAGTTTTATTCTACCTCAGGCTTTAAGTTAAGTATATAATGTCTCCTTTACATTATTAAAGTTATAGTTAATAAGTTAAATAAATACAAACTTATTTGCGTAATAAGTAAATTTAAATAAATTATAAATTTTTACCAAACTTGTGGGTTACATTTAAACGGAAAACAATTTCTAATGTAGTCCTACGTGTTACAACAATTATAATTCGGACATTATCACAAAGTAACGTATTCTCGTCTTGCCCTAGGATTTCAAGAAGTCCATAATATTTTTCTAATCGTACATAACTTAACAGAAAAACTTGGTCTGAGCTTTGCCTCACATTATTCCTTTGTACGTGCATCAGCACTGCTTCCTATTTACAGTACCGTAATGTTTATACTTAGTGTATAGTAATTTAATACTCATCAATAAATTTAATAATAATAACATACCACTTATGTAGTATTGAAATATATTTTCTTTGTTAATTTGAATTGGAATAAAAAGTTAAAAATACTAGCCTATAACATGAATGTAAGCATCAAAGTAGTTATAACTTACATTTTTTTTCTAAACTGTCAACAGTTTTTCTAAACTGTTATTTGATTTTTTTGAAATTATACTTCTTTAGGCGCGTTGAGGGTGAAATTTTAGTATGTAAGGAAATGCGCGCGTACCATGCAACGAAAAGTTAACAGGATGAAGTTAGCCGTGGACAACGAGCCTGAGGCCAAGAAACCAAAACATTTCGGACGCGGCCCCGTTGGACCTGCTGCTGCTGATCGTGAATGGATATATAATTAAATAACTTTATATACATTGTGCTGTGAAATATTTTTCGGTGACAAAAATTGTGTAACCAAATTTTAATAAGTGTTCAAAAATATTTGAGGTAAATTTTTCGTAAGTATTAATTTCAAGTCTTTTTTATATTAAATCAATAAAAGTTTCGATAAGTATTCTATCATTATAATTGCTTTATAAGTATTCTATTCTGTTTGCTTTAATCCAATAATCTAATATATTTTTCTATATTTTAAATTATAGATCACACTTAATTATTCAGAAGTCTATCGAAAAGTAAATCCGTTGCTGTAATACACTATTCGTAAGTATTTTGAGCTATTTGATAAAAAATTAATTTTTCTCTACTAAAATATTATAATATTGAATTTAAATTAATTCAATTGAATTAAATTTTTATCTTTTAGTGTATAGTAGTCATATTATAAACACACGTTTACATGCTATAAAAAAATAGTGGCAAATAAACCTCAGCAGTGTAGATTTGAAGCACCTTTTATGCCTTGCCGATCTACAACTATATTATCACCTATGCAAAAAGATGAGCCTGAATTCAAAAATTATGCAAATCGTTATAAAGATATTAGGGTTAATCTCGAAAATAATGATTACTCTGATTTTGATTCTTTTTATCAAAATAACAATATTTCCTCAGACGAAGATTATTGCAATATACTTCGAGCTGGAATTAAGAGGCCAAGAGGTTTTCTCAAACGTCAACCATATAAAAAATGGCATAATAATAACGATAAACAAAAAGAACTTTTGCTACATGTCATCTCCAATCTATTAACTTCAATCCGCAATCCGTTCCAAATATTTTTCACGGGTCCAGCTGGAAAGTAAAACGTTTGTTATAAAACTTCTCATGGCGATCTATAACCGATTCACTGATAATGATGGATATTGCAACTCATACATTGCTTGTGCTTCGACAGGCAAGACTACTGTCGCTATAGATGGTACTACTGTGCATACTGCCTTAAAAATATCCTTGTCAAGATTACTTCCATTAAGCACGGAAGTAGCACATCAATATCGAGCATTATTCAAATATGTTAACTTGATAATTATCGATGAAATAAGTATGATTGGTGCTGAATTACTTAGATTGATTCACGTTTAAAACAGATTACGGGTAATTTCAACACTAACTTTGGTGGTGTGGATGTCAGTATGATTGGAGATTTACGCCAGTTGCCACCAGTTAGAGCTATCCAATTTATAAACAGCAAAAGCAAAGGATTGTTGGGCCTATTTTGTGGCGTGGACTCAAATTTTATGAGCTGGATCAAGTTATGAGACAAGCAAATCAACAGTTTTCTTCGATATTGACCAAAATTGGAAGCGGTGAACAACTTGAAGATCATCAATTAACTTTATTAGAATCACTGTTTGTTACGACTCAAGAAGCAGAAATAAGCTGCCCACATGGGATCCGTTTATTTAATACAAACGAGGCTGTAACAAGATACAACAATCGAATTTTAAGTGCTGCGCAAGAAAAAACAGTTTAAATTGCAAGAGACGTATACATCGGTTGTACTTCAGCAGAACAGACAGCTTTTGTACGCCAAAAACTGCACAAAATGTCACTTATTGATACTGGAGGCTTGCCTTATGAAACTGTATTTGTCGAAAATGTTTTCTACATGATAACGACGAACATCGATGTATCAGATGGTTTAGCGAATGGTGCTGTTGGGAGATTAGTTCATATTGAACATGATGAAGAAGGAGAAGTGAGTGTTGTGTGGCTCGATTTCCCGGACTCACCAAAGATTGGCGAAAAAATTAGAAAAAAAGTTGCTGGACATATGGCTGCTAAACAGATTAGTAAAACAGCTGTACCTACAGGAAGAAGATCATCGACTGTTCCGCTTAATAACAATAAAACTATAAATGTTAAACGTTCACATTTACCTTTAGTTTGTGCTTGTGCGACTACTATTCATAAATCTCAAGGTAGCACGTACCCTGAAATTGTTTATGAATATGATAAAAAACATCCACTGTCATTAGTATATGTTGCTTTGACGCGGGTGACTAGTCCCCAAGGTTTGTACTTTACTACAAAAGACAATGACAGGACCTTTTATCATGGCCGAAGAGCATCCACAGCTATAGTTAGTCTACAAGATGAATTTCGTAGACTCTCACTTAATCGTTTAGAGACTATTAGCAGCGATTTGCTACATTTCATCGGCCACAGGAAAGGATTGTCAGCGTATATTTTTAATTGTCAAAGTCTTCGGGCTCACTCCATAGATTTTACGGATTCAATTATACAGAACTCTAACGTTTTAATTTTAAATGAAACTTGGTTACACGAAGCAGAGTCAGTCAGCATACCAAATTTCAATTGTATAATAAAATATAAACGACCAAATGTTCGAGCTGGAGGAGTCGCCATATATATCATAGTATATATGACACCACTAACATCGTTATTCCTTGTATCGATATGACTCTAAAATAGTCCGAATTTATAAGTTCAACGATGACAGCAGTAGGTGAATTTTGTGTGGCTGAGTGTATAATGGAAGATGGAAAAAAATTATTTTGGTAGCAATTTACATTTCTCCAAATCAAAAATTAGATGATATTCTTCATTTTCTATGTCGTTCATTACTTCCACATACAACAGTCGGAGGAGCGTTTCTTAGTAGAGGAGAAGACAAGTTACCTATGATTCTCAGCGGAGACTTTAATGTCAATTTTGGCTTAGAAGATTCTGGGCCACTTATCAACTTTCTCCAAGAGCATGTAAATTTAACACTAAATAATGATCCTACTGTTTCAACGACACGACATGGCACCACCATTCACGCGATATCTGGACAACGTTAATTCGAAAACATTTATATCGTACTTCAGTTATCACAAACCGATTGTAACATACGTACCGATTCAGTCATCACCGGAAGAAGCTATGGAAGTGGACATAATTCCAAATGAATGAATTGACTCGATTTTATATAAAAATAAATTCTGTAATGTTTTTTTAGACTGGATTAAAAAATAAATATATAAAACATTTTTTTACACTTTTAAAAGACAACAATCATGCTACAAATGTTCAGGTAACCATGATGCTACAGTATGTACCTCTGATATAAATAAATGTATTAATTGTATTAATGCTAACAAATACTTAACTAAAAAAAGATCCATAGATCATTCTGCAAATGATATTCAAAACTGTGAAAGTTTTAAAGTAAGATGGGAGCAGTATGTTTGTGATACAAACTACCCCTGGAAACCAGAACCTCCATTTAATTACGTTACAACTAGTTGATTAGATAAAATTTTGTATTTAAAAAGAAAAAAGAAAAAGAAAAAAGAAAAACTAACCTATAAATAAATTTTTTATGGAAATACAAGAATATAACCTTAATGATGAATTAATTTTTAATAGTACAGAAGAGATAAATCTCAACCCCATTTTTTGTGACTCTGAGTTTCTGACCCTACATGTCAACATCAGAAGTATACAGAAAAATATATTAAAACTTGAAACTATATTAAGTTCTTTTAAACATAAACCAGATGTGATAATATGCACTGAAGCTTGGCTCATGGATAATATCAAGCTTATAAATATAACAGGTTATACACATTTTAAAAATAACAACAGAATAAATAAAGCAGATGGAGTGATTATTTATGTAAAAAGTAACCTACAGTATCAAACCATTAATGAACAATTTAATGATTTAAAAATCACTAGTCTGCTCATAGAATTAACAAATAAAAGTATTTTCAAAATTTCTGGACTATATCGTTGTCATGATTATGAGATTGACAAATTCATTAAAGATCATGAAAAATTTATCTTTAGTAACAAAACTGTTACAAACCACATGATTTTGGGTGATGTTAACTTAGATCTCATTGAGTTTAATGAAAAAACCGAGGATTATTTCTACCAATTACTGCAAAATGGTTATGAATCGATGATAAATACTTGTACTCATCCTATAAAGAATTATAAAGATGGAACTTGCATTGACCATATTTTCATGAAAGGAATATACACAGCAAAATCTGGCAAATTAATTGACTCAATCACAGACCACTACCCCGTTTTAATATCACTACGTGGAAACAACATAAAATGCAAACTTACAGTATCTTTTGAAATAAACAAAAAAAGATTTTTGGAGCTGTGTGCTTCAGAACAATGGCAACAAGTCTGTAATACATCAAATAACAATGAAGCATTAGAATTGCTAATAAACAAGATTCAAACTATCAATGAACTTTCACACAAAACTAAGCCAAAAATTCAAAAACCAAGAAAGACCTGGATTACCCCTGCTCTCATTAATTCAGTTAATAACAAAAACAAATTATATAAAGCCTGGAAGAATAATCAAGATGACTTGCTAAAAAAAGAGCTGTACTTAAATTACGAAAAACGACTTAAATCATTACTTAGGACTGCTAAAAATAGGCATGAACAAAAACAACTACAAAACGCTGATTCCAAAAAAATGTGGAGATATGTCCATCTAAAATTGGATCGTAATTCAAAAAATAGACAAATAAATGATATTTTGATTAATAATAAACTAAACAGCAATGATTGGACAAAGGGTAATTATTTTAATGAATTTTTCAGCACAATAGTATCTAGGCTGAATGAAAGTGCGACTCCTCCTATTCTGCAGCATGAAATACCAGATATATCAATTAATCAGCATACTATGTTTCTAACACCAACAAATGAGTCAGAAGTTTACCAAACTATTCGTAAACTCAAAAATAAATCTGGAGGGTGTGATGACATTCATGCCTATACAGTTAAGTTAGCTGCTCCGTTCATAACTCCTGCTTTGACTCACATTATTAATACTGCTATGATAAAAGGTACATGTCCATATCAATTTAAGAAAGCTGTAATTTGTCCTATATATAAGGAAGGTGTAAAGAGTTTGGTTAACAATTATCGACCGATCGCACTGATATCAAATTTAGCTAAGATTTTTGAAACAATTATTTTTACCAGATTATTTAAATTTGTAAAGAAACATAACCTGTTAAGTGCTAAACAATTTGGCTTTCTCAAGAAGAAAGGTACAGATGATGCTATAGCCCTACTTAGCAAATTTATTTATGAAAATCTGAGTCTTAGCATACCAACTGTTGTAACTTTTTTGGACTACTCCAAAGCTTTTGACACTGTCGATCATGGTATACTTATACCAAAATTACAGAATATGGGAATAAGAGGTGTAAGCTTATCCCTGATAGCCAGTTATTTACATGACAGGACACAAGTTGTAAAGGTGAATGGGACTAGAAGTCAGCCTATTAAAACAAATGTTGGAGTGCCCCAGGGCTCTATATTAGGACCTTTATTGTTTATTTTATATATCAATGACTTACTAGTGTTACAAGATGTATTAATAGCATATGCTGATGATACAGCAGTACCAATGAAAGCAAAAACATGGCCTGAACTTGCAACAGATATGTCAACTAAATTAGATATTATATACTCTTGGCTCTATCACAATAATCTAGTACTCAACATAAGCAAGTCTGTTTTTATCACCTTTGGAAATTATAGAGACTCTGTTCCGCATGACTTTGAAATTAAGATAAATGGTCAAAAATTGAAAAGAGTTAAAACTAGTAAATATCTAGGAATAACATATGACTTTAACATGAAGTGGGATGTACATGTGGCTAACATTGTAAAAAAAACCAAATACTTAGTCTACGTTTTTTACAGACTTAAACAAATTTTATCAAAAAAGCAACTACTACAAATATACTATGGACTATTCCATAGTGTGGCAGGGTATGCTATCATAGGCTGGGGGGGTCTGTATAAATCATCTCTAGACGCATTGGATCGGCTGCAAAAGTGTATTCTTAAAATTATAGGAGTCAATGAACAAGATTCGGATAAACCATTAAATATTAAACAAGTGTTTGTAGTGAACTCTATAGTTTATCAATACAATGATCTAAAAAGTGAGTTTTTACAAAATCAAATCAACACACGGTATAAAAGTATTATATTGCCGCGACACCTCTTAAGTATTGGGCAAAGAAGCTATGTGTATTATGCCATAAAATATTTTAATGAATTACCTAATGAACTGAAAAATCTAAGTGTAAATATAAAAGTGCTAAAAAAAATCAAAGAAAAAATTAGGAACATTGTTATTGATTAATCAAAAAAACAGTCTATTATGATATGGACCTTTTTTTCTCTTTTATTTCATTTATTTATTGAATTGTATTATAATACAAACTAAAATTTTGTTGAAATTGAAAAATACTTTATTTTTAATATTATATTACTATGATCGGTGAGGTAAAACTCACAATTAGTATTAAGTATATAAATATTAATTCTAAGGACCAACCTATGTACGGGCATTTATGCCCGCTATAGGTCCTTTTTGTATAATTTTTATTATATGTAAAGGAAAATTGGCAATAAATATTATTATTATTTTTCATTTAATTAAAATTTTATCAATCGTATTTACCATCTCCCTTCACTCATCTTATCGTTATACTCGTATGAATTTTTAGCATGCATGTTAACCCTTAGTTTTTCAATCAGGCCAAAGAAGTATAACTTCTAACGCGCGTACATAAGTACACGCACCCACATTTTTTTAAAGATAGAAAGAAAATGAAAAATCTACTTAAATGAATAAATGAAGAGAAGCGTTAAGAGATAGTTAGGAGTACTAACGTGGTTCAAACTGACGTAGCTAATGGAGGCCTATAGGTGATTACGTTGTTAGAAGTGCAGAGAAACAGTAGTAACAATGGCTACCGTATACGCAGCTCTGATTGCCACCAACTGATACTGAACTACAGTAGCGACTCACTCTTGATTATATCTACAGACACTGTTTATAGTGCCGTTACCAGTCCACACTTTCCTTCATATATTTTTTTTATAAATTACTAACTTACATTTATTACAGGTCTCCGGTGGAACAAAAAAAAAAAAAAATAATAATAAAATTATATTCGGTTGAAGAGATTACGTAGGTAAAGCGGCAAGAAGCAGGTTGCAGACCGTATAGGAAGTTGTTTGAGACGGCCAAAGTGGACAGGACGATACTGGGTTTGGCCGGATGCAAATGAGTTGAAGTTGCTGCGAAGCGCTCCCTGTTGTACGAGTACGGACTTATTACGTAGAGTGAAACTTTCTTTTCTCACATTTATTCGCAGCTTTTTGTACCTTAAAACTTCAGTGGCTTCAAAAACGTAAAAACACTTTTCAATGACTGCGAATAAACTTGTAGAAACTTTTATTGTGTTATACATTAGTAACGTTATGAAAACTTAAAATCTAACTATTGTATCGAAATCTGTTTAACAAGTAAGTATACATATAATTTAATTGTTACTGTGTACTTTTAGAAGATTTATCAAATAGGCCTACTTTTTAATTTTTATTTTCGCTTCTGTTGGGTGAGGCCGCTAAAGAGGATAGTTGATTCCAGTAGGCCTAATTGTGTGTGTTAATGCCTTGTCAGATTTTCCGTACATTACAAGTCTGGTACTTACCTACCGCTCAGTATTTATATTTACAGGCAGAGGAGCTTATCCTGGTCCTCTGATATTTTAAGCATCTATGCATGTATACATTTCTGAAAGATAATTTTAATTTTAGTGTGGAACCGGCTGGAGATTAGGCCTACAATATATTTCCCCTGCTCCGTGATAGTTTGTCACTGGCTCGTGTCGTGATTACTGTGTTCTCCGGCCGTTATATCAGGTGTAGGATAAACACATAGTTCTGGTACGATTAATTTAATCTTATCATCTTGATGGCATTAACTCCACGCGCAAACACGCACAATACTGGACGTAGTCCATCTGTTCATATCAGGACCAAGACACACTTGCATGGAGACGGATCTTAGAACTAATCTTTAAAGGCAGACGATGATTATTATTTTAATATGGATATTATTAGCTGATATTGCCCGATTCAGTCATATTATATTCGCCCCGTCTGCTTCCACTGCTTTACAACAAAATGTGTCCTTTGTTTTGAAGCCCGCTAACTAACGAGTAGCGGAGGGTGGACCAACCAGTGGGTAACCTCTAAACAATCAAAACAAATTGTGAGTGAGCTCTCCTTCAAAAAATGTCTGTAAGCGACGGAGAAATTTAAGTTTCTTTACAAGTAAATTTTATAATGGTACATAATAGATTCCCTTCAATTTTATAATGACTATAAACGTACATAATAGATTCCCTGGAATATCCACCACTGTCATTAACTGAATCAAACAGCAAATACATGTATTAAGCGCGACAGGTAGAAGTCAGGAGATTAACATTTATAGTGCTCTGAATCAACATTTAGGCCTGTTTAATCGGGGATAGGATCTGTAGTAGTCCATTTCTAGCGCTATTCGCACGGTGACCAGAACCAGAAACTTTCAGAGTGCTCATAATTTATTATTACTAATTTACTGTACAGTGACGACACGCCCTCGCGTGCGCGCACAAGCAAAACACAAGACTGAGAACAGAATAGTATTGGACAGAGTGAAAGATAGTATCCAACATAAGTTGTGACGGGACTGCATCGGGTAGTAAGAAAACTAGAAACCGAACACGCCAGGAAACGGAATAAAGAAATAAAGAATTTTAAAGAGATATCGAAAGACGATACTTTATTGGCCTGTGTGACCGTGTTTATGGTGGTACCAGGTTACATGGTGAACTCGATGACCGTGCCTGCAGTAAATCTGTAACATGTATCCTGTCTCCGCTCCTCTTGTAATGAATAACAAATGTAATAAATAAACAGGAAACCAGATGGCGAATAGAAAATAAATTATAACAATACAAGCTGTACAAGCCGCCGGTGCTTGTACCATAATAAACATATTTTACGCGTAAGAGGTTAATGTAACAGACTTTTCAATAAATTGAAAATTATGATTAATATTTTCTTAATTTTGCCTTCGCATCATTTTAGTTGGTAACTTTTACATAGTACTTTACGGGAACCTGATAACGCCAGAAGTTAGATTAATCTCTCCAGGAAACAAAGTTCTTATTTTTTGACAATTTAAATGAAATTTCCTGTATTTTAATGTCAAAAAATTAAAATCTGCGGAGAGATCGTATCTTTATCACGCATATAAGCGTAGTGGATAGAAGCTGACGATAGTTCAGAAGCTGGAAAGTCATGGAAGTGGAATTAATTATTAGGTTCAATTTTAAGTTCAGGCCTTAGAAACGTTTTGTGATATTAAAATCTACGTGTATCGTTGCCGAAAATGGAATTGGGGAATTACCATGACCTATCGACGTAAAAATTACAGCGAAAAACGTTAGTAATTACTGAAGAGAACGATGGAGATCCTACACCAAAACCACTGCTAATTATTGTAAAATTATAAGTATGCTACAAAAGGATAATTTCACATTTATTCAGTTTCTTCATTTTCTTGTAAGTATTATCTCTGTCTAAACTAAAAGAAATTCCATCTCTATTTAATTTAAATTTCAACTATTGGTTTGAAGTTAAAAACGTCTTCAAATTCTACAAATTCTCTGTTTCAGAAGCTATGAAGTCTAATTCGAAGTAACATTTGAGAAAATTAAGGCCAATTAAGAAAATTTAATATAATTTTAGTTGGACAGTTTTGCAGTTCGCATATACTGTATTACCTACAGTAGTAGCGGATTTATAAGACAACTGAGAGAAAGAAAGTTTTTCGGGAACCCTTCCTTATATTCTCGTCCTGGATTAGGTCTATTGTGTTTTAATAACTGTTTAGTCACACTGTTTACGTGTGCGCGCACACACACACGCACATGAGTACACGTTCACGACCGGATATCGTGAAAACTGGACGGAAGTATGGAGGATCTACCTGCGGGCGTTCTCCATGGGTTTCTACAAGCCTCCGGCCCAAGAGAAGTCAATAACGAAATCTTGACATGAAATATGTAGGCCTACTGATTGGATCGATGGAAAACAAGGCAGTTACCCAGCCAAGTAAGAAATCTCCCATGAGGGGCAAGGTATGTCGGCGATCTTTTAGACAGGTCCCTCCCGACCTCTAATATAATATTCCGACTGATTAATAACTGCTAGGCCATAGTACTCGGCCTGTTGTCGTTTTGGTGAGGATTTTTAGAAGCCTATAGATCCAGAGAAGTCGACGACCTTGTTAGGTACGTGAAAAGATTTCCGCTACGGCTGAAACTTCTTGTGGAAAGGGGACGGTCGGGAGATCGGAGGATTCGCCCGACCTGTGGAACGTCCTTCTATGGGCTAGGCGGATTCTCCGACTCAAGAGAAGTAGATGATCTAAATGGTCCAATCCTGAAGCGGAAATTCCACCGATTCTATTGCAGGAAAAGCAAGTGGTTGTCTCGTCTTGTAGAAGGCCTCCGTGAATGAGCGACCACAGGAAATTGTTCGGCTGATCCTTTCTGAAGTCCATTATTGGGTCTCGGCGGAGCGGAGCTGATACCGTGAATGTAGTCCGGACAGAAATTACATTCTTAACGGCTAAGAAGCAGCTGTTATGGACTGTAGCGACTTGAAAGTTTAAGAGAAACACAATGTTGTCGATGGGATGTAGCAGTAGCAGTTGTGTCACAATTGTAAGAAGGTAGGCTTCTGTTTAATACTTTTTACAGCCATTCTTTCCAGAACGTTTCCATACGATTCTGCTGCACCTACTACGGTAAAGCACGTTCTCAAATATAATAAAGGCTTATACGTTGGAACGTAATAATAAATGATAATGAATAGAAGCTTAATGGAAGTAATTAAAATTATTATCCCTGAAATTTTAAATTACTTTCTTTTATTTTATGTTCACATGGTCATACAAAATTTGATGCGGAGGAGAATGTTCTAAAAAATTGTTAATTTGGAAATTGCAAATTACAGAAATACAAGTCGGTACAGAAGTACAAAATCTCTTGTAACTGCATACGATTTTTGTATGTTCGTTAACTGAATAAGATGCTTCCCGCATGACTTCTCGTCTATCATCAATAATGGAGTGTGTTGATAAATGATCCTTCTTTTTTTCTCCGCAACCATAAAGATTTTGATCTGCAGATATTGTGAGTTGCTTACTGATTTTATAGAACATACTCACTTTATTAATAACTCAGATAATTTTATTATCATGTGTTCTCAGTTTCAACGGAAACGTATTATGGAAGCGTTCACAACAAGTTGACTTACTATGTATAAGTAATAAAATTAAAAGTACATTGGAACTAAGGTGAGTTTATACTCTCTGTGATTTCTCGTATCCTAAACGTGGTCCTTCAGTTGCAATGAATTTGAAGCGGTAGTCTAAAGAATTTTGCTAAATTTGAAAATATGCACTTAACGGTGATAGTGTTGGCATTCTGTCTTACGATCTTAGCACTACCCGCATTATTCTGATTAACATGGTTGAATCATATAACTCTACTTTACATAAGGTTATACTATTCACTCAGCATTCAGTACAATGTTACATTCATTCAGAACAATTATTGTGATCTTTGATTTTTGCATAACCTTGATTAATTTGTTCGACAATCGTCTGCTATCTGCAGGTCGACTAGCATTGTGTAAAACGTATACGGTGATTGGCTGAAATGTTTTCAATATTGAGTAATCTCGTAAATACTTACTGTCGACAATTATGAATGGTGTTCCCATTAAGTTAATCACAATGCGTTAGTACTACTGTCATTACTTATACGACACATCTTTGTTGGAGAGTACAAGACGTAATCAGAATCCTTTCAGCATGGTTGGGGTAAAGAAGAGTGGCGATGTGCTGGAGGAGTCGCTTTAAAAATTATCTCATTCTTTGCCACGAAATTGTATTGTATTCTTCCTCCTATTGGTACACAGACTTTCCTCTAATGTTTATATGACACAGTTTGATTTTGTCCAATGTTTAGTTCCTTGTGCAGTAATAACGTTAAGAGCTTATGCCAGTGTATTGTAAAATCAATATATCAGTGCACATGCGAACATTTTAATTGCAGCTCGTTGTATCTATATGTCTATACGCCACTTAAGGCAAACATTGTACTGTGTAGGACATTCGTCTTATGAAAAGGGTAATATATTCACTGTGTATAACGAAAATTCAAAATAAATTTTGACATGTCCCAACGAAAATTTACAAATTTAGCTTGTATCAATTCAACAGACTGTATCTCTTAGAATTCAATGTCTTCTTTAAGACAAATTGCCGTTGAAACTAGTTTTTCTAAATACTTTGTGCGCGATTACTTCACGATGAAAAAATGCTGTTTTTTATTAACACACTAGCTGTTACCCGCGGCTTCGCACGCGACTATTTGACTTTAATAAGTAATTTAATATACTTTTTATTGCCTGTGTCTATAGTGTTCTGTCAGCTCGTATAACAATTTTGTACTCATTAGTCAAATTCTCTCCAAAGCTGTTTTCAACACTTGTACTATTTTAACTTGTACTAAATTATTATATTGGTGGAACAGCCTTTGAAGATTTAAAAGTACCCGTTTATAAAGCCTTTGAAGATATTTATAAAGTAGCTGTTAAATCAAAGACGCTAAATTCTTTATTTTAAGTGTTACTGTGTCAGAAGCCTTGTAAAACACATTAAACGTTATGTTTTCCTCAACCATGGCTTTTATTTACTTCAGCAGTAAACTAAAAACCAAAAACAGTTGTCACCTAACCTCACAAATGAAAACAATGAAAACAACACGCATTTTCGCTTTGCATTAAGTAATAAGACAATTTACAATTAGTACACTTTTTCTTTTCCATACCGTAATAAATCGATACAATCGCATATTACATAAAACATTGAAAATGTACTGGAGGAATGGATAAATGTACAGTTCCGATGCCGCTAAATAGCTTTTGTTTATTTACTTGTTACTATGGCAATTAATTCTGGTCTCCATGGTGTTGTTGACATCTTTAGTAGTAGTATTTAATATATTTCATTACTTATTCATTGCATCATCAGAAATACGTATAAACATAAATTTTAGAATCCTTTAAGACAATTAGAAAATATATAGACGTATCTGTATACAAAATTACAAAATATATCGATACAATCGAATATTAAAAACATTAAAAACTGCAGGAACGGATAAAGGTACAGTTCCGATGCCGCTAAATATCATTTGTTTATTTACTTGTTACTATGGTAATTAATTCTGGCCTCCATGGTGTTGTTGACATATTTATACCTGTCAACGAAAAGGCATAATTAAAAGGGCCTAGTCGTGCGAACGGGGCAAAATATCAAATTCCAAGTTAGACCGTGTTTTTCGCCTTGTATCAAAGGTTACATGTGCAAAATTTTGTGGCAATCGGCGTACAGTGTGGATTTGTATTCAGTAACATACACATAAATCCTCAGACTTTGAGTTTTATATATATAGATTAAGTAACCTTCTCCAATATACTTCTTTTCTTTCTACATGGTATAGCGCACTTTTAGTTCTCTCTCCGTCAACGTCTCCCGTTTTCAATGTAACATATAATAAACACCCCCCTGTGCTTTGTGTGTGTGTATACGTATCATACATGGGTTAAGAGAGTATTTTTTCTTTTGGCTCTCTTAAAACATTTCGTAACGCTGCATCTTCGTAACTGAATTTTTGTTAGGCACTAACTAATGATCTGCAGACAACATAAACCCAGTCAGTACTAACGGTTTGTTGAATTATGAATTAGGGGAATAAATTTTTAAATTTCCAATATTAGTGGTATTGTAATTATTGCGACGTGATTATAACAATTTTAATTAATTAATATCATTTCGATTAATTAATAGGTATATATTTACTACGTATGATCTCCTACTGCTGATTAGTAGCCTATATCTACTACCAATATTAATACTGCCATTGTTATTACTTTAATGCCTCCCGAGTTTTACCGTTGGTTTATTGTTGTTGTTATTAATAGTGTTCTTGTTAATTCTGCAATGTTGTTAAAATTATTAACAACATTATTACTATTGTTAATGTTGTTGTTGTTATTATTGATGTCATAGGTATTAATAAATACGAGAGGAGAGTGACGACGTTTGGCCGTGGTGAGTACTTGACGATTCCTCTTACAGGATGTTAACAATTGTGTTGGTTCTTGGCTGGCACACTCGACTTGTACCAGTGCATAATGCAAACCTACAGCCAGTGTTATCTCCAAATTGACAGTCTAGTCGTATCTTATTTTCCTTTAATTCGTCCATTCAGTTGAGATACGAGTTTGTTCAACCTGCCCCACCCACCCACCACTCGGCATGTAGCATACAAAATATACTTTTATTGGTTGACGAAGCAAGTTTCTTGTTTGTCATGTCTTCATTAGAGAAGGTCCTGAACCCTGCCATTTGCATAATACCCGTAAATTGCAGAATACGGCCGCCGTTCTCGCCGCAATAAAATGTTTAGTTGTCTGCTCTGCCACGGGCTGTCAAATTGCCGACCAATCTTGATTCTATTTTACATTTTTAAATTGTAAAGACGTTACTTCACAATAAACATATAAAACCACTGAAGAGTGACGCAATGCTGTTGTAAAACTGCGCGTAGTAGCTTTAGTCGAAATGATTGACTTTAATTTTGTTCATTTATAATCAACTTGGATTTTCTCGTATTATTTTTTTTAACGAATTAACGGGTTTTTAGATATTTAATATTTTTAAAATTCCCTTAACGGTAACTTCCAGTCGAGAACTTCCTGTCGTGCGGTGTTATCAATATAGGCAAAGTCCCAAGTTTTTCACTTTTGCATCATAATTATAGTGGCTCAAATTATCTTTTTCAAATTCTTGCCCCATTGTCTATCATATTCTTTAATTATTTTATCCCAAAGGGGCTAAGAGCCTTAAAGAGATCACGAAGACAGTCCTTCGGAATTGGAGGGATGACATGAGATACTTGTCATGCAACAGTATTAAGAAGCTTAAGAACAAGCTTGTTAACAGGAGGAGTGGTGTATAAAGTTAACAAAATTAATCAGGGGTGAAAGCATTGGAGAATGCCTTGAGACCTGTAGCAGAAAAGTGCTAGTAATATGATAATACCACAGACGCCTCTCTCGTATCGTCCGAAGTAACGTGATTTCTGCTGCTTCCAAAGCTCTTGTATTAGTACTCAGCACTCCAGAATAATATGTGTTGTAGTACTTTATCGTTAAGAACAATATTCAGAACTTACCGCGTATAGGCATACCTTCAAATGAGACCATAGTTTACCTTTAAGCTTCGCTTACCGGAATTTCATGTAATTATTGTGTCACAATGTTTTGTAGCACTTCCGGTGTTGGTTAACCTCCGTGTCTAGTTGCAAACTTCATGATAAAGCCATAAATAGGCGTTACAAAGTGATCAATCGTCAACATTTCAACGTAACCCTTTTTTTCTCGTAAACAGCATACATATTGTCGTGGAACTTTGATTTATATTTACGAATTATTTCCTAATTCATAAGACAGTAAATTGTAAGCAAAATGTTTTTATTGCCCGCCCTTCTAATCGGCACTACGCACCCTTAGTTTAAAATTCATAGAATCTTGGAATGACATTACCCGAATAACACAGATAGCACTAAGTGAAATTACTACAATAACGTCGTGGCCTAACTTTCTTTTTGTTCAAATAAGGGAGACAATGTGACTACTATGAGTTCATTAAAAAAATCTTAAAACAGTTTTGTTACATCAAAGTAACAACTACAAAGTCATTACAGGATACAGAGTTTCCTAAATCTACGCGTATTTATTTACACTTTTGCCAGCAACTCTATGTTTACGGTGTTTGGGGTACTGACGGCTTTAAAAATTAGTAGGCTATAATATAGGAGTTTCCGTATAATACGGGAACGTTTGCACACTAGTAGAATACACACGCATTGTACACACGCACGCGCCCTCGCTCGCCCATATTATTATATTATTAATACATAATAATTAGCGTAATTAATGTAGGCAATAATTGTTAATATCATGACAGAAAGACTAATAATGCAAAACAAATCACAGTAGTAAAAATAATTGTTTTAATTGACAATAAGAATTGTTTCCGTGTGCGTGTTAGAACATGGGAAGTACACGACCATTACAAGAGGAAGGAAGCGCTCGCATGTTTCTGTAATAACGGTAACAATAGCTGATAAGCTGCCACAGGGTTCAATGTTTCCTTCTTACGTTACTCGTAACTCACACGGTTTGCCGCCACAACGTAATGACAGGAAACTGAATCATTACTGTACTGAATCACTGTGACGGTGACGTCGCGTCGCGTCGTGCGGGTTACGCTACCGCTACGCTACGCTACGAGGACACGGAAATGACGACGGTACCAGTATTTTAAAAGCATTGTTAGTTAATGCTATAAAATTGTACTGTAGCCTAAAGTGTAGATTACGTATTTGGTTTCTCAGTGTGAAAAATGTTTTGGTTTCTCCCTGTTAAATAAGTGTGAAAAGTAAGCGAATTTAACTAAACAGTCAGGAAATCGCATTGTCATAGAAATTTAACGCATTGTCTTAGAAATTTAAAATTACTGTAGACGTTTCAAATACAAATACTAACAACTCAACAATAAGAAAAACCTCCAAAGGAGTCCCACTGAAACAACCAGATAACTTAACAAACAATTTTCTAATGAATCAGTATCCAACTAGTTAATGTAATATCAGCAAGAAAAAATGCAATACCAAAATCTAATCGGGTCATTTATCTGTGCATAGCAAAACTACAAGTAGGCCTATGTTCGTACTCTTTATTAAGAATGCAGCGACTCTCTATTTGTAGAATCGAAACGTTATATTTTTAAGTAAGAGGCGGTGGATTTACTGAATCGTTCCCAACTGACACCGCCAATGGTTGGCGAACAACAAGATTCCGAAAACAAAAAAATACAAAATTCCGAAATTTAGAAATAAATAAAACTTTAAGTTGAAAGGATGTTGTAAGTTTGTTAATTACCATTTCCAAGGTAGCGAACACGCCTTTGATAGTGCTTTTGAGGTCTTACTAACCAATCAGAACACGGCTCCCTGTTTAAGCTTTATATACATAATTGTTTAGAGAACAGTTGTGTTGTCCCTCTGTAAGCTAATCAACATTTGATTGTACAAGTAAAACAGACAAATTTCAGTATAAGATTACTGTAACATTTCTTGAAGTCTTCGAGGTTTACTGAAATGAAGCGTTGCACAGGAAATGCTATCGAGATCATTGTTATTCGAATGCTACCTAAATTGCGGTTTAGAATGACTAATATCCGATTTGACGTTAACAGTTCTAAGACGAATAGGACGTGGCCTAAAGGTGCGACAAACAAACCAGAAACAACACGCCGCCTAAAGTGGAAGAAAATGACACCAATGTTAATGGCTACGTTATTGAAGTGTAGAAAACTGCAAACCCGTTTACACATATGCTTTCATCTTCCACTGTGGCTTCGTGATAATAAATGTTAAAAACAACATGGTGTCATTTGACTGTAGTAATTAGTCGGTATACATAGAAAAGGAAAATAGATAGTCCAACAAATACGGAAGCCATGGAGAGCTTTTAGTAAACTTGTTTTCACTTGATTAAAGCAAGAAAATACCGCAACAGTTAAAGTCCTAAATATACGGTTAGTGTTTTTCCTATTATAAGATTGGAGTCTGATCCTGGATCCTTACAAAACAGTTGAGTAAAAGCAAACAGGATCCTTAAATAAAAGTGGAAGCAACTCAGAAAACTACTAAAATATTAACGATAAAAATTACATTGAGAGAAAAAAGTGAAATGTGTGGATTAGGCAGAGAACGTGATTTAAGGAGGACAATAATACTCTTAAAGAGGGACTACGTAGAGTATATAGTACAAATTAAATACTGCTGGCAGATTCATCATACAGAAACCGTGGAAAGGGATCGAGGTAAGCCAATAATAAATTACTATAACTATAAAAATAGCACAGTGGAAGAGAAAAGACAAGAGAGGGATAGAGAGGAAGATGTTTCCTGAACAGCGAAGCAGAGCTGAAGATCAGTGAGAGTAGCCTGTTGTTTATGATTTTGACCTGGAGTAATAATATATGTCTGAAATAATATACTGCCTGACTGCTGCAAGAACCTAACCAAACACTCTTGCACTTGATACATTTAATAATTCAATTATTGTCTATCAAAATAAAATTAAAAAAAAATTCCTGTAGGAAAATCGGTTACTGCCTAATTGACGTAAGTAGGGGGAAATTGGGGGTTCAAACTCACAAAGGAATGCCGCCTTTCTTAAAAAACAATAAAAAACACTAAAAAACATGATCTCAGAGATGACGCCGCCACCGCTGGACCCGCAGCATCCCGATGGACCACAGCACCGCGAATTTCCGCGAATAAATTTTTTATTTTTTTAATTTTATTTTTTATTTTTTTAATTAAATTGATTTGGTGGGATGATGTTCAATGGACCACCAGCATCCGTGAATATACTTTTTTATTTTTTTAAGAAAGCTGATTTGCATATCAGTGGGTGGCTTTGGGTGGGTGGTTTCTTTTATTTCATATCGGTGGGTGGTGGTGGGTGGGGGGTGGTTCCAACTCGAAGCATTATAGTGTATATTAAAATATATGATCAGGTGTACCAACCTTTGCATGAGTTCAAATTTGTCGTGTGTTATAATGTATATTAAATCTATATGATCAGGTGTACCAACCTCTGTAGTATTATTATAGTGTATAGATATTTTATATGAGCAGGTTTGTCAACATTTTCTGCGGTGGGGGGGAGGGAAATTCAAATATGTGTTATATTGTGTATGTATAGAGCAGATCTGTCAACATTTTTTTTCTCTTCTGTGGTGGGAAATTCAAACTATATGATCATAATTGGTACTCTCTCTCGCTCTCTCACACGTTGTGTATGTCTCTCTCTCTCTCTCTCTCTCTCTCTCTCACTCTCTCTTGTTGTCAAACCGTTCTCCTCTCTCTCTGTAGTCAGTACCGAGCGCATGTATATGAAATTAGAAAGTTTATATTTATTCGACAAATATTAACGTTCTCTCTCTCTCTCTCTCTCTCTCTCTCTCTCTCTCTCTCTCTCTCTCTCTCTCTCTCTCTCTCACTTGTTTCAACTGTGTCAACAAATAGTAACGTCCTCTCTCTCTCTCTCTCACTTGTTTCAACTGTGTCAACAAATAGTAACGTCCTCTCTCTCTCTCTCTCTCTCTCACTTTCACACGTTTCAACTATGCAAGGTTCCATACCCTTTCTCCTGTCTCCCTCTCGTACATTGAGTAGTTGGTGTGATGAATAAATAATTTTAGCACTATCTCTCTTTCGTTGTCAAAACGTCGTCTTCATTTTCAATGTATTAAATAATTAATTAATTAATAGTTTATAATGCAGTCAGTGTGATTGATCCTTGTTAGAAATATATATATTTGGCGTCAATGAACTACTTACCCGTTATGTTGTTACAGACAATACTTCTGTTTTAAGGTTGCAGTTTACACACACACACACACACACAGATAGGTTCAGTAGTGTATAGCGAAATAAATTAAAATTATACACACACATGAAAACGGCGGCTGAAATTCATACAAATCTTCTGATGTAACAGTTCACAAAAAATAAATTAATTGTACACATGTTCAGAGGTGTAGAGTGAAATAAAATAAAGTCATAATTTGTTTAAATGATTAAATATATTTTAACATTCACAATATAAAATTCACAATTAAATAAATACATTAGAAATTGATATTTTTCGAAAGTTTATATATAATTGTGTGTCGTACTTGTAGAAGAAGCAACCTGCAACATAACAATACAACAACAACATTAAAATCATGTTAAATATCACACACACACAGATGCACACGCAACGCGCGCACATACAGACGCATACGCAACGTAATCACACACACACACACACACACACACACACACACACACACATACATACGCATACGCAACGTAACCAAACACGCAACGCGCCCACACACAGACGCAAACGCAACGTAATCATACACATACATACAACGTGTACACGTTTGGTTTGAATCATGTAGGGCCAATAAACAGATAACAGATTTAAATATGCTATAGTCATTGTAAGACGTTACAATCATTGAAGTGTTTAATAAGTAAATTGCATGTATGTATATATCACTGAATAATAATAATAATATAATCGTTCTAGTGTTAAAGTTTGCTGCAACAGGTAAAGCAGTTTACAAATAATTACATATAGGTTCAGAGGCGTATAGTGAAATAAATTAAAAATCCATTCATCAAAACTTTGTAAATTAGAATCTGCACTACATTCAAACACACAGTGAAAAAAAAAATTAGTAATGTAGGTTGTTACCTTAACGTGGTACATGCAGAACTAGTGCTGTTACAAAATATATATATATATATAGTAGGAAAGCCCACAGACTACTAGAAATAGTTATCACCTGAAAAAAAGAAACCACACATTACGAACTAATATGTATAAACACAAATATCGTTACAATAATAATAATAATAATAATAATAATAATAATAATAATAATAATACATAAACTTACGTTTACTGCCGTCCGAACTGAAGTGAGGAGGCAATAACTATAGATATCACAGTAAGAATTTTTGTTGTTGTTTTTTTTTTTTTTTGTTGTTAACCAGTGGTGTAACGGGGAATTTTAGCAGGTGGAGGAGCAGAGTCGTCATCGTCGTCGGCATGTATCCGATAATGTCCGTACGCAAGGGTATCACGACCATTGTCTAATATATAACGCTTATCATCATACGGTGACAACGCTTGCTTATTTACACGCATCGTGTACAACGTATGATGATCGCTACGTAAACACAACGCACTGACAGAAAACGGACAATGATCAGTGAGACACTTGCGATACATATCGTGTCGCAGACTCCTCTTAATAGCAACTCGAGGCACACCTTTACACACACGTTTTTGACTCGCATTGCTAGAATCTTCGTGGGCCACAAGGAACGAATAACATTTCGCTCTGAGACCTACGAATTCTCCAATAGGACGACCACACGTTTCATCCTTGAACAGTCCGACAACCTTTTTGTTCTTAAGGCTATAACAAGGATGAGACGTAGGGTAATCCGAGGTGTCAAAAACGTGCAAGTCCTTCTTCATATCTGCATACAAGTCTGATGTTTGAATATGATACATCAGACTGTCTGTATCAGTCATTAACAATTTAACGTTGCGGCCGTACTTGGCGACAGCATAACGATAATGAAAGTCGTACATTATTGTTTTGCTAACGTCAAGCACCGTGAAGCCGACATACACGGGACGAGAAAGAACAATGGATTTTTTACGGAGTGAAAGCCCCACCAGATCGTTCGTATAACGAATCATACGTTTTAGCCTGGGTGTGGAAACTAGTTTTTGAAGCCGTCGTTCATTCGAGACTAGTTCAAAGTCTATATGTTTCCGTACGTTCTCCAGCGACTTACCGTATACGGCGTTGTTCATCAGTTTGAAAAGGTCTTTTTCAAAGCTGTTGACGGCTGATTGCCTCTTGCGGGTGTTGAAATCGATAAACGGTTTCAACCAAGCGCTTTGCTTAAAACACAACACCCTATGAGTCGCTTTCAGCTCTAAACCAAGACTTAAATACAATTTCAAATTTCGATAATGGAGAACGTAATTTTGTTTGTCCTCCAAAGTTGTTAACAACTTCTCTACGGATGACCCTGATTCGTTATACGATGATCTGTATATACTCTCGTGTAAACGTTTGGAAAAGGGAGAAAGGATATCGTGTGTTATGCGCTGGCGCACAGGTGCAAGCGGGTAGTCGGAATGCAGGTCGTGTAAGGTATTAGGATAGTGTAGGTCGACTTCGAGGATGTACCCGATGTCAGCATCATCACTCACAGTACGTACGTCCAAGGACTCGATTTCGTTACGATCGAGCCATCGGAAGTCTGCGTAAGGGAGTGGTTGCGACATGGCTGCACCGTATAAATTGTTACAGTCCGTATACAGAATGAAGGAGGTCGGTTTCGAAACATCGTACTGGTCTGGAATCAGAGGATTGTTAGCGACTGCATGACGGTTGGATATCATCGCGCAGCCTCCGCGGATCCCAGACTCGACGTACAGATGCATATTTATTTCTGTCAACAGTTCTAATTCGACCCCGGTCAGTTTTAGCATCGCGTTCCAAGCGAGTCCGGGAAGCGAGTAAAAATGACAGGGGTCCAAGCAGTAATCGCGTAAGGCCATGTCTCGGAAACTTTCAAAGACATCGGCCAGCAGCATTACGTCTGTCAACAAATACAAATCATGGTAATCTCCAAACGTACGCAGATTGAATGCACTCCACACGTTTTGCGCGTGCTCGTAATCTGCGTCCGAAATAGATGATTCCATCAACCGGTTATCAAAGTGTTCACGAGCGGGTAGACTTGTTTCGTTGAACCGATCAATAATGTCAACATACTCGTATGGGTATACCCCCTTGCGTACGAGCAGATTGGTCTGTTCATCGAAACCCCGTCTAAGCATTTCCTCTCTGAGCAAAGGAAATTGGCTCCCGGACGCGGACAGATTGGTAACGAGTGTGTCCAGAGAGCGATTAAGAAATTGAAAGGAGTCTACGAAACGCAAGGGACCCAGGGAGAACGACACTTAACGCTCACTGGATGTTGCGATGCAGGATACGCGTTCGTCCTTATATTTCCCTAAACCAAGCATTAAATGGTGACAGTCGTAGCCACGAAGGTTGTGAAAGAAGACGGGGATATGACGAGGCATCTTGTAACTCAGATTACAGCTATTATGGGCTGCTCCCAAGAATTTCCCCGTAAGATGGCAATGATTGCGTACCTTGTCATCGTCTGTCAAAGGGCGCTCACACAAATGACAAACGGTGGCGTTAGTGAACACAACATTGTCATCATCGGACATAATTAATTGTACGTTATGTCGTACCACCTTCATCATATCCTCGGCGTCTTTCAACAACCACGAGAAGAACGTGTCTACAACGTTTTCACCCCGATAAACTTTAGCCTCTCTCCAAAGGCTGTGCGTATGATCGACGATAGCATAGGAGAAACCTAACGGGATATGCATCGCTTCGTATGATGTGGACGATACAGGAGGAGAAGTTAGTTTCTGACGGACACCGCTGCTATCGACGGAGTAGAATTCACCTAACTCGTGCACTGTCGTCGGGACGTTGTTACCAGGTGAACACGATTGAAGCGGAGTGATGAGGGACTCGAAGTCGGCGTAGACGGTGAAGGGTACTTTAAGACAGTGCGCGTAATTTTTAAAGGACATAAACTTCTCCTCCTCCGTGGGCATTTTGGTTTTCTGCTCGCCGTAAGGTGTGCAGTAGGGGTGATGATCGGACAGACCATGTTCTGTGGTGAAACGATGCAGGCAGTAGTCGCAGTAAAATGATTTATTGCTGTGTTTTGTTAGGGATGATAACAATCTATTCATGTTACTGATAAGACAGTAATGTTTTCGGCTATTCGTATCGGTCAGAAGCAAAAGATTAACGTGATGCGACCTGTCCTTATTCGGGGTAATTCTCAGAGGGTAAACCTCATTTTTTGATTCATTTTTGATATTGTCTTCTATATCATAGCCGAAAACGTTTATAGAAATGTTAGGATTCTGTGCTTCAAATTTGGAAATGGACTTTAACGAAACAGGGTACTCGATACCGGACATATTTAATGTGTTTATGAATGGGATGTAGTTTGAAGCACGGTCTCTATTACGTTCTTGAGGGTGTATGTGGGCTAGAACAGACCACAGAAAACACATTTCATCCTGGGGGTTCTTGATGTTGACTACTGCCCTGGTGTGTGAGAGTTTTCGCGGGGTTGGAAGGTAAGAGGACGCTGCTAGAGGCTGGTACCGTCCAACAACCAGTTCCAGCTTCAGTACAGCATCCACCGACCATCCGCTCCCGTCACGGGTAAAATTAGATATGCTATTGAAGATTTTATCGTAGGATTCATCGAGTAGACAATTCAACTCGTCGCTGTCGTCCGCGAGCAACGTGCGACAACGGCCGTGGAAGACGGCGTCTTTCGTTACCTCTTTCTCCTCACCACTGTCACCATCTACCACGGTTTTGGTAAAACGTATCCTGCACGCAATATGCCACTTGATATTGCGTAAACGTGTCTGCTCTGCCTGAATATCCTCAAGCAATAAAGGACGTGCCTCAGTCATTACGAATACTACGTCATGATCCGACTCGTTGACGTTCACTGGAATGTAGTCGAAGGTTGTGATGCACCCTCGGACACTACTGTTCCTCTCGATATAAAACCGAGTCACAACTGAAACAATAGAAACATGAGTATTAGTAACCAATAGGAATGATAAATAACGTGTACACACAAATTCATATTTGTAGTAAATAAATAACACTCGTCGGGGGGTAATATGTCAGTTTATTACAAACCGTGAAGATGTCGGCTACTCCTGATTTTAGTATTGAAAGTGAAAGAATAAAATCGTTCAAGTATTGGGAAGTGACGTTTATCAGCCCCGACGAGTTAGCGTTTGCGGGGTTCTACTTCTACCCTAGAAATTTCGATGTTTGTGGACATAGTATGTCATTCGTAGACGATAGAGTTAAATGCTTTTGTTGTGGAATTGAATTAGTTGATTGGAAAGAAGGTGACAAACCTATGAAGGAACATGAAAAATTTTCATCTACATGTCAATTTCTAAACGATGTTAAGAGTGAGACTTTTCATGCACACACCAATAGACATAGTATGACTCAAACGTTAATTCGCATCAGCAAGTTTGCACACTACATAATTACAAAAATAATTTCTTAACTGTGACAATTGGTATTGGACTTTTACCTTGTTCAGTCTGCTCCTCCCCACGTTCCTGCTGAAGGTTAGCCATGATCTTCAAGTGAGAATGAATACTGAAAAACAAAAGGTACTGTTATAACGCTGGTATTATGTTAGTGTATCGTAAACGTTTTATATATCAATTTGTACATAATACATGGACGCTTAGACCAACTATTTGCTAGATCGAAAAAAAAAAATTAAGTTTGTTTTCGCGCACACACACAAACAGATTTAAATAATACTTTCATGCTTACAATATACAACCAATGTACACAAACTTATAAAGCATCAAACTATATATATCATTCGTTGGGTTGTAATTATTATTAAACAGTAAATATGCTTAGAATGAAAATATTTGCTATGATTTTAGTAACATATAACAGTGTCTTACATACCACTCGAATCTATATATACTGTTCTGTTTCAGATAATAATAATAATTTGATCACGCACACACACACACACACACACACACACACACACACATACACATACATGTATTAAATCAATAAATAATGCACTTGATAAATTATGCTTACCAAACTAACGTATGTTGAATACACACACAGGAACTTGTGTATACTGAGACGCACAATAATTCAAGCAGTCTTTCAACTATTAAAAAAAAAAACTGCTGAGATAGATTTATCAACGCACGCCAGCAGTCAGTGTGAATCCGATAAAATTCAGTTATACCTAAAAATATATATCTTCAATTAGAAGTGTAATATAAAAGGTACAGTAAGAATATATTTCAGAAAATTGATCACCCACCCACACACACACACACACACACACACACACACACACACACACACACACACACACACACACACACACACACACACACACACACACACACACACACATGTATTAAATTCAAATATATATCTTCAATTAGAACTGTAATATAAAAAAATACGGTAAGAATATATTTCAGAAATTGTGATATGAACATACACATTGTAATATATATAAAAATATTACAAATATAAATAAAAATTGATATTAAATAATGGAATTGTGTAGAAAGATATTATGTGTGTAATTTTGGTGATAACAAGGGTATTGTGCTCTTCCTTTAGCCCCACTAGTTGGGCAAGTCAATTTGTAATATATTTACTAATATAAAATAAAAAAAAATAATTATAATTGAAATATGTTGATATTTGTTGATACGTATTGATATTTTGTTTATCACTGGTTCAGTCTGACTCCTTAAAGTCCCATTGTTAGGCTAGTCAAATTGTAATATAATTTCAAGTGTAATAAAAAACAAAATATAAAGATATTGATGATAAGAAAATGTTATAACTAGGTGTGTTTGGTTGATAAACAATAAATACATCAAACTTTAAAAATTCTGCAAATATTTTTTCTCGTTCTGGTATAGAGTTTGTTGGAATGATTTAATTTAATTAATTAACAATTAATTAATTAGTTGAATTGGTAATTTCCTTCCTTGCCTATTCTCTCAATGCGAATTATGTTTTTACTGAATAAAAAAAAAAAATAATAATAACATTAATGGTAGAAATAAAAACAATGCTGGTAACTGAATACTGATTTGCGTTTATTCATTCAAAATTGTGCGCCAGTCAAACTGCGCATGTCCCAGGCACTGGCTAATATTCGCCACAGTCGGCAGTGAGAAAGATTAACAAATATATTTTTTACAAGTTAAATTTATGGTTCTTTTAACGAGTCGAAATGGTCAGAGGGCAAGGAACAAGATACATTTAACAGGTATTCTTAAACTAAATGTTAACATCTGAAATAGAACAGAATTATTATTATAATTGTCAATTAGAAAGAAATTATTTAAAATTCGAACCAAGTCGAAGAAATGACGTCACTCTGCTCCAGGTAGCACTGCACCGTCTATGTGAGAAATTCAGCAATGGCCGCCGTCTGCTTGGTTTTAATCTGCTATGACGCCGTTGGAATCGAAGATCTTCTCCCACAGAAATAAAACGATGTTCCCTTTTCCTGCGAAGTGGTGTTGTTCCAAAATATAGTGTTGAATGTCCCCTCGTCGTCTGCGATGTCGAATTCTGGATGGATCTCTTGTGTAGTGTAGTGTTCAAATATGCGTGTTGGTTTTGTGAATTTGTTCCAAAAATTGATCAAAATGGCTGTCGATTTCTGGCGTTAAGTTTTATGGTGTTATTCTGTGTTTTTTGGAAACTTGTGAAGTGTTAGACATAGATAAATAATGTTATTTCACTTGTTAGTTCATCTCCGTTACACGCCACATAACCACACTTGGTTTTAATATAAATTATTTGGTTTTCAAAACTCCACTAATACATTTTTCAACTGTTCAGCTTTGCGATTAACAATAGACTAAACGACGCAACGTCGTCGTTTTAGGGCAATTTGTGGTATGTCTTTTTCCTCTTCATATTGTTTAATTATAAAATATCTGTCTAAGACTTGTTTCACTATCTAACTATACATAACAAGTTTTCTTATTTTTTACTGTATTTCCAATATTTCTTAATTTTACATGAATCTAACTATTCAGTAATATTGATTATTTAATTTTACATCTTTTGATATATAGCTGGGTTTGTTTCAAACTCATTTAAGCCCAAAAATTACAATTTTGCATAATAATTGCATGTCCCATATTTTGTACAAATTCAGTGTTTTAAAGGTTTTTATTTGTTTTTTCGGTATAATATTTCCATGGAATACACCTAATAACTCCGTAATTACTTTGTTGTTAGTAATTTGGTTATTAAAACATTTCAATATTGATTAATTTGCTGTTTAGTCTGATTTGATTACTATCATAAGCCTATTTTTTACTGTTTCCAAAAGAAGTTAGTTTTCTTTCTTTTGTCATTCTATTTGCTATTAACTGTATCTGTATTAATTATATTTTCAATTCCTGTATTGTATGTATTGAATTCTATTCCTATTACATAGATTAATTCTTTGATAGATAGTTTTTTTTTTGGTTTATAGGCCAGTCTGTGTTTACTACATAGTGTCTTGGTGGGTCTGTTTGTACATTATACATGGTTTACTGATTTGAATAAAACTATTACATTTTTATGCCCTACTTGCCTCTCTGACTTACACAATGGAAAATTAAATGACATGATTTTAATTACAATAGAATATCTTGTATCTACTAAACTTTCTTTATACTAATAACATCATTGAACCATAACATGAACATCTTATGCCTAATTTTAACAAAAACATCTTATTATCAACTATTTTCCATATATCACCTAATTTTAACAAAAACATCTTATTCCTATTATTTTTTCCTGTATCATCAAATGATAACAACATAGCTTATCCTAGACATAATTTAATTAGAAAACATAAAAAACTCCTATTACTAGTAACACTGTCAGTCACTAACTGTCTTGTGTATGTATTATTCTTATGAAAACACTTTAACTGTGATAATAAAAAAAAAACCTCGTGTATCTATTTACACCTTACATCTAAAATATTATTTAATTAATAATAAATAATAAACATCTTAATATTAGGCATACCTTCAGTTATGAACCGTCCTTTGGTATTTTTGTCCTCACCATTTATTTAGTTATAATTAAAGAAAACATTTTATATGTAATAGTCCTTATATCTAATTTAAAACTCTTATTACTAGTAATGTTGTCAGTCCTTAGACCGTCTTTCCTTTCAATGGTTTTATTATTATTATTCTACACTCATGGTAGTCTTTTTATAATACTTAAACCTCATTGAAGATTTTTTCATAGATTTTTTAACTATGTTTCTCACTGTACACTCTGTAGTTCCTTAATTTTGTTATTTCACTTCACTTTATTGTATTCTACACTCTGGTAGTCTTTTTAGTGAGTTCTACTCTATGGTAGTCTCTTTTGGTATATTTTTTGACATGTTACACTTACAACTAATATACAATTTGTTTTTATAGTATTGTATCTTGCAACTTGTTTGGGGTTTACCTATATCGGTTTCAATTTTGTCTCATGGTATTTAATATATGATTAACATTTTGTTTTGGCATATCTCTTCCTGTTTCTGGTCTCTGTTGGAATCTTGATATGTTTCGTCCCTTCTTCAAATATCACATTAGTAGTTTCCTTATTAAAATGGTTTCATGACAGATTATTTCCTTTTTTATGGTCCTTCCCTTTTTGTACTGCTTCCCCAATCTACTGGGTATACTGCTGGTTTAACTGGTTTTTTCATAGTAGGTTATTTTAATTAATGGTTTTCTTTATTATCTTCCATTTTTATTAACATTTTATAGACTTAATTATACAGTTTCTAGTGTAATCCTTAACCAATTTACTCCTCTCACTCACTATGGAACTTTTTCCTTTATTTATGTAACATTAATTCAAATGTTTAGTGTGATAATTTTGTTATGTTACATATGCTCTCCTGTAAAAGTGATTAGTTCAGATCATACTCTGTATGGATGAAATAATTACTACTAATTCTTTTGTATTTACATTTTCTCCGTGATTACATGTTTTCACTTTATATACCTTCTTTTTCCACCATTGCTTCCTCTCAGCTGATGTGTATCTCCTTCATTTGTTTCTTTTTTCATTGATAAGTGATCTTCAATCTTGTGTATAACATTATCATTTTATATTCCTTCTTATTTGGTGCTTCCTCACCAGTATGTTTACTCCCTAACATTCCCTAACAAATTAATTGGAACAGTTCAGAGTGGCACTTTTGGCTTCAATCCCTGCTGTCCAATACTTCAATTGAGTCCAGAGGTATTATCATCTCTGCTCAACACATAAGACTGATGGCATTTTCTACATCCAGTCATAAAAATAAATAAACAGTAAAAGTAGTCATTTTTGACTAAAATAAACATCTTTAGATTCTTCACTTCATAATACGTTATATTAATTAATACTTTTATACACTTGACTCTTCTTCTCTCTTAAAGCTTATTCCATATTAGGTGGTTTAGGTATGTGGTATAATATACATTTCATCATGTTTACATAGTAAGTAGTATTTATATTTACTCTTTCTACCATCTGGTATCCATTGAGTTACTTTTATTGCTCATGGTATAACATGAATTAATTCTTTATCACTTTCACTATAACAGTGGTTGTTGTAACCGCATTATCATTATTAGTATCAGGTTTTTGTTTTTTTGGTTTCTGGTCTCACTATTTGGTCTTTAGTGAGCTGGTCCTTCTTCATTGTTCCATTTTTATTAAATTATTTTCTTTGTGAGTTTGGTTAATTTGTTCGATTAAGTCATATGACATTCTGGTTTCCTTTCTCCCTTAGAATTTTGTATCTCTTTCTTACAAAATCTTTTTTCATATTTCAGAGTTATTTCTCATCATTTGTATGAGTAATGATGTGAGTTTACTGTCTTTTAATTTTAGACATTTTTATTCAACTACATTCTTTCTTGTTCATAGTTGTTTTTCAAATATTTTGGTATAAGTTGTACTTATTATTGTTTTGAATTTTGAAATTATTATTCCTCAAAATTCTTTTTGCATTCATAATAGTCTTTGAATGTTTGTGTAAGTGGTACTTACTAATTATTTTGAATTTGGACAATTATTATCTGCATCCAAATTCTTTTTACTTGCATAATAGTCTTTGAATATTTGTGTAGCTTGTACTTACTATTGCTTTTGAATTTTGAAGCTTATTATGTTCAAAATTCCTTTTATTTATTCACAATAATCTTTTAAATGTTTTGTTGTAAGTTGTACTTACTGATTTTTGGAATTTGGTAATTATTATCTTTATCAAAATTCTTATTTTGTTCACAATATTCTTTCAGATATCTAGTGTAAGTTGTACTTACGGATTTTTGAATTTTGTAATTATATTCTTATCAAAATTCTTTTTTCGTTTACAATATTCTTTCTGATACTTGGTGTAAGATGTTCTTACTATATTTTTGAATTTTGTAATTTCATTTTATCAAAATTCCTTTTTTTTTTTTTTGTTCACAATATTCTTTCAGATATCTAGTGTAAGTTGTACTTACGGATTTTTGAATTTGGTAATTTTTTATTCTTACCAAAATTCTTATTTTGTTCACAATAGTTTTAACTCACAACTATGAGTCCTCCAAATATTTTTTAATGGATAACTGATTATAAGTTCCTTTTACTTTATTCGAAATGATATCCTTTAGTACATATGTATTATTATTATTGTTTTTAATAATCAGGTATGGGCCGGTATACAGCAGTAATAACTTTTTGGTAATGCCTTCCAAAGTACTGGGTAATTCCCTGTTTTTCAGCAGTACCTTTTCTCCGACTTCATAGCTTATTATTTTCTTAACAGCTTTTTGATATTTGTTCTTGCGCCTTTCCTGGTCTTCAGCCAATTTATTGTGGAATCTAATTCGATTGAATTTGTATTCTTGACTCCTGGGGAACTCTATTATGTCTTGTATTTCTCTCGGAGGTGGTCTTTCATACATTGCCGTGTATGGCGTGGTACCAATAGCGGTGTGATATGACAAATTAAGGAATTCTTCAGTCGCTAATAAATATTCTTGCCACTTCTTTTGTTGATTATAGCAATAAGTTCGTAATATTCTTCCGACCTCTCGCAGTACCCTCTCCGCTGGATTCTTCTAGTAGATCCTTACGGATATCCTTTAAATAATTGCTGTATATTATGGTAAAATTTTTTCTGTTTTTCTTCACATTCATACCTACTTGATTAAACCCAGCAGATTGGGGCAGTAAAGGGTCATTGGATTTTATTACTGCCTCCGTTCGTTTAAATGTTCCGCTTCATTACGGATCAGGCCGTTGGAAGCGTCAGCTGGAAGTCCTGAGGCTGTTTCGTTTGGTTCTGCTCGATCGTCTGGTTGGGCTTCTGTTACAGGTAGTCTTCGCTGATTATCCAGGCTGGAACTACGTCTGGGCTCGTACTCTCTGTACCTATTACTTCCCTGGCTCCCTTGGAAAGTCTCGTACTCGTAGTATCGGCTCCTTCTTTGAGGCTGGTACCTCCTGTGTCCACTGCCTTCTCCTCGGATGTAATTAACATTAGGTCGATATGCCCTGTAATTGTGGTTACCTCCACTTGGGTAATTTCGGTTATAATTACCATGATAATTATTATTATTAGAAAGGTTGGGGTTCCTCTGACCATTTGGAACATAGTTACTATTATGATTATAATAACCGTTGTTATTTTGGGGACGGCTATTATTATTATTATTATTATTGTTGTGGTTGTTGTTATTATTATTATTCATACGAGGAATATTACTATTATTATTATTATGGTTAAGCCTCGGCAAATTATTGTTATTTCTAGGGTTATAATTGTACTCGGCATTATTCCGATTTGCGGAATTATAATTGTTATTATTACCCACATTCTGCCGATTATTATTATTATTCAAATTATTGCTGTTATTCCTTGGTTCCAGCTTTTCATACCTCCTGCGACTTTGACGGTAATAGTCTTCGTGCTCGTACATCTCTAAAAGCTCGGTCATGGCTTGCACCGTTTTTATTTGACTATTTCGTCTGGCTCTGATAATATCCTCCTCGTAGTGGTATGAGAGTTTGCTGACCAGGCATTCTTCCGGTATTCGGGGCTCTAGATGTTTGGCCACGCACACCTTTCCTAAAAAGTACGCCGTTAAAGTTTGGTTTCCATATGGGTTGTACTTCCCATGGCATATCCCGTCTCTGGCGATATTTTGCGTTGATTCCGACCAATATTTGGCTTTGAATAGCCTTCTGAATTGTTGATAGTCGGTCACCTCGTCTCTTATTGCCATCCACCAATTGTCTGCTATTTCCTTGAATGATTCGTCCAGCACCTCTTTGTTCTCCCTCCAGCGATTACCTCTGTGTTTGGCAAAGTATTCCTCAATTCTTGCTAGGAATTCCATGGGTTTATTTTTATAAAACCTGAAGTTAATCCCTTCACGATTTTCACTGTTGGGACAACTGGTAATGGTTGTCGGTCGACTATGGAATAGGTCTATATCGGTCTGGTTCTGTCGTACCTGACTGTTGATACTGGTCACAGCAGCTTCTATGCCGTCACATTTCTCTGTGAATCGGTCCTGCACTCGCTCCCAGTCTTCTCGTGTTTCCTTTAGTTTTTCCTCCAACGTCTTCCTAGTCGTTTCTTCAATGGTGTTAACCTTCGTATTTATTTCTGTTCTGATACTCCGTACTTCTTGTTCGGTTTGACTCCATTTTTCGTCAGCTCTGGTAACCCTTTGTTCGATTACCGTTATTTCCTCTTCTACTTTCTTGCTGATTGTCTCATTGTTTTCAGCTATCTTCTGGCTCAATTCTTCCTTCAATATTTCCATTCTTCCGTCTAACCGGTTCATGTTCTCTTGGTTTGTCTCCTTCAATTCTTCCCTCAATTGCTGACTATTGCTTTCCATTTTCTGATTTGTTTCTTCCATCCTCTTGTTAGTTTCTTCCAATTTTTGGCTTATCTGGGTCAATTCCTCTTTCGACTGTTTATTGTCAGTCTTTATTTCCTCCATTTTCTCCTCAATTTTCTGAATATTTTCTTCCATCTTCTCTTCTATCTTCTTGCTAGTATCTCCAATTTTATTGCCCAACTCTTCCTTCAATCGTTGGTTATCATTCTTCATTTCCTCCTCCATCTTCTTGCTGCTTTCTCTTAATTCCTCCTTCAATCGTAGGTTATCGTTCTTCATTTCCTTACTATTTTCTTCGATTTTCTTATTGGTATCTCCGATTTTATTACTCAACTCTTCCTTTAATTCTTCCTTCGTTGTTTTGAATTCTCGGAGTAACATCTCCATCATTTGATCAAGTTTTGTATTTTCCTTTGCGGTGGATTCCTCCGGCTGTTCCTTCTGTGGTGCAGGCTTATTTGGTTCTGCTGGCGGTAACATTAACTCCACATCTTCCACTGGTGTCGCTTCTTTATCCTCCATGTTTATCTCCTGCTCGGCCTCCATAGCCCTTTTTCTTGATGTAGCTCTCCTGTGCATCTCGCTCCCTCTTCTGACCTGTTGATCGTTGCCAAGCTAAAAATAGGAAATTGGACAATCGTCCTTATTTTACAACACTATTATCTCCTATTTAAAGCCCCTTAAGTTGGACGCCAATTTGTAATATAATTAAAAATATTACAAATATAATAAAAATTAAATAATTGATATATATATAGATATATAGTGTGTGTATCTTTGGTGCTAACAAGGGTATTGTGCTCTTCCTTTAGCCCCACTAGTTGGGCAAGTCAATTTGTAATATATTTACTAATATAAAATAAAAAAAATAATTATAATTGAAATATGTTGATATTTGTTGATACGTATTGATATTTTGTTTATCACTGGTTCAGTCTGACTCCTTAAAGTCCCATTGTTAGGCTAGTCAAATTGTAATATAATTTCAAGTGTAATAAAAAACAAAATATAAAGATATTGATGATAAGAAAATGTTATAACTAGGTGTGTTTGGTTGATAAACAATAAATACATCAAACTTTAAAAATTCTGCAAATATTTTTTCTCGTTCTGGTATAGAGTTTGTTGGAATGATTTAATTTAATTAATTAACAATTAATTAATTAGTTGAATTGGTAATTTCCTTCCTTGTCTATTCTCTCAATGCGAATTATGTTTTTACTGAATAAAAAAAAAATAATAATAACATTAATGGTAGAAATAAAAACAATGCTGGTAACTGAATACTGATTTGCGTTTATTCATTCAAAATTGTGCGCCAGTCAAACTGCGCATGTCCCAGGCACTGGCTAATATTCGCCACAGTCGGCAGTGAGAAAGATTAACAAATATATTTTTTACAAGTTAAATTTATGGTTCTTTTAACGAGTCGAAATGGTCAGAGGGCAAGGAACAAGATACATTTAACAGGTATTCTTAAACTAAATGTTAACATCTGAAATAGAACAGAATTATTATTATAATTGTCAATTAGAAAGAAATTATTTAAAATTCGAACCAAGTCGAAGAAATGACGTCACTCTGCTCCAGGTAGCACTGCACCGTCTATGTGAGAAATTCAGCAATGGCCGCCGTCTGCTTGGTTTTAATCTGCTATGACGCCGTTGGAATCGAAGATCTTCTCCCACAGAAATAAAACGATGTTCCCTTTTCCTGCGAAGTGGTGTTGTTCCAAAATATAGTGTTGAATGTCCCCTCGTCGTCTGCGATGTCGAATTCTGGATGGATCTCTTGTGTAGTGTAGTGTTCAAATATGCGTGTTGGTTTTGTGAATTTGTTCCAAAAATTGACCAAAATGGCTGTCGATTTCTGGCGTTAAGTTTTATGGTGTTATTCTGTGTTTTTTGGAAACTTGTGAAGTGTTAGACATAGATAAATAATGTTATTTCACTTGTTAGTTCATCTCCGTTACACGCCACATAACCACACTTGGTTTTAATATAAATTATTTGGTTTTCAAAACTCCACTAATACATTTTTCAACTGTTCAGCTTTGCGATTAACAATAGACTAAACGACGCAACGTCGTCGTTTTAGGGCAATTTGTGGTATGTCTTTTTCCTCTTCATATTGTTTAATTATAAAATATCTGTCTAAGACTTGTTTCACTATCTAACTATACATAACAAGTTTTCTTATTTTTTACTGTATTTCCAATATTTCTTAATTTTACATGAATCTAACTATTCAGTAATATTGATTATTTAATTTTACATCTTTTGATATATAGCTGGGTTTGTTTCAAACTCATTTAAGCCCAAAAATTACAATTTTGCATAATAATTGCATGTCCCATATTTTGTACAAATTCAGTGTTTTAAAGGTTTTTATTTGTTTTTTCGGTATAATATTTCCATGGAATACACCTAATAACTCCGTAATTACTTTGTTGTTAGTAATTTGGTTATTAAAACATTTCAATATTGATTAATTTGCTGTTTAGTCTGATTTGATTATTATCATAAGCCTATTTTTTACTGTTTCCAAAAGAAGTTAGTTTGCTTTCTTTTGTCATTCTATTTGCTATTAACTGTATCTGTATTAATTATATTTTCAATTCCTGTATTGTATGTATTGAATTCTATTCCTATTACATAGATTAATTCTTTGATAGATAGTTTTTTTTTTGGTTTATAGGCCAGTCTGTGTTTACTACATAGTGTCTTGGTGGGTCTGTTTGTACATTATACATGGTTTACTGATTTGAATAAAACTATTACATTTTTATGCCCTACTTGCCTCTCTGACTTACACAATGGAAAATTAAATGACATGATTTTAATTACAATAGAATATCTTGTATCTACTAAACTTTCTTTATACTAATAACATCATTGAACCATAACATGAACATCTTATGCCTAATTTTAACAAAAACATCTTATTATCAACTATTTTCCATATATCACCTAATTTTAACAAAAACATCTTATTCCTATTATTTTTTCCTGTATCATCAAATGATAACAACATAGCTTATCCTAGACATAATTTAATTAGAAAACATAAAAAACTCCTATTACTAGTAACACTGTCAGTCACTAACTGTCTTGTGTATGTATTATTCTTATGAAAACACTTTAACTGTGATAATAAAAAAAAACCTCGTGTATCTATTTACACCTTACATCTAAAATATTATTTAATTAATAATAAATAATAAACATCTTAATATTAGGCATACCTTCAGTTATGAACCGTCCTTTGGTATTTTTGTCCTCACCATTTATTTAGTTATAATTAAAGAAAACATTTTATATGTAATAGTCCTTATATCTAATTTAAAACTCTTATTACTAGTAATGTTGTCAGTCCTTAGACCGTCTTTCCTTTCAATGGTTTTATTATTATTATTCTACACTCATGGTAGTCTTTTTATAATACTTAAACCTCATTGAAGATTTTTTCATAGATTTTTTAACTATGTTTCTCACTGTACACTCTGTAGTTCCTTAATTTTGTTATTTCACTTCACTTTATTGTATTCTACACTCTGGTAGTCTTTTTAGTGAGTTCTACTCTATGGTAGTCTCTTTTGGTATATTTTTTGACATGTTACACTTACAACTAATATACAATTTGTCTTTATAGTATTGTATCTTGCAACTTGTTTGGGGTTTACCTATATCGGTTTCAATTTTGTCTCATGGTATTTAATATATGATTAACATTTTGTTTTGGCATATCTCTTCCTGTTTCTGGTCTCTGTTGGAATCTTGATATGTTTCGTCCCTTCTTCAAATATCACATTAGTAGTTTCCTTATTAAAATGGTTTCATGACAGATTATTTCCTTTTTTATGGTCCTTCCCTTTTTGTACTGCTTCCCCAATCTACTGGGTATACTGCTGGTTTAACTGGTTTTTTCATAGTAGGTTATTTTAATTAATGGTTTTCTTTATTATCTTCCATTTTTATTAACATTTTATAGACTTAATTATACAGTTTCTAGTGTAATCCTTAACCAATTTACTCCTCTCACTCACTATGGAACTTTTTCCTTTATTTATGTAACATTAATTCAAATGTTTAGTGTGATAATTTTGTTATGTTACAACATACATGTATTAAATTCAGTAAATAATGTTTTAATGCAAATAATTTTTACTAGTAACATATAACAGCGTCTTACATACCACTCGAATCTATATATACTGTTCTGTTTCAGATAATAATAATAATTTGATCACACACACACATACATGTATTAAATCAATAAATAATGCACTTGATAAATTATGCTTACCAAACTAACGTATGTTGAATACACACACAGAAACTTGTGTATACTGAGACGCACAATAATTCAAGCAGTTTTTCAACTATTAAAAAACTGCTGAGATAGATTTATCAACGCATGCAAGCAGTCAGTGTGAATCCGATAAAATTCAGTTATATCTGAAAATATATATATCTTCAATTAGAAGTGTATAAAAGGTACAGTAAGAATATATTTCAGAAAATTGTATTAAATTCAAATATATATCTTCAATTAAAAGTGCGTTAAGAATAAAAGTACGTTAAGAATATATTCAGAAAATTGTAATTTGATCATACGCATACGCTTACACACACATGTATTAAATTAAAATATATATATCTTCAATTAGAAGTGTAATTAAAAAAATACGGTAAGAATATATTTCATAAATTGTGATTTGAACATACACATTGTAGCATGACAGATAATCCACACAAATACATTACTCAATGATCATTAATAAAGCTCTAAGATATGGAATATCCAGATGAGAATTAATTAAAATGCACTGTTTAATAATATATTCACAAGAAAGGTTGAATAAAGAAAATTTCTGCAAACAATATAATATAATACAAATTTAAAAACCCAGAAGACTAAAATTAATAATAACAAAATTACCCAGGTAAGATAGAAGCAGGCAATTAATATACCCCGTCAAAGAAACCAGACCAGAAGAAACGAAGGCATACACGGCGAAAAACTATTACTGAAGAAAGAAGAATAATTAAAACTACTATTACTGAAGAAAGAAGAACAATCAAAGATACAGAAGACAGAAGAAAGAAGAATAATTAAAACTACTATTACTGAAGACCGAAGAAAGAAGAACAATCAAAGTTACTGAAGAAAGAAGAACTAATTAAAACTACTATTACTGAAGAATGAAGAAAGAAGAACAATCAAAGATACAGAAGACAGAAGAACAATCAAAGCTACTGAAGACAGAAGAAAGAAGAACAATCAAAGATACAGAAGACAGAAGAAGGAAGAATAATTAAAACTACTACTACCGAAGACAGAAGAAAGAAGAATAATTAGAACTAAAGAAGAAAGAAGAACTAATTAAAACTACTATTACTGAAGAATGAAGAAAGAAGAACAATCAAAGATACAGAAGACAGAAGAAAGAAGAATAATTAAAACTACTATTACTGAAGACCGAAGAAAGAAGAACAATCAAAGTTACTGAAGAAAGAAGAACTAATTAAAACTACTATTACTGAAGAATGAAGAAAGAAGAACAATCAAAGATACAGAAGACAGAAGAAAGAAGAATAGTTAAATCTACTATTACTGAAGAAAGAAGAACAATCAAAGATACAGAAGACAGAAGAAGGAAGAATAATTAAAACTACTACTACCGAAGACAGAAGAAAGAAGAATAATTAGAACTAAAGAAGAAGGAAGACTAATTAAAACTACTACTACTGAAGAAGGAAGAAGGAAGAATAAAGAAGAACCAAACTCAAAGAAGAAAGAAGAATAATAAAAATAAGAACTACAGAAGAAGGAAGAAGGAAGGATAATCCAAAACTACAGAAGAAGGAAGAATAACCAAACTCAAGAAGAAAGAAGAATAATTAAGACGACCCATATAAAACAAAAACCCCATAGGGAAAGAACCCCCAAAAAACCCAAAAATCAATGAATGCCCAAAAAAGAAAGTATAACACATTAAAAAACCATATCACTGTAAAACTGACAAAAAACTAAAAGTGTTAGCTGTAGTAAATATTAGTGCATTCAAAAAGTTATTGTGTAATGTGCATAAACAAATCTTCACAGTTCCCCCATGGTTGAATATTTCATATTAAAAACTAGAAAAAGACTAGTAAATATAGTAATAATTTACCATGGAAAGGTGTAAGTGATCAAATTATAACTAATAAACTTTAAGAAAGGTGCATGAGTAGCAGTACAAAGTAACAAACTTTAAGTTTTGTGAACAGTGCCTACTTTGATAATGAAGTAGTAATTTTACTAATAAAAAGCTACTAAAACTGTATGAACATTCCATAGAATGGAATATAACTTAGATAGCCAGGGTTATACTTTAAGAGGGGGCGTAAATCTTATAAAATGGGGAATTACAGAACTAACTGTTTATGATGGAGTAGTAGAAGGTATTAACAATTATATATGGATCCAAATGTGGGGTTCTAATTAAATATAGCATTTAGATAAGTAAGGGTTAGTCATAAGAAATACTAGTATTATAATTGTTATTTTATTGTTCATGTTAATTTAGGAATGCATTATCTAAAATTAGATAACATTCCAATGTGGTAGAAATACTTTTTATTATGTTATTAGGTGATATACCAAAACAATGTTATTAAGAACACCAGTTTTATATATCTGGGTGTTATATTTTAATTGTATAATCTATAATTACTGTTATGCCAGATCAGAGAACTAATTTTTAATCAAATATATCAGAGTCAGAAGTCAGAGAAGGAAATAAAATAATTACATTAGTAAAACATTCTGCAAATAGCCACAATTCAAATCTAGGCAATATAATAAAGTTAAAATGCAGAATAATTAATAAACCTAATCTTATAAACCAGTCAAACTGACAATATTTAGGCAAGATACACCCAACATATTAAATACTATGTAAATAAGGCTTTCTAAAGATATGGTCATTCTATGAGTAAAATTATTTATTTGTATAATGAAATACCATTTGAAACTGAAATAGGTTCACTAACTTTATCAGAAGGGGAATCATATACAACTGAATTATATGAAAAAACCATCATTAATATACTAAATTGCAATAAAATAAGTGAGAATTGATAATTATACAAATTTCAGATTTCATAGAATAATAATTATATTAGTTAAAATGGCTATTATTTACATAGAAGACAGGGAAGTATAATTTTAGGCCTACCTCCCAAAAAATTATAAGAAATAATTTTCAGATAAAACTTTGTAATACTAACTTAATTACTATCAAAATAAGTAGAATAGAATAGTGAAAACGAATATGTATTTTATATTTCAAACAGTTAAGTAATAACGAATTTACTTTATAAGCATAGTGCACGAAATTAAAGTGTGTCGGAAGTTATGGCAATTTTAAACAATGTCTTTTTAATATTAAATTGGCTAAGACGTTTCGGATGACGAAGGAAATCCAGGCAGTTCATTATTATACATTGAAGAGCACACTTGACGTGAATATTTTATAAAACCCAACCTTAATGGCGATTACGTATAACTAAAGTTCGGAATCAGTTTTTGTGTAAAAATTAAATTTTAAACTATTCTAATCATTGTGAAGTGGTGAAGTTGCCCTATGAACTACATAACACCTATAAACAGCATCACATATCACTATTTAAACGAAATAACACTGGAGTCACACCAAATACCAAGTGAATATTCGAGGTTAAACGGACACACATAAACACCAATTGATCTACTTATTTAACAACATTTTTACACCCAGTGACTTTTCCATCTTACTCCAGTGACATTAAAATATACCCAAGAAGAGATTAAACGATTACGAAGAGGATTTAATCGCAGAAGGAACATATTTATTCCACAAGTACTTTGTCAATGTTCGAAGGTGAAATCCACGCATGCGCCAGACGGCCACTTTGACTGATCTCATCAACACAACCAGTCGACTGTTTGCGGAACTGTGGTGAATAAAAATTATATATAAACTTTTATTATTACTAATTACCATTCTATTGTTTAATTTTAATACATTTTCAGCATTGTAAGTGTTATACTTTCTGACCCTGACCTTCTCTGGCTTTTTTATAAATAACCGTTAAAAGAACCTATATGTGTATAATACCAATATAAAAGTCATAGATCGACCGGACCTGAGTGAGTCGATACGGCATTATAACATTGTTTTCAATTAAGCAAATTCATTATTTTGTTGAATAAACGCTTGTTATCTAGTGAATTGAATTTGATTTCTTTAATAAAGGAATATAACCATTAATTAATAAAGAAAACTCGACAACCTTTAAAGGCAATATATGCGAATTACAACCTTTCAAGAGGAAGAAGAAGAGAGCTGTTCGCGCCTAATTCAAAGTGGATTGTCTTTTTAATAAATTTAACGAAGGGAAGATCATTACTAGAAGACACACCATACCATACTATTTATAATTACAATCAATAATCTCAATTTATTACTAAATTTTAAGAATATAAACACCTCGAAAACAATTATTTCAGAATTATAAAATTATATCACATTTCAAATTGCTACAACAACAACATACACCAAGAACATTTGATAACAGCATTATTTAGGAACATTACCAAATCGACGTCTCCCGGAGCGGAACGTCATTACTACACCTACGCACCATAAAAGTCAATCTGGGTAATATTATACCAGAACACCATTACAATTACAATTATATATTACCAAAGTGAAGACCAGCAGAGAGAGCCGAATGAAGACTAGAAGACATCATCTATATTACTACACACAATAGTGAGAGTACAATTTTCATACAACTACATATATTTTTATATTTGTATATTTTGTAATTTACATTTATATTACAAAATTGGCGTCCAACTAAAGGGCTGTAATTAGGGGTTGAAATTACTGTAATTACTTACCCAATTCCTAATTCAGCTTGGCAGCGGTTACCCAGCCAGGGAATCAGGGAAAATAATGCGTCGTGCCACATCAAAGAAGAGAGCGGCGGAGGCCGAGAAAGAACTCGAGATGGAGGATAAGGAGGCGACCCCAGTGGAGGACGTGGAAAAGATACTAGAACGGGTAGAACATCAACAACCAGCACCACCAGAGAAACAACCCGAAAAACCCACTCAAACAGGGGACGTCCATGTCCAAGACCAGGAGAAATCCAAAACAACAGAAGAGAGTAAAATGGACAAATTAATGGAAATGTTCATGCAAATAAGGAAGGACAACCAAGCAACAAAGGAAGAGTTGAAAAAAGACATGGAAGAAAACAGCAAGAAGATGGAAGAAAACTTGAAGAAGGACAACCAAGCAACAAAAGAAGAGTTGAAGAATGATAACCAATCGTTAAAAGAAGAATTGAAGAAGGACAACCAAGCAACCAAGGAAGAATTAAGCAAGAAAATGGATTCCACCGAAGAAAACTTGAACAAGAAAATGGATTCTACCACAGAAGAAAATAATAAAAGATTTGAAGATTTGAAGAATGATAACCAATCTTTAAGGGAAGAATTGAAGAAGGACAACCAAGAAACAAAGGAAGAATTGGGCCGTAAAATTGAAAGGACCAATAAGAGAATTGAGGAAACCAGTAAAAAGGTGGAAAAGAAAATGGAAGAAAATAAGAAGAATTTGGAAGAAAAGATGGAAGAAACCAATAAGAAAATCGAAAGTGATCATCAACAGTTAAGGAAAGAGTTAAGAGAGGACTACCAACGGTTAAGAGAAGAAATAAGGGAGGATAACCGAAGATGGCATAAGGAAATGAAAGAAGACAGGGAAGAGGAAAGAAGGGATAGAAAAGAATACAGACAAATCTTGAAGGAAGGTTTGAGTGAAATAGATAAAAACGTCACATCCTTGGATGAAGAATTGGATAAGACACTGGACAACAACAAACCAGAACGAAAGGAAATACCAAACAATAAAACAATGGAGCCAGTGATAGTGTTACCTGAAAAGAAAACGAACGGGAAGAAAGAAAATACTAAGGATATGGAAGTGAAACAAAAGAGAATGAAAAGAAGGCATCCAAAGAAATTAATGAAAACAAGGGAAGAAATGGAAATGATGAACCATGGTTTATTTGATAATGATAATATCCCTATTACCAACAATAAAGAAATCGGGAGTTCCAGAAATTATGGAAATAGATTGGTGGTAATCTCAGAAATGGTTTACCAGCAGACAGTAGTTTACCACGGGGAAGTGATCAGAGGTAAATGGAATACAACAGGGATGGAGATATATGGTAGATTGTCAATGGTATCATTGATCATTGATGGACCAGAGACGTACTGGTATATAAAACACTATGATAGAGGGAGCCGAATAAGCTTGGCAGCCAACAAAGGAATAGCAGCTAGGAAAATGAAATACAAGACAAAGGCCAGAGATATCACTAGTACCGGAACGATGATGAAGACTATGGTCATCCGGACAATGAGAGCAAATGAAGTGACAGACTACGGTTAAGTCTAATACCATACACCTCCACAAAAAGGGACTGATGTTATGATAACCGGCAACGGCAAAAAACTACGTCAAAGAAAAAGAAATTATGAGCAACTGTCCAACCTAATAAAAATCTTCAACCTGGGTATTTAAAAGAAAAATAATTATAAGAAGTACATTTGAAATAAAGAAAAGAAGAGAGCTAATACCATATTTAGAGTAATAATATATGTTAACCATATCCATGAAAAAATATTATGAATAATGGAAGGTATAGAAGAAGTAAGTAAAAATTCAAAAATGAAGTAATGACTACTTACTACCTATTATTTAGAAAACCATTTATGAATCAAGAAGAAAATGAATTTTGAATTAAATCTCAAAATTCAAAAATGAAGTAATGACTACTTACTACCTATTATTTAGAAAACAATTTATGGACAAGAGAAAATGAATTTTGAATTAAATCTCAAAATTTAAAAAAGAAGTAAGAACAACTTACTACCTTATTTTAAAAACAACTTTTAGAAATGAACAAGAAGAAAAAGAATTTGGATAACACATTACAAACAATTATATATGGGACCAATTCTGAAAAACTTTCCAGAATAAAGAAATGGCAATACAAACCACTGATACCATTTAAATGAATAAACTTATTGTGAAGTGAAATTAATGAGAATTTTATGTCAAATAAACAGAGATATTGAACATATGACATTAATAATTAAAGAGTGCATTTGGATAAAAAGCAAGAGCAAAATAAAATTTTGAAAAAGAAAGGAAAAACTATATATAAATAAATCCATATGAAAAAGATGATCATATAATCAATGTCAATTATTAAAAGGACAATTAAAAGAGTAATCGAAAAAACATAATACTAGTGGAACGATTCACAAGAATTAAGAAAGGAACAAAAATATAATACAAAATATATGCTACCAATGACCAGAAGGAGATTGTGATAACAGTCAAAAAATGACAGAGAATTAAAAACTTTACACTGAATAATAAGTGATGATTATATTATACCAGCTTCCAATCACAAGGAGAAATAAAATGCCAGCAGAGCTAACCATTGAGAAAAATAACTGAGATAGAGATTCACTAAGATAGAAATATTAATAGATCTGTTCATATACGAAGTGAAATATCCAAAGATATTTAATTTTTTTTAATAGTCATAAGGTGGACTATTCTTATATAATTTTTATAAATGACTGTCTGAGATAAGTCCAGCAGTATTATTATGTATTGGTCAGAGATGATTTACCTCTGTAATCAATAAATGACGTAGTATGGCCAGCAGAGTGAGATGCCTACAGAGCCCCTCTGGACACTGCCCCAGCTAACGTGTTAGGGAATTTTAGGGAATAAATATCCCAAGGATAAAGAAACGAGTTAAGAAGAAAATGGAAAAATAAAAAATAACGAACATCAGATGACTATTACTATCCGTAAGAATCCAGTTAATAATGAGATATAAATAAGCTCAAAAATATAGGAGAAAAAATTTTTTAGAAATGTGAAGGAAGTAAAGAAATATAATTTATAATATAATGTCATAAGCAATTATTTCAGACAAACTAAGTATGATCTGAACTAATCACTTCTGGAAGAGAGCAATCTGTAGCATGACAGATAATCCACACAAATACATTACTCAATGATCATTAATAAAGCTCTAAGATATGGAATATCCAGATGAGAATTAATTAAAATGCACTGTTTAATAATATATTCACAAGAAAGGTTGAATAAAGAAAATTTCTGCAAACAATATAATATAATACAAATTTAAAAACCCAGAAGACTAAAATTAATAATAACAAAATTACCCAGGTAAGATAGAAGCAGGCAATTAATATACCCCGTCAAAGAAACCAGACCAGAAGAAACGAAGGCATACACGGCGAAAAACTATTACTGAAGAAAGAAGAATAATTAAAACTACTATTACTGAAGAAAGAAGAACAATCAAAGATACAGAAGACAGAAGAAAGAAGAATAATTAAAACTACTATTACTGAAGACCGAAGAAAGAAGAACAATCAAAGTTACTGAAGAAAGAAGAACTAATTAAAACTACTATTACTGAAGAATGAAGAAAGAAGAACAATCAAAGATACAGAAGACAGAAGAACAATCAAAGCTACTGAAGACAGAAGAAAGAAGAACAATCAAAGATACAGAAGACAGAAGAAGGAAGAATAATTAAAACTACTACTACCGAAGACAGAAGAAAGAAGAATAATTAGAACTAAAGAAGAAAGAAGAACTAATTAAAACTACTATTACTGAAGAATGAAGAAAGAAGAACAATCAAAGATACAGAAGACAGAAGAAAGAAGAATAATTAAAACTACTATTACTGAAGACCGAAGAAAGAAGAACAATCAAAGTTACTGAAGAAAGAAGAACTAATTAAAACTACTATTACTGAAGAATGAAGAAAGAAGAACAATCAAAGATACAGAAGACAGAAGAAAGAAGAATAGTTAAATCTACTATTACTGAAGAAAGAAGAACAATCAAAGATACAGAAGACAGAAGAAGGAAGAATAATTAAAACTACTACTACCGAAGACAGAAGAAAGAAGAATAATTAGAACTAAAGAAGAAGGAAGACTAATTAAAACTACTACTACTGAAGAAGGAAGAAGGAAGAATAAAGAAGAACCAAACTCAAAGAAGAAAGAAGAATAATAAAAATAAGAACTACAGAAGAAGGAAGAAGGAAGGATAATCCAAAACTACAGAAGAAGGAAGAATAACCAAACTCAAGAAGAAAGAAGAATAATTAAGACGACCCATATAAAACAAAAACCCCATAGGGAAAGAACCCCCAAAAAACCCCAAAATCAATGAATGCCCAAAAAAGAAAGTATAACACATTAAAAAACCATATCACTGTAAAACTGACAAAAAACTAAAAGTGTTAGCTGTAGTAAATATTAGTGCATTCAAAAAGTTATTGTGTAATGTGCATAAACAAATCTTCACAGTTCCCCCATGGTTGAATATTTCATATTAAAAACTAGAAAAAGACTAGTAAATATAGTAATAATTTACCATGGAAAGGTGTAAGTGATCAAATTATAACTAATAAACTTTAAGAAAGGTGCATGAGTAGCAGTACAAAGTAACAAACTTTAAGTTTTGTGAACAGTGCCTACTTTGATAATGAAGTAGTAATTTTACTAATAAAAAGCTACTAAAACTGTATGAACATTCCATAGAATGGAATATAACTTAGATAGCCAGGGTTATACTTTAAGAGGGGGCGTAAATCTTATAAAATGGGGAATTACAGAACTAACTGTTTATGATGGAGTAGTAGAAGGTATTAACAATTATATATGGATCCAAATGTGGGGTTCTAATTAAATATAGCATTTAGATAAGTAAGGGTTAGTCATAAGAAATACTAGTATTATAATTGTTATTTTATTGTTCATGTTAATTTAGGAATGCATTATCTAAAATTAGATAACATTCCAATGTGGTAGAAATACTTTTTATTATGTTATTAGGTGATATACCAAAACAATGTTATTAAGAACACCAGTTTTATATATCTGGGTGTTATATTTTAATTGTATAATCTATAATTACTGTTATGCCAGATCAGAGAACTAATTTTTAATCAAATATATCAGAGTCAGAAGTCAGAGAAGGAAATAAAATAATTACATTAGTAAAACATTCTGCAAATAGCCACAATTCAAATCTAGGCAATATAATAAAGTTAAAATGCAGAATAATTAATAAACCTAATCTTATAAACCAGTCAAACTGACAATATTTAGGCAAGATACACCCAACATATTAAATACTATGTAAATAAGGCTTTCTAAAGATATGGTCATTCTATGAGTAAAATTATTTATTTGTATAATGAAATACCATTTGAAACTGAAATAGGTTCACTAACTTTATCAGAAGGGGAATCATATACAACTGAATTATATGAAAAAACCATCATTAATATACTAAATTGCAATAAAATAAGTGAGAATTGATAATTATACAAATTTCAGATTTCATAGAATAATAATTATATTAGTTAAAATGGCTATTATTTACATAGAAGACAGGGAAGTATAATTTTAGGCCTACCTCCCAAAAAATTATAAGAAATAATTTTCAGATAAAACTTTGTAATACTAACTTAATTACTATCAAAATAAGTAGAATAGAATAGTGAAAACGAATATGTATTTTATATTTCAAACAGTTAAGTAATAACGAATTTACTTTATAAGCATAGTGCACGAAATTAAAGTGTGTCGGAAGTTATGGCAATTTTAAACAATGTCTTTTTAATATTAAATTGGCTAAGACGTTTCGGATGACGAAGGAAATCCAGGCAGTTCATTATTATACATTGAAGAGCACACTTGACGTGAATATTTTATAAAACCCAACCTTAATGGCGATTACGTATAACTAAAGTTCGGAATCAGTTTTTGTGTAAAAATTAAATTTTAAACTATTCTAATCATTGTGAAGTGGTGAAGTTGCCCTATGAACTACATAACACCTATAAACAGCATCACATATCACTATTTAAACGAAATAACACTGGAGTCACACCAAATACCAAGTGAATATTCGAGGTTAAACGGACACACATAAACACCAATTGATCTACTTATTTAACAACATTTTTACACCCAGTGACTTTTCCATCTTACTCCAGTGACATTAAACTATACCCAAGAAGAGATTAAACGATTACGAAGAGGATTTAATCGCAGAAGGAACATATTTATTCCACAAGTACTTTGTCAATGTTCGAAGGTGAAATCCACGCATGCGCCAGACGGCCACTTTGACTGATCTCATCAACACAACCAGTCGACTGTTTGCGGAACTGTGGTGAATAAAAATTATATATAAACTTTTATTATTACTAATTACCATTCTATTGTTTAATTTTAATACATTTTCAGCATTGTAAGTGTTATACTTTCTGACCCTGACCTTCTCTGGCTTTTTTATAAATAACCGTTAAAAGAACCTATATGTGTATAATACCAATATAAAAGTCATAGATCGACCGGACCTGAGTGAGTCGATACGGCATTATAACATTGTTTTCAATTAAGCAAATTCATTATTTTGTTGAATAAACGCTTGTTATCTAGTGAATTGAATTTGATTTCTTTAATAAAGGAATATAACCATTAATTAATAAAGAAAACTCGACAACCTTTAAAGGCAATATATGCGAATTACAACCTTTCAAGGAAGAAGAGGAGAGCTGTTCGCGCCTAATTCAAAGTGGATTGTCTTTTTAATAAATTTAACGAAGGGAAGATCATTACTAGAAGACACACCATACCATACTATTTATAATTACAATCAATAATCTCAATTTATTACTAAATTTTAAGAATATAAACACCTCGAAAACAATTATTTCAGAATTATAAAATTATATCACATTTCAAATTGCTACAACAACAACATACACCAAGAACATTTGATAACAGCATTATTTAGGAACATTACCAAATCGACGTCTCCCGGAGCGGAACGTCATTACTACACCTACGCACCATAAAAGTCAATCTGGGTAATATTATACCAGAACACCATTACAATTACAATTATATATTACCAAAGTGAAGACCAGCAGAGAGAGCCGAATGAAGACTAGAAGACATCATCTATATTACTACACACAATAGTGAGAGTACAATTTTCATACAACTACATATATTTTTATATTTGTATATTTTGTAATTTACATTTATATTACAACATACATGTATTAAATAATGTTTTAATGCAAATAATTTTTACGTTTAAATAAAATCTGTACATACAATAAATTATACTCACCAAAACTATTGTATGTTGACTACACACAGAAACTTGCGTATACTGCGATTGCACAATAATACAGTCTTCCAACTATTAAAAATGTCGTGATAGATTTGTCAGTGCACGCAAGCAGGTCAAATGAGAATTTATCGTTAAATTTGTTGAGTATATATATATTGGTCTCCGGTGGTAGGGGACAGCCGATGTTTGTTTGGACGTGAATACTTTCTAATCCATAATTACTTGTGATGGGTGCAACTAATGAGTGTCATGTGTCATATTAGAAAGTGAAAGGCGGATTTAGCGAATACACACACACACACACACACACACACACACACACACACACACACACACACACACACAATGGTTTATTTCGGTAGAACCATCTGAACATACATGCAATTAGTTGTATAGTAATCAGAATGTGTGTGAGAGAGACAATTTCATAGTTTGAATTTTATACCACAAGGTAAACTATATTTTTTTTAAGTCGGGGGTTGTTTCCGAAAATTATTATTTAAAACTGATAATTGTTTTATTAAAATCTCACGTACGTGCCAAATTAATTGCCGACGACGACTCTGCTCCCCCTCCTGCTAAAATTCCATCTGTTAAAAACAAAAGAATTCTCACTGTGATATCGTTAGTTATTCTCTCTCCACGCTTCAGTTCGGACGACAGTAAACGTAAGTTTGTGTATTATTATCATTATTGTAATGATATTTGTGTTTATAAATATTAGTTTGTAATGTGTGGTTTCTTTTTTTTTATAGTATAATGGAAAACGCTGCTGTAATAATTGACTTTCACTGCTTTTATGATGACAACGGCAATTATGTAGTAAAGGAGTTGTCGGTTATGGACGTAACACGTTTTGCATACAAACATTGGATTTTCGCCCCGCCTGCTACAGTCGTTACGAATTCGAAATACACTAGAACCAACTGCTGGTTAACGACAAACTATCATGGGCTAAGATGGGATGAAGGAGAGACACCGTACGACAATCTTGTTTCAGTGTTAACAACGTATACGAACATATATAAATATGTGTTTGTGAAGGGTCTTGAGAAAAAACGTTTTTTAGAATCGAAAATAATTCATTATCATATAATAAATCTTGATGACATTGGTTGCCCAAAAGACGTACCAAAAGACATTCCTGGGGCGTTATGTCTTACACATTGCAATTCTTCTTCTACACTATGTACAAACCATAATGTGCACGCACTTAGAGAGTGGATAATTAATGATTTTTCTGTTATACAAACATTTTTAATGTAAGTGTCTCATAGCATTGTTAATTTCATTAGGTAAACTTGTATATGGCTGCAGGCGATAACTATTTCTGTCGACTTTCCTAATATATATTATGTAACAGCCATAATTCTGCATGTATGTACATGCAAAGCTTCAGGGGATGAAAAACACCATCTGTTAAAAACAACTGTATATGGCTGCAGGCGATAACTATTTCTGTCGACTTTCCTAATATATATTATGTAACAGCCATAATTCTGCATGTATGTACATGCAAAGCTTCAGGGGATGAAAAACACCATCTGTTAAAAACAACAACAAAAATTCTTGCTGCAGGCGATAACTATTTCTGTCGACTTTCCTAATATATATTATGTAACAGCCATAATTCTGCATGTATGTACATGCAAAAACACCACCTGTTAAAAACAACAACAACAAAAATTCTTGCTGCAGGCGATAACTATTTCTGTCGACTTTCCTAATATATATTATGTAACAGTCATAATTCTGCATACAAAGCTTCAGGGGATAAAAAACATCACCTGTTAAAAACAACAACAAAAATTCTTACTGTGATATCTATAGTTATTGTCACTCCATACTTCAGTTTGGACGACCGTAAACGTAAGTTTATGTATTATTATTATTGTAACGATATTAGTTCGTAATGTGCGGTTTCTTTTTTTTCAAACGATAACTATTTCTAGTAGTCTGTGGGCTTGACTTTCCTAATATATATATTTTGTAACAGCGCTAATTCTGCCTGTGTGTATGTACATGCAAAGCTTCAGGCGATGAAAGTGAACTTTCCTGATGGCCACACCATTTCTTTCACTAGTCTTCTTTGTAGCGAATATTCTGACATTGTATGGTTCCACCTCGCTTGATACAGACGTCTTCACTTCTAATAATAATGTCGTTTATCACAAAATTCAACGCAGTTTCTGCTATTGAGTACAAACGTTGTGCAGAATTAACAGTGGACAAACAGTATCCGATCGTTAACATGTTGCATGTGGACACGCGATATGGGAAGTCTGTGCTTGTAACGTTGGAAGATTGTGAGCGCCGCTATCGTGTATATCTACCTAAGAGGTATGCTGACGTCTTTACAGATGAAGAACTCCGTCATATAAATCCCAGCGACCTACATCTTGTGTTTCGAGGGATGAAGAACCAGACAGCGCATGTGGAAATTGTATCTCGTTAAGGTGACAAACTACTTTTAATAAACAATTTTTTTAATTTATTTCACTATACGCCTCTGAACCTATATGTAATTATTTGTAAACTGCGTTACCTGTTGCAGCAAACGATAACACTAGAACGATTATATTATTATTCAGTGATATATACATACAATTTACTTATTAAACACTTCAATGATTGTAACGTCTTACAATGACTATAGCATATTTAAATCTGTTATCTGTTTATTGGCCCTACATGATTCAAACCAAACGTGTACACGTTGTATGTATGTGTATGATTACGTTGCGTTTGCGTCTGTGTGTGGGCGCGTTGCGTGTTTGGTTACGTTGCGTATTCGTATGTATGTGTGTGTGTGTGTGTGTGATTACGTTGCGTATGCGTCTGTATGTGCGCGCGTTGCGTGTGCATCTGTGTGTGTGATATTTAACATGATTTTAATGTTGTTGTTGTATTGTTATGTTGCAGGTTGCTTCTTCTACAAGTACGACACACAATTATATATAAACTTTCGAAAAATATCAATTTCTAATGTATTTATTTAATTGTGAATTTTATATTGTGAATGTTAAAATATATTTAATCATTTAAACAAATTATGACTTTATTTTATTTCACTCTACACCTCTGAACATGTGTACAATTAATTTATTTTTTGTGAACTGTTACATCAGAAGATTTGTATGAATTTCAGCCGCCGTTTTCATGTGTGTGTATAATTTTAATTTATTTCGCTATACACTACTGAACCTATGTGTGTGTGTGTGTGTGTAAACTGCAACCTTAAAACAGAAGTATTGTCTGTAACAACATAACAGGTAAGTAGTTCATTGACGCCAAATATATATATTTCTAACAAGGATCAATCACACTGACTGCATTATAAACTATTAATTAATTAATTATTTAATACATTGAAAATGAAGACGACGTTTTGACAACGAAAGAGAGATAGTGCTAAAATTATTTATTCATCACACCAACTACTCAATGTACGAGAGGGAGAAAGGGTATGGAACCTTGCATAGTTGAAACGTGTGAAAGTGAGAGAGAGAGAGAGAGAGGACGTTACTATTTGTTGACACAGTTGAAACAAGTGAGAGTGAGAGAGAGAGAGAGAGAGAGAGAGAGAGAACGTTAATATTTGTCGAATAAATATAAACTTTCTAATTTCATATACATGCGCTCGGTACTGACTACAGAGAGAGAGGAGAACGGTTTGACAACAAGAGAGAGTGAGAGAGAGAGAGAGACATACACAACGTGTGAGAGAGCGAGAGAGAGTACCAATTATGATCATAAAGTTTGAATTTCCCACCACAGAAGAGAAAAAAAAAGTTGACAGATCTGCTCTATACATACACAATATAACACATATTTGAATTTCCCTCCCCCCCACCGCAGAAAATGTTGACAAACCTGCTCATATAAAATATCTATACACTATAATAATACTACAGAGGTTGGTACACCTGATCATATAGATTTAATATACATTATAACACACGACAAATTTGAACTCATGCAAAGGTTGGTACACCTGATCATATATTTTAATATACACTATAATGCTTCGAGTTGGAACCACCCCCCACCCACCACCACCCACCGATATGAAATAAAAAAAACCACCCACCCAAAGCCACCCACTGATATGCAAATCAGCTTTCTTAAAAAAATAAAAAAGTATATTCACGGATGCTGGTGGTCCATTGAACATCATCCCACCAAATCAATTTAATAAAAAAAATAAAAAAATAAAATTAAAAAAATAAAAAAATTTATTCGCGGAAATTCGCGGTGCTGTGGTCCATCGGGATGCTGCGGGTCCAGCGGTGGCGGCGTCATCTCTGAGATCATGTTTTTTAGTGTTTTTTATTGTTTTTTAAGAAAGGCGGCATTCCTTTGTGAGTTTGAACCCCCAATTTCCCCCTACTGACGTAAGGGATTATGTGTGACGACCCAATTGCATATATGTTTCATCTGTAAAATATTGAAAGCGTAGTTCTGAATTTGTGACGTTGTGTGGTCTCTGGTTTTCACTCAAATTTCAGTGAATTTCATCTCCGTTTCCTTATATTCTTCCTCTTCTGTCCTCCGGATGTATGTTAAATATCCGGCTTCGCCTTCATCTACAAAGTTGTGTCATCATTAACGAGTCCTAAGCTCGTCTTGTGCTGTATAGAAGTAGGTAGAGCCAAGGAGAAGCAAAGTAACTGTAGGCTCTCTTCAGTTCCAAAGATACGCTGTATTAAGTAGCAGTGTTTTTACTGAAGTGTAAAAGTAAAAATAAATTGAAAAGAATACCATGAAAAAATATGGCTATTAATTACGATTTTGGCTTGGCTAGTTATAATAACTATGGCTGTACTATAATTTTCTTGATATATCCAGATATGAATGAATTAACGACGTGAATATACACACATACGCGCGATCGCACAAAATACCTGGATGATCCAGAGCCAATGAACATGTTAGAAAATTTAGCCCCTCCCCCCCTTCTTTGGACAATTCTGCAGCTGCCCATGGTTTCTTAGTAAGAGCACGCGTAAGGTGTAATACGTGGGGCACGGATTTAAATGACCTAAAAAGTCCGGAAATGAGGATTCATGTATGCTCTAAAAACTACCAGAATGTGACATAAACTGGGAAAATATGGCGTATGCGTATGCGAATAAAGAAATATCAGATAAAATTAGATAGCCTACATTAAAAAAAAACTTGGTTTTCTGTTTTTTCATAAACATACGATGAATCTGTGTTAAATAAAAAGTTACATACAAAAATGTTAATCTTAAATTGGTCTTATGTTCATTATTGTACAACTGAGCGATGATGTACATTATCAGATCTCTGGTTGTCTGCCGGTTGACTTTGTATTCGAATACTCCTTTCTACATCGAATGACGTAACCGGAGCGAAGTTCTGGAGTACTTTTTTCAATTCAGTACAGCGGAGCTATAACGAAAATCTTCTTTCAGTCTGCAATGAATTTGTCTACCTCGGGATACTACCCTCGAACATCTTCGCTAGACAGGCAACGTGCATCACTTCAGAATACATTTTCAGTCCTTCTGCTGGCTTTACAAAATATAAAGAGCAGCAACTGTTATAAAGACGAGCACTTAGTCTTGTTGCACTTCAGAGACTACTACCAGCACAATATTGGTTTGGTTTTATTTATAATGTAAATACAGCACTATCATCCAATTAAAAATAAAGAACACTATGCAATATGGCCAAAAATGAGCTTCATACAAGTTTCAGCTAAAATATGACCTAAAGGCAAAAAATAGACAAAGTATGCATTACATGATACGTAATATGAATACGCGTGCTAGTAATAACAATGTGGTTTGGCACTTAAACACAACTGCTTTACAAAGTGTGGATATTGATTCCTATCTTATATGTATTAGGATTTTTTTAACTGTCTCTTCTTGATAGGTGTATTTGCTAAGCTGAAAAACAGTTCACACATAAACTGACAGTATATAAGAGAACAACCAAAATCAGTGCCAAGTTTTAAGTAAGTAAGATGCTTAACAAGATGCTTTTTGTTAAGTAAATTCACAAACACGGAAGATTTATTATGTTAAGTAGATTTATTCGTTGTGCAAACACAGAAATATATTACGACATTAGCACAGTTCCATTTACCACGTTTTTACCAAAATATAATAAGTCGCCATTTTATGATACTGTGCATGGATTAGTGAATATCACGTATAAGCCTAATAAGTGTCTTTTGTTTCGTTTATTCAGCTTTGTGGCATACCTGTAAGCGTTGAACACTAAAGGCTTATCTTATTTCACGGTACTGCAGATACTGTCTCGGTTTCAAGATCCCCGATTTCACTTAAGTAATTATTCAACAATGATCGATTCTTGCAAGCTCATGCTTTTAGGATGAAATAATGGTAGGCTGCAAAAATAAATTGCTCGATAACATTTACATGGTTGGGAGGATCCGGAATTATCCAATTATCCAAGGTAGTTTAATTTTCAACATTTCGGTTTGGTTTGGCGCGTGAACTCACTGTGTGTATGTGTATGTGTATGTGGTTAATTAGTTTAGAATTACACATACCAAGAAAGTTATAGTAAACCACTTCATACGTTCCTATAAGATAAGTATTAAAGTCAATTATTTCACTGAGTTCTTTTCAAAAATTGTAATTTTACATTAAAAACTCTGGTCAACCATGACACAACCATGACGCTATATTTAGATCTGACACCCACTGTTTCCCTTAGATACGCCTGGGTAAACACTTTCTCTAAATCTGTTCTTTCGATTGGTGGCAAATGTTCATGATATGTATGATCAGTATTTTGCAAGTTTTCCTAGTTTACAAAGATTCCCGGATTTTATAAGATTTGTAATTATAATTTTTATTTATATCTTTATCACTTAATATTCGTGAAGGATATACACTAGTTTGACTGTTTATCATATGTTTGATGTGTTTCCATGAAAATTGTTAATGTATACTGTTTACGGATGTAGGCCTATATGTGTTCGCAGCCGAAACGTTGTTTTGATAAAAGAACAGTAATGCAAAAATCTGTTCTGAAGTATCGTATGTGAATGCAACATATTTTAAAGTACTTACTAAGGCAGTTAGCAAATCGTGGCAAGGTTGAGAAAGAAGCCGTGAGTGTGTGATATCAGTGTGCTTATATTCAGGTCTCATTACTATTGTATTGCTGGTATTATGTTATTACTATTTAGAATGTAATCTTATGCCAAAGTGCATAAATATTTATGTTTGTAATATCTGGCGAATATTTTTAAATATTTCAAAACTGTTCATAAATCTAAATAAAGAATATGTACAAATACTTAATACTTCCTTGGTATTTATTTATCAGATTTTAACTACCCCTGTAAGACACCATTTGTATCGTAGAAAGAGCATCAAACTTACAAATACACTTGCACATAATTGTAATGATACCCGTTCTTAAAAAAAACAATGATGACTGCAGCATATCAAAAGTCATACTTATGTTTCTATAATATGACCGTTTATTGATTGATTTATTTAAATTTATCTTTGTTCTGATAAATTGTACGAACTTTTAACAGCTCAGTGACAAGTAAGGGATTCTTGCTAATGCTCTAAACCGATTTTTTTTTTCTTTTAAGACTTGCAGAACTCAACTTTTGTTACTTGCCGTATATTAAGATAGGATCCTCTGTTGGCGCTCGAAATCGGCTTTATTACGTCAGTTAGATAATCTTCCAGGTAAGCCTTGTGACAGAAATACTTGAGCAACATAATTTGTGGGTTGTCAAATACGTTACGGTTGAACAAATTAAGATATAAGCTTAATAAATAATAACGTAATTGTGTCTAAGTTATACAGAAGGTATTCAGCTCCGTTCCCAATTATTTCATTAAGTTTCCTTCCATAAAGCTGTCAGAAACAGGAATATCAGAAAATGTTTATCTTTTTAACCTACAGTAACACAGGCAGGACTGCTTTTTAAAAATGACGCAAGCAAGACAATGAGGATCCAGAACAACAGCAGTACCCAGCGCTTCAAATCTTTTATGTGTTGAGAGAGAATAAGAAAACGCTGGAAGAACTTCAAACCCACGTAAGTTGGTGAGACAACTAAAAGAAGTAATGAATTGTTAAAAGTTTATTTTCACGGTTCTTAGTAACCTGTACTTCAAGTTTCAAAATACTGAAGGTCGTGAACATTTATTTAATTTAATTTAATTTGTTAATTCCATTTTGTAATAATTAATTCTGTTAATCCATGAAAAGAAGATAGAAAATATTATTAGGCGATTTTTATAGTGTGTTTAAACTTGAAGTTTGCATACGCGTATACTATTCATAAAACGATTCTTGTTTCTTAGTATACGAACACTGTTCAAATAGTAAATAAATTAATATTAATTTAAGTAGATTTTCAGTGTAAAATACACAGATAACATGAAAAAATTATGAAATTTATATCGTGTATTACAGAATAAGAAGCCTTTGCTGAAGTTAAGCAGACCAAGAAGATTTGGAGACTACATAATACTTTCAGGCTGTCAGTGAATGTCAGTACTTGTATAACTTACAAGTGCATGTGTCCAGAATTATGCCTAAAACTGAAACATTTAGTTAAAATGTGAACAGTAAATTCCATTAACTATGTTGGAATTTTTACTGGAGACGGATTCTTCAAAAGTGGTTTAATGTAAAAACAGTATCTACATTCGTAGAGTGATTCGCTCTCATGCCCGTGATATGGAAAACTGCCGTGAAGAACTCAACGTATTCTACAGTATTACGGTTATATGGAATTACTACAATTAAATATGGCGTAATCCCTACATAAAGAATACAATGGAATTTATAAGCAGGTGTTATACGCGTGTTATGGAAAATCAGACGGAATAAGTATGTGAAGTAAATAAGATGTGTTTTCATGAACAGTAAATGTAGTTCATACAACTGAGATGTAGTACAACTTTTAGTAACAAATAAAATAATATTTGGATAGGTTTAGTGTCTAACATAGTGTATAGTATGTCTAAAAGCGGGCCGGAGTCAGTTGTCTCTAAACGGTCCGTTAACATAATCACTACGAACGTTTCGGCCGGTCAACCATCATTAACTCAGCTGATGTAATTTTCATAGTTTCCCGTGTGAATTTTGTTATAGACAAGAAGTTACTGTTATACATGTCCGAAAACGTTTTTACTTCCAGTTGTTAGACATTTTATTGAAGTTACACAATTTTAGGTACAGTGTGTAATGTTACTATTTACAAACGCTGGTTGAAAATTACATTACAGAATTTAAAATAATGATCTTTCTTTAATTTCACCAGTCCTTAGTTCTTTGCTGCGGAATACACTGTGAAAAACATCGATTGTATTTTCGTAATTCTTCTGTTTTTCTAAACCCAGTAATGTTTTCTAAACATACATTACTTTCGTGCAGACTCTGTTTAGAACTATTAAATAATGTTACTACAAACATCACCTTCCAAACAATTTATTAGTTTTCCAAACATTTGTTGTAACAATATTCGTTCCATAAAAAATTGTAAATGTATAATTATAAATAAATACTTAAAAATAAATAAATGTATAATATAGTTACAGCTTGCCAATATTAAATAAATCGACGAACAAAATTTCCCAAAGTGGTAGTTGAACGCACAGGAAAAGGTCAAAAGGAAGCTGTGTTTGTACTGGCAACGGATGGATGACGCACGTTCTCATCTTGTTACGTTTACACAGAAACTCTGACAAACCGGCGGAAACCACATACACGACTAGGTAATTTATTCACCACTAATTTGTCTACTCTGTGTGTTTTATTAGTAATAAATTGTTTTCTGCGAAGAAGGAAAATGTAAAAAGAATAAACGTTTTCTCAGCGTTCTTTCAAATAGGCATCTAAACTATTTACATTTTTACCGAAATAACATTTTTAAAAGGTTTTGGTACTTTGTGCATTTATGGAGTTTTTTAAAGAGACGTGTATTAATTTAAAAGAATGTATTTAATATTAAAAGTTTATTTTAATCCTTTTCGATTATAACGAGGGATATGCACACGTTTTGTCTGATTTTTTTATTTTCAGTAAAAAAACAGACTTTTGTCTCAAGGACAAAACCACGTCACCGTCTAGTGTCGTGTGATTCGTTTTTGATGATCAAGACTTTGGACGTGAATGGTTGTCGGATTCTGTTTCTGTACAAATTAATGAATGACACAGTGGGATGGTGCCAACCTTAACACCGGTCCAAGAAAGGAGTGTGAGTGTAGACAATGACTAGCCTACTCCATGCTACAGCAAACCGCAGATCTTTTACTAAGCGCTCGTAAATCGTAAAAAAATATTCATTTATCGTACAAAAATAATTTGTAACAGTTTTATCATAGATATTCCGCGAAATTCCGTATACCTATCACACTTCTTGTCTCAGGTTTTATTACGTTTATTTGATTCTTGTAGAAATTACTATTTTGATTTTCAATTATTTTTCACTGTTTTTTCACTATAATTTATAACTTATGTAAATATGACGCTCTAAAATTAAGGGTTTTATGTTAAAATTCGGTAAGACAGATGCCAAAAAATAATGCAATTCTATAAACAAATATACGATATTTATACACTTTTACTGAAGAAACAAAATACTTCCTTACCGATATTTATACTTTTGTACTGAAGAAACAAAATGTGTTCATTTTAAATTGTTTGAAAAGAATTAATGAATATGCTATTGTTATTAATGAGGGTAGCGAGCAAAAACAAAGACAATATACCTAGCAAAATAGTACAAGAAGAGCCATTAAAGTAAATGTTTTGTTGATATTTTGATTTATTACGTTCACATTAGAACTGCTTTCAGAAGACTGAGGAGCTTATGAACAAACGTTTTTTGAAAGATTTTCACTATATTCTTTGTACAAAATGAAAACATAAATTCATAAGTTTTGTATTTCCTGGAGAAATAATGTAAGCACTTGTTGAAGGATACGAGAGTATAATCAATAAACGTTAATTATAAAATGCATTAGGAGGAGGTGAGTAGATCAGTTCGTCTACTTGAAATTGGAACATACACAATCGTCTGAACCGAAGTTGGGTATGGTGGTGATGATGATAATGATATAAAATACATTATCTACTGCTGACAACTACTGTTATTATGATTATTTTGGATACCGTAAAGGATTGCAATAAAAGCCTACAACAGTTCCTGCTGACTAATTGCTAGTATTCGCTAATTTCCTTACCAAGAAATTTCATCAGCAACAGGTAAAACCATTACTGTATATGTGTGGACCGGAACATTGGCCTCGGAACAATGACCGGTAGCCGGACGCTAGAGTTTCTCTTAATTTTAATTTCTATCCTTTTAGTGTTTCCCATTTCGTTCACCATCAGTAGTTCTGAAAAACAAGGAAATTTTGCAGACAGGAAAATGTCAACAGCAGAATTTTTTAATCATATAACGCTTGAGCAATAACCTGTCTCTTGATCGGAGTCATCAACGTTAACGTATAATAATTAAATCTTCATTAAATGTTTGATTTGTAACAGATTGCAGCTTCACATCTTCAGTATTCTTGAAGGATTTCTGCCCTTATCTCTATCATGGAAATCGAAGCTAAATTTTAAAATATTGACTATCTTAATGGACTTTCCTATGCCAAGAAAACATATGTGTTTCCTATATCAACTGCGTGTGCCAAACCTTTATGATAAATTCCGTTTTATCTCTTACCTAATTTCAAATTTGTCTCTGAATTTGAAATAAATTAATAGTGAATCAAATTTTTGGAATTGAGTAAGTCAGAGCACACTTTAAGCAATAAAGTAGGCGGCACTAGTGCCGCCTAGTGAAGGACTTAGTACCGCCTAGTGGCAAGTATTAGTGGCGGTGCCGAAAAGTGAGAAAAAAGGGGAGAACTCAGCAAATCACGAAGGCTTGCTTGTATGAATTAAGGAAATATTTTGTTACTAGCATACTTTTTCCGTTTTCTTTCTTAACTAACTGAGTTGTAAAGCAATTTATATGAAATGTTTATGCATTTTTCATTTTAAAAAAATTACTTAAATTTAAATAAACTTATAGTGTTTAAGCTTTTGCCAATCTCAGTCTGTGTGTGTGTGTGTGTGTGTGTGTCTAATTACAATACTTTATATATTTTTAAGTAGACCAGTGATAAAGGCCTTGAATTTGTAACAGGCCTCGAGTAGTAATGTGCACATCACACTGTAATGTACTTATTGGATATTACATAATTAATTATAATGAATCCATTTGAGTGTTTGTGGTTTTTTTTTAATTTTCATGTCTAAAGCATTTGTGTCTATTTTTACAGTTAATGTCATGAGTAAAGAATGAACATGACCATGGTTGAGTTAAATTCAAATTACATAATTTTCAATATTATATAATAATCATATATACGGTTGGTTTAGTGCCGCCTAGTGCAAATTCCTTAAAATATGCTCTAGAATAACCTATTGAATTATTTACTGAAATGAGATGAATCCTTTAAATGACAAACCTTTTCGCTAATAGGTTACACTAATCGACATCGCTATTTGACGCACACCCACGCCCCCCTACACAAAATCCATCTTTCCGATTTGACAATTTTATTTTTATTTTACTTTATTGTTTAATTCAACATCATTTTACTTGTGCCTACCTAGTTTGGTTCCATATCTTGTTTTCTTGTTTCTGCTTGTCTCTTCATTAGTATTAAATAGCTTTATATACGTAATAGTGGGTGTGGTGGGCACCTGGCTATTAACCCAGACCGGGTTCCGGGTTCGATTTCCGGGCGCATCATAAAATCAGGAGCGTTTTTCAGCCTCAACCTGTGGGAGTGAGTACTGTACCTGCGATGAGAAGACTCTGGGGTCGGTTGAAGTATACTACTGGTCACCAATACCTTGCTTGTAAGCAGAATGGCAACCTAGCCTACCCTACCCAATTCCTAAACTACTTCGATCTCACAAAATGATGCGAAACTAAACTTTAGCTCATGATGTGTCATCTTTGAATTTTGAATCCAACAACAAACAACGAGTAAATGGCACTTAACATTACACAGGCTATATCAGACTTAAAGGAACATTTTTGAGAAATACTTGTGTATTTTTTTGAGTAATCGTGCTATATGAACTGATAGAAAATGTTATTAGCGTTGACTAGAAACTGTTTTATAAATCTAGAATTATGCGTTGTAAATTGAGATTTTATGTGGGTGTAACATCAAACATAATAAACGCTAATATTTATCATTTATGTTTTAACTGAAAATTGCCGGTGGTATTTATACTAGACGGCAATCTGACAAGTCCAGGACTATTTTCGACCTGTTAGATATTGTCACTTCGTGCAAAGCGTCCTTTTAATTACAAATCACTTTTTGGTTCATTTTCGCGATTTCGTAAACATCCTCGTAGCACGAGCGATATCATCGTTTGCGTAATTTTTTCCTGGTCACTCACATATAACACACTTATTAATTACTATTTAATTACACTAGTAATTAACATTAAATTACCTGGCGTCTTTATTATTGCAAATTTCTGCAATACTTTTACATCACTATATTCGTTAAAAATTCCTTAATGTAATGGTGTTTTTATAATTGGGGTAAGTCTTTGTTCACAAGTTTAAAACGTATTAATTAGTTTATTTTTATCCGGTTAAAACCTGATTACAGAGAATTCGTACGCATCACCCCATTGTAGATTCTTGGCTGTCGTAGCTTGCGTTCACACACACAAACACACAAGCGCTGTATTCACTCGCGGGGGCAGGTGTACGCTTTCTGACAATTCTTATCCTGCATAATATTGTTAAAAACTGTTCATCATATTTTGCTGTGCTAAATATTTACAAACATACCGCCCTGGGCAAATATGTATTGTTGCACTATATATGTGTGTGTGTGTGTGTGTGTGTGTGTGTGTACATTGCGATGTACAGGGGTCGCATAGAATAAGTAGTCGGTTAAGTCCTATATTGGAATGCTATCGGATTTATTAATGATAATTACAAATTACACTATGTTGATTTAATACTGTTTATGAAAAAACAAACTAATTTTTCTGTTTCTGTTGACCTGACTACAAATTTAAAGTAATTTTTCTCCCTTACAATCTAATACATACATTTTTGTACGTTTTTTTTTGTCTTTTTAGTTTATAAGTTTATTAAAGTTTATAACAAAAAATAAAGTCACTTCCTTTTATGATGATTGTAGATAGAGATGGTAATTATCAGCCTGGAATATAGTTGTGAGGCGTTCACTCTGGATACAGATTCAGGTCCGGCGTTCAGGATCGTTCTCGGTTTGAGCAATTCTATAAATTGTAGTTAATTAATATTTTTGCCGTAATTTATTTTGTGTATTGAGCTCACACAATCCAGCAGATTTCAAGTGTCTTTTAATCCCTTATACGGATATCTTATAGTTTCACGGATTAGCACTATTTAAAAATTTACGATATCATCAACTCGTGAACTTTCTAACTTGTGTTCGTACGCTTTACCTAGCGACTATACAATAGTGATACGTCCACACGTTTTCAGGCTGAGAGAGAGACTACCTTACTGATAAGAAATAAGAAATTGACTGAAAATTTGACCTATTTCTCGTACGCTGATTGGTTAGCCCGTAAAACTTCTATGCGTCTGAAGTAAAGATAAAATATTCTTGTATTAAACTGCTCGAAAGCAATTTGCAGCTTGTCCAAAAAAACTAGTATAATTTTACGACTTATCTACAGGTTCATAAAACTTTCCTTGTTAAAAAACGCATAGATTCGGTTCTTTAAATTACAAACAAATACTGCCACTCGATAGGTCTTTTTATTAGGCGTATTCTGGTGCAAGTATCATGTCAAACTTTTTATTTTAACGAAAGTTATTTACATTAATACGTTCTTTATTATTATCCCGTAAAATAGTTACATATTCTCGCACACGCGCACTGACTACACTCCTACGCATATTTTCGCACTACTTCACCACACTAACTGTTTTTTTACTGTCTAAAAATTACTTAAAACTAACAATCTGAACGTGTCTCCAATTGCCTAGTATATGATGTCCAAACCTGCAGTCTTTACTTATACAAAGTCATTTCAACATGCTATCATATGCTCAGAGTTCCAGTATTAATTTATATGCATATTCTACTCATTGCAAATATATATATATATATATATATATATATATATATATTTCATTCACTTTCTGCTACAGTCCGTTTCTTGATGTATATAATACTATAATACTTATAACTATTTTACCTCAAGATGTATTTTTTCTTTCTTCTTTTTACATGTTTCGGGAGATCCTGTTCTCCCATCTTCAACCTTCGCCATCTTGCTTCTGGTGCAGTATTTGTGTGTTGGCTTCTGGATGTAATTATGGTGGTTTGTTGGTCTTTGGTCCTTCAATGTTGCATTATTGTGTGTGGTTGTGGTATCTGTTTTTGTATTTTGTGTATTCCCAGACATAACCAATGTAACACTAATAAAACATATACCACACAAAGGCACCATAATGAACATTTGGGAAAATTTACAGATTTACAAACATAAAACACAAAACAAATTAATACCAGAACAAATACAAATCAATACAAAACATTACACAATATTCAAAGCACTCAACATCGAAAATACACAAAATACAAAAACAGATACCACAACCACACACAATAATGCAACATTGAAGGACCAAAGACCAACAAACCACCATAATAACATCCAGAAGCCAACACACAAATACTGCACCAGAAGCAAGATGGCGAAGGTTGAAGATGGGAGAACAGGATCTCCCGAAACATGTAAAAAGAAAAAAATACATCTTGAGGTAAAATAGTTATAAGTATTATAATATATATATATATGTGTGTGTGTGTGTGTGTGTGCGCGCGCGCGCACGTGGGTGTGTATTTATACATTTGAATATACATTTATTTATACACCAATTCAATAGGCCTACTGAATATATAGTACTGACTAAAGTTAGTACTGACTAACTTTGTCAGTACAAGACAAAGTTAAAATGGTATGTACTACTGTCACAACAACAATTTCATGTAATTCGATTTTTAAGAAGAAAAGTGAGAGGGGGAGAGAGAGAGAGAGAGAGCGGGAGTAATGGTGTAGAACGGTAAAGCGAAACAAAGCAAATGATGGAGACGAAAAGAATTACAGTTAACAAAATTCAGGTCGTGAGATCCAAAAAAGGAATTTGGTGGTGCTATACCATTGGAGAAGAAAGATAATCACATGAGCTTACAAGCAAAGTATAAATAAAAACAGGTATAGATCAAACGAGGTGACAAATATAAACGAGAACGTTAGCGTGTAGAAGCAGAAGGAAGATTAAACGAATAAAGGGAGATGATAGAGCTGAAACAGTAATATGTGTAACAAATACACGGAATAAGATGCATAATCCGGGAAGCAGTCACCAAAACGAACTTAGAATAGGCCTACTTTACGACATAGGAAGATTTCCAAGTAGACTGATAGTTATGAAGATGTTACACAATAGCGCATATAATATGGTTATTTTCCGTATATAATTTTTCCACAAGTAATAACAACAGGTGGCATGAAGAAGTGAGACAGAAGCAATTAAGAGAGGCACTGAAAAGTAGAGAGTTGTTAGGGACGAAGGACGGTGACAGACAGAGAAAGGAATGAGGAGGGAGATGAGGAAAGAGAGAGAGAAGACAGTTACTTCCATAAATACGTCTAAGGATCTGGACAAAGAGAAATATTAACTAGAAGAGAAATGAGCTGGTGCAGTTATGTACGTAAATATTAGAAATACATTATAGCCTAATTATAGTTCACAACACTTGACTAACAAGTGAAACGTTGAGAGAAAAAAGACAGAGTAAGAGAGAAGGGGGAAAGAGATTAAAATATAAATTGGATCTATAAAAAAGGTAATAAAGATATTTCGATTGGTAAACTTTCCGACAGGTCGGGAACAAAACAATTACTTATCTTTTACTAAACATGATATAAATCAACAAAAACTAAATGGTTGTTTATATTTACAAAACTTGTCGATAAATACAGAAAGAATATATTTTTAAAATGTCTGCTACCGGTACTAATAATTTATTTATCAAATTTCTGATATTACACTAATTCCGTAAGTATACGGAATAGTAAGTACGGAGTAGTAAGTATACGGTAAGCATACTTACCACTGTTGACAGGTTTGACATGAAAAGTAAGCTTCAATTACTGGAGGCCCTTCTGAAAGGAAAACGTAGATTCTGTAAAAACGTTGATTATCAGAATTGAAAAATAATGTTTTTGAAGAATTTGTCAAATAAAGAATATTTAAATACAATAAGGTAAACCCTACATGAGGTAAAGTCTATTCCATCGTTATAATAATCCTTAAACTGCATTTTAATGTTGTCTTCCTGGTTCTTCCATCCACATAATAATTATGTGAGTAATTTAGTTCACTTGTTACACAACTAATTATTAATTTAATAATATAGACAGTGTTTAAACACAAATATTTAAAATACATAAAACTAGGGAAATTCGTCTGACAAACCAAAGTACGTATATGTAAATAAAGCATACGCATTGTAAGAATGTTTAGTGGAAAGAATTTTTGAATCGTAAATTTTAAATGATCTTTTTTACGCTTTCAAAACTACGACGAATAACGAGCGAAATGAAATATACATTAGGCTTGAAGCATGTTTAATGATAAATAATATCTGTTTCTTTAACAATTTACAAATACGTTTCTAAGAAAACTTTTGTGTTTCTTGCGTTAGGGTAACATCGCTATGGTAGTGAAATTGGGAATAACAAAAGTACTGAACAATCCGATAAAATGAAAAATACAACTGTCGCCTTAATTTATCTCTGGCCATAAGAGAAGTGGATCAATTTTTGATAGTGCCTAAGAGAGTGAAACAGTGCCTTCGTTTATGTAAAACCTAATACTGTTTTAAGTTTGTAAACAATCAATATTCAAAAACTACTCGAAGGACCACTTTATAGTATAATCAGTAGAGTAATCGAGATAGCTGTAAATTGTAAAATTTAATACTTTCATGTTTCGTATAATTTAGCAAGAATACACAATAGTTATGGCGAAAATTATAATATTTTGGCTACTTTAAGTTAGAAACGTAAAATAAGAAACATAACTCTACAAGAGTTATTGAATATGTACATAACTTATAAAGGATTCAATTTTATAATTTAAAAAAATAATCATTTAACGTACAAAAATAGTTTAGAACAGTTTTTATCACAGGTATTCTACTTTGCGAAATTTCGTATATTTCTCCTTCTTCTTGTCTCAGGTTTTTTTATTTCTTTGATTCTTGAAGAAATTTATCGTTTTGATCTTCGATTATTTTTCACTGTGTTTCCACTAGTTATTTGTAACTCTCCAAAACAGTCTACTAACTGTGCAACTCACAGTTGTGTTTGTTAACAATGTGTGTAATCCCTGTGTCTAATAACTTTATAGTATGTAATAATGTTCTTATAAATCTCTGTGAGAGAATTAGAATTAGATTTCTACGCGACATTGTAATGTGTACTATAGAGTGTCACTAATTGAAAACCATTTAAATATTAGTCAGACTGGCAGAATATTTATAGAGAGGTTTAAACGACATTTATTTAAGAACATTGAAGTACCGTTAAATAAAACAATGCTAAGCATAAAGTGTTGCAAAATCATAAGTATTCAGATTTTGAAATTAACTACAAGACTTTGATATTTGCAATAAGGGACAGTACACAAATACAGCGGATAAATTTGAGATATACAGAGCAAAACGTTTGAGGTTTCAAAAGTAATCAAAGCTTGGGTTAAACGACTAGCTGGACTTAAAGTCACATTAGTGAGATTATTGATAACTTACAAGAAGCAGAGATGGACTCCAAGCAGTTATTACGCATGGAGATAAAACCGTTATGTTAGTGCGTCATGAACTTTCAGAGACTGCCCGTCCCGTCTATATAGTTCTGAGATATATTTTTTTCAGTTTTAATGTGTTCAATAACGTCCAACAGAACTCATATTATGAACCTTTAAGCTTCTAAACGTGTAATTTTTCGTTACGAAACAGTGGCGATGGCTTTGATCACTACCAGCGAAATCTAAGATTTCGTCCTGTCATGACAGGATCTTGCGCCCACATTGACGCTCTTATACATTGATGTAAGCCTATATTAACAATGTTTCTCAACCTATGGGACGCGACCCACTCAGTACTGGGTACCGAGGCGTTTGGTGGGTCGTGAAGTCGTGCTGAAAAACCTATTTAATTTAAAATTTAAGATATATTCTTTTAACAATTGAAATTAAACTCGTATTGTGTGTAGTCTAAACCAGGGCTTCCCAAAGTGTGGGTTGCGACCCCGTAAGGGGTCGCGTAACTAAATTTGGTGGTCGCAGAAATTTTAGCAAAACTAAAAATTCCTGGACACCCAACGACCGAAAATTAATTCAAAACCAGTTTGGCAACACTACACGTATAGTCTGTGAGTTTATGATAGTGAAAGAAGCGCTTGCGCAGACTCGCAAACTGCGACTCGTCACCGTCCCCCCCAGTGTTTAGAGCAGAATTCCTCCCTCCGTACTCCAGGACAGGATTAGGACAGAATTTCCATCATTTTCTGAAACTGCCTAAACATACTTCTACAATTTTGTACTACTTATTTATGCGAGGCAGCATTTTCACCATTAACCTTTCTAAAATTAAAAAAATCGGTCAACTCTTCAAAACTTTGAAGAAGCTCTATGTCCTGAAGTACCAAAAATTCATCCATATTTAAGTCTTTATGTAAAAGTAAACAAGCTACCCAGCTCATTAGTATGAATATTTGGTTTTGCCTATAATACATGGTAAAATTATATTCGTATGTATACCAAAGAATTGTTTTTCGAATACATTTTTCGAAACATATTAGAAGCTCGCGATTCATGAATATTCTCCATAAGTAATTCTTAAAATTCTATGAAAATAAGCATTCGCCACGGGATTTTCGGTGAAACAATGTTTCGCTATCTTTTTGAGAAAATTAGATATAGCATAACTATAAAGAAATATGATTGTACAATAAAAAGCTCCATGTGACAATAGTTTTACGTTTTTGCCGTAAGATTACAAGTGAAATACAGCACATGTAACATTAATAAAAGAAAACGCTGTGCGTTTGTTTTCACATACCGAACAAAGCTTCTAACGGGAGTCGATCGTCTGGGACGTGTCATGGTCCACTTGAGCGTGAGATTAGTTTCCGTTAATGATCACGAGTGAGTGCTAATTTAGTGCAATATTTTGTATTCCTGTGTATTAAGAAAAAAGATGCTTTATAGTTTAAACTGCGTTTGTAGTTAAAATTATTCGAGTGTGCTAAAATAAAATATTGCAAAATTTATGGAGGAGGAAGGTACCTTTTCAATTTTTGGTTGTTAGTAATGATTAACAACCCGCCTTTTTCCAGCTGATTATGTCTTAGACAAACTGTCCTACTGTAAATAAGTGGATACTGGCACTATAACGATTAACTGTAACGAAAAGAACTTAATGATCACACAATAAGTAAAAATATAGTCTACACAGAACAATTATTCACAATGAAAGAATACCAAATCATTCCTCGGTAGCTAGCTATTTTTAATTAATTATTTTTGTGCCCCGAGGATGCACTTAAGTACTGACCAAAGAGGAAACAATACTCAATTTATATAGTGGTATTTTTTAAGTTGTCACCGTCTTTCACATCCTAGTTCCCACCTTCGTCTGCCTAAGCAATTCGGATCCGTTAGTCCTATGTTCTATATCCTTCATTGCTCCTTCGTGTTGTTTTTCCACGAGGTTTTCGACAACCTCTGAATGCGTGATGACCCTCTGACATTTTCTGAAGGTGCCCCGTACATAGGCCTACATACCATTTATTTCGATTGTTCTTAAATAGATTTGTGTTAAGTCTCATTTATTTTTTATCTTCACATTATTGACATGAGTTTGTCTCACACGAATCCAATAATCCGTCTTTACAGCTTTGATTGGACCTATTTTTTTGCATTAATCTCCCATACCTTTGCGTGCAATATGTTTACAAGTATTGCTTTTGCTTCAGTTATTACTCCATATACAATTTATAGATATATTCTGTTATTTTTCATATTGACTTTTTCTTGCCTTCTGTTGGAGCGCCCTTGTTCCCATAAAGGTGTACAACGATGGCCGCCGAGAGGCTACACCCAGAAAATAACGGAATGTCGTTTGTTATAACACCATACGCTTTGCAGATGACATTGCACTTTTAGGAAACATCGACAAAAAATACAGAATTCACTTAACCAAATGAAAACAATCCTAAAAGATAAATGGGACATGATTTTAAATAATGAAAAAACAAAAGTTATGGAATGTTCCAGAAGTGGAAAAAAGAAGACTGAGATATTTCTGGACGGTAGGAAGCTAGTGCAAGTTGATCCCTTTAAATATACTGGAGGTTGCATTAAATCAGATAGGACATACGTCAGTGATGTAAAAAGTAAAATTTACAGAAACGGAAGGGGCATTTTTCAAGAAAAGATCTCTTCTGGGTCCATAAACATGCCCCTGGAAACCAAGAAGAAATATGTAAAGAGCTCGATTTGGAGCGTGTGCACATATGGCTCGGAAACTTGGACTCTGAGGACATTTAGGAGGAGCTATCGTGAAGCTTTTGAGATGTGGGCTAGAGGAGGCCTTCAGAATTTCGTGGACGGAAATAGTACCTAATAATGAGGTTTTGAAGACAGTGGGTGAAAGAAGGATGATGATTGAAAGCACTGTGGAAAGGAGGAACAGTATGATTGTGTTAGTCACCTGCTACGTCATTCAAACTTGTTGTGGGAAGGGAAGGCCCAGGCAGGAATATATAGATAGAGTAAAATAATGAAGAAGGTATGTGGTGATCAAAACACTCTACGACAAGGAAGAAATTGCACACCAACCTCTGGATCGAGGAGAGTAAGAGGAGAGAATCCCAGAAGAGGATCATCGGAAAATCAGCATCTTCCAAATTCATAATCATATTTTTGTTATCATCGGCTATGCGTATCTCATAAGCCGGGATGGAGGTGTGCAAATCCACCTCCTAGCATAGTCCTACTTGTACGACTCCAGGATTGTCTTGACTCAAATTGAAATGATTTATTTGAAGTATTTGTACACGAACAGTTTGTTTTCTATTGAACAATATTTGTGCGTTGAAAAAAATTGTGTTTAAATAATTATTTGTGTAATTTCTCTTTTCCCTACACGTTATCTTGTCGTATTTGATACAAGCGATTAAAGTTTTTTTGTGTTATGAGAAGATCTGTGTAAGATACTGTGATGGCTCTGCTGATGGCAATGCAAGCTCTACATGTGAATGAAGAAAAGAGTTTTCTCAAACGATTTGGATAATAGAGAGGACGTCAATTTAATAATGACGCAGGGCGGACTGGCCAGGTCGGCTGGTCGGCGATCGCCGAGGGCCCCGGGCCCCGGGCCCCGAGCCATGAAAATTTTATTTCGAGAAAAAACGAGAAATATATATATATTTTTATCAGTATTAAAAACCTTTCTCATCTAAATATTGTTGGAAATAAATCTTCAGGATTTATTTTGGTCAGATTGGAAGTGATCACTTCTCAGCCTTGTTTACATACAGCCTATTTAGTATTTACTAATGGAGGAAAGCGAAGGAGGTTACTGTATAGGCGCGCCGCACGGCAACTGACTGACGCGACGAGTAGTAGACTACTGTCATTTTCGTTTGAATGTTATTGCAGCATTCAGGGCTGGGGGCACGAAGGCCTGGGAGGGCCTCAGGGCCTTATGTCAAGATTCAAAAGGGGGCCCATGGCATAAACGTGCAGGTGGGCCCGGTTAAAAAAGTTACGCTCTTGGGGGTATGGATTGGTGGGACGGAGTGACAATGGGGCTCTACCGCCGTAATACACTGTGGAATATTTTTAATTGGGATTTTATGTAGATTTGTAGGATATAAATTTTCTTTACAGTAGAAACAAAAAATTAACTTTTTAAGTAAACGGAAACAACAACAACGTAGAGAAACATGTATAGTGGGCCTGATGTTATTACAGGTCTATTATAATAATTTAAAAAAGTATACGCACACAAATACGCGCGTGCGCGTTTGTGTGTGTAGCTGCAGGGGGGCCCTTGACTGCTTCCAACCGAAGGCCCCCAGGATGCCAGTCTGCCCCTCTTAACAGTAGATTGTTTCTTATTGGAGGCGCCGGAAATCTCGTTGCACCCTGTCCCATCTTGGACTTCGGAGTAGGATTTGCTGGCAGAACTATGATATGAATCGTAACTCGATTGCGAGATATGACTCAATCGCTAGTAGGCGTACCAATGGTCGTTAAATTAAATTAAGTGAGGGCGCCTCTGAAATAACACCTTTCGGTACCATTCACCATCCTCCACGTACATAAATGCCATGCCTCTAAAGTATATTCATAAATGTTAAAATACTATTACAAGAATAGCGTAAATATTAAAAATAATTTAATTTATGATAAAAAATGAACTCACATGCTGAGAGACCGAACTGAATACTTTTGAAATTCTTTTCTAGTGCATAGTTTATTCATCATCATCATCTTCATCATCATCTCCATCATCTTCAAGGATTAAAGCAAGGATGGTTTGTTCCGATCTCAAACAGGCAAAGATTAGAGCTGGTCACTCCAGCGCTTCCTCGGACGTCCCACACATCTTCGTCCCCTCGCCTTATAGTTCCATAGTTGTTTGGGGATGCGGCAGTCATCCATTCGCCATTCGGCAAAGATGTTCCCACCAATTCAGCCCATACTGGGCAATCCTGTCGAGTATACTCATAATATTCAGTTCCTGCCGTATATATGTGTTACATAGTTTATTATTAGCCTAGAATATTTTTACACAGCTTTCCAAAGTGTTTATACACTTTGACAGAAGCTTTATTAGGGGTCTTAACATCCTGGAGCATGCGAGTTGTCGGAATCGCAGCCCGTTGAACGCCAGCGTAATGTTGTAGAGGCAGGACGATGAAAATTGAGCACTCGGGTCTCGATGCGCAGTAGACCACGTTGCGAGGCTAACAAAATTTTCATTCATTTCGCACATGCGCAGAACAGTTTTGTGCAGTGTTTCATAGCGTGAACATCGGCTGCAACAAGACTGGCGAGAACAACGGAATCATGTGTGTGACAGAGAGGGAAATAATATGGAACTGAAACAGTGAACGTTATAACGTATAACTTAGCTATACTTGAAAGTGGGGGTAATTCATGCATTGGGTCGGCGCAGATGACTGTTCAGAAAAGGCTGGCGAAAGATATATATATTTAAGTTCATTCACCAATCAATGAATTCATTCTTCATTTACCAATTTACAGATTATAAGTTAAATGTAGTCGCATTCATAAGAGAAGTTTTATATGTGTACTACGTTATTGACAACAAAGAAGTAGTTTCTGTGGAAACTCACCGGTTCCCATTTTCGATAACGCACCAGCGATCGGCCGCAAATGTGCGACACGTACTTATGAACATTTTCAATGTTAAAAATTCTAATAATATTTCCGTGGTTACGGTATATATATATATATATAAATTTACAAAAATGCAGTGATTGTTGGTCAAGTATATTTAATTTTATTTCATTTGAATGAAACTGACTATTACGAACAAAACTAATATCTTTAAAATTAAAAGTATCCGGAAAAGAGATTCTCCATATAGCTCAAGCTGGGACAGGGAGGAACACAAAAGAAAATTATATCATGAAACTTAAAAAAATATTCCACAACCTTAGTGAGAGAAAATAAGGCCATCTTTATTTTTCGTAGCAATCTCACTTTTCTATTTAAAGTAGAATAGAAAAAAGTCGGGTAAGAACAGTGATAATCTGTATTGCAGATATTTCAAAGATGAAATTTGAAAACTTGCTATAATTAATTCGACACTATTAAGGTATTCTCCATCAAATGACGTATCTTAATAGTTGGTCCACACTTCCAGAGCCTGAACCAACAGGGAACAACAAAATCGGTTTATGTAAAGTCCTCAGAAAGATATAGACAAACATAACCATAGAGATGTGTAGATCGAGATGTTCTAAAAACGTTTAGAAAGATTTTAACTAAATTGGTTTCGTATTTAAAAGTTAATTGTTTTCTGATAATAATGTATAATGCACATATCTATTTTCGTAATTCCCTCCTTATCAATTGATTTTTGAGTTCTGAAATTTTTCAGAGAAACCACTGGTGCTCATTGTTCACCTTGTATGTGTTTCTCATTTCCGGCACAAAATTAAATACCAGTATGTTTTATTATTTTACATAATGGCTTTTTAAAATTTGTATTCTTGTGTGGCGTAAGAGAAATGCTTGATTTTGCGAAACTACACGTATGCATAGCATAATTTATTTTGCGAAGACAATAAAAATTTCTTACAAAGCGATCTTTACGTTTCTGTCCCACACGCAGATAATCAGCGTTATTAAAGTTAATGTTCAGTTACTCCCCCCCCCCCGTTATACTCCTTACCATATAGATCAGGTTTGTCACAGTTTGAACAAACCAGACTGCATAATGTTCGTGGCGTATTAATTTTAATAGGGCTACCATGTCACGACGACTGCGGGCATACTGGTCCTGGCAACTGCTGCCTTTCAAAGTGTTTACGTGTTGCACGTGTATTTATTGAAATAGCAACTGCGAATATAATATGAACTACTAAAGTAATTATTTCAAGAATTTTGAGTTATAATATTTCTTGATTCCTGGAATGTTTAGATCAAAAATCAATAACAACACTCAGATTTGATCAAATGTAAAAAAAGAATATGTATAGATATATATATATACCTGGGCAACACAGAATCATAGTACTGCAGTTTACGTTGGCTATTAAATTAAGTGAATTTTCCCCTTGTACGTTGGGTAAATTATTTTATAAATAATACACAAATTTAATTAAACAGACATTTTAATTATCTGCAGGATCCATACCTTGTGAATCCATGATTAAGTCATTCTAGCCAACCAACTATCTTCAGACTGTAGTTAGGGAAATAACATTACATCTTGTTCACTTAATATCTAACCTGCTATCTTAAATTCTGTTATTACGGTATTTTAATCAAATATTTCACTTCACTCGCGACTATCCATCGACTATCCAGTTGGTGCAGTCTTATTAAACATTATATACTGTATTTATCTTTTCTACATTTATTTTCTGATCAGTCTTTAACACTGTCCTGCTTGAACTCATTAATCATCTTCTCAATTAATAAAACCGTTTTATTCTCTATTTCCTTTCCATAAGCAATTCCACATCATTTGCAAAGCTCATATTTCAAAGATTCTAACTATTCTAATTCCTTTAATTCTTCTGTTTCCCAATTTCGTAATCTAAACACGCCGCCCAGCAATGTTGAAAATAGTTTTAGAGACAGGCTTTCCCCTTTCCGTTCTCACTTTTCCAGTAGTACCTTAATGTTGGATAACATGTTCTACTGACTTGAGCTGGTGGGTTTATACACATTTGATACCGAATCTGTAAATATCTTTTTCTATTCTCGTTCTTCAAACATAATGCTATGCGTTTTGTGTAGACTTAATCAAAACGCTTAACACATGCCCAATTGGAAAATGCCGCAGAATCCTAAATGCTGCTAAAAAAGTCTCCTAAAACTAGCTTTCTTGATCTAAACTGTATGCTCTATGTAGGGTTAAATAACATCAAACACGACAATCTTATGATACAGTAAATTAAGCAGTCAAAATCTGAATCGAAAGTATAATAGTTACACGTTACGAAAAATAAGTTGACCCACGAAAATGATTCTTTGGATTTATAAAATTATGAATGCTTTCTTTTTAAGAAAAGATGTCTTCTGGCGTCCATAAACGTGACCCCTGAAAACCAGGAAGAATTATGTAGAGAGTTTCGTTTGGAGCATGTGCTCATACGGCTCAGAAACCTGGACTCTGAGGTCATTTGAGAGGAGCTATCAAATTAATTTGATATTTAATTTCGTATGTTAATCGAATCAGGTAGAAGTTTCGAAATAAACAGACCAATAACTCCTCTTTGTTTACCATTCTTCTTAAACACCGCCTTGAAACTTTTTACAATTAAAATAATTAACCAATATTTTTAATGCCTTGAGATTATTGTAATCTTAAAATTCTCTTCTTCACCTCTTCCAGTTTTCTCGAACTTAAAGCCAACGTTTTCTTTCCAGTTTTTAGAGGTCTCCCTGTCTTTTTTTACATGCAGTTCGTTTTATCACTCATAGCTTTCACATTTTAGAGTAATTAGTTAATCATTGTTTTCTTGTCATAAAACAATGCATCTGTAATACTACCTCGGCCAAAATTACGATACCCGGATGCCTTTTATTAATAGTGTTTACTGTATTCTTAAAACTGTGGCACTATTCCGACCCTGTTTCTGCGCACCAATCCCATTAGCAAAATGACAGTATCGCGTGGACTGGGCGTTGCACAATTGGTGTTTATCAAACACAACTTATCATCTTTTATGAAGTCGACCCGTGTCATTCTCGTTTTATCGTCGTCATTCTACTGTAGGTGTAGCCGTTGTTCAATAATCTACAGAAACATGCCAACAACGTAATACGACTAACGTTAGATACAAAGTTAATTACGGCTGATAATAGTTGCTTTGACTGCCAACTTAAAGGGTTTGAACAGAAGTAATACAACTTTTGAAAATCATTTTTACAATTTTGTTGCCAATCAGTTACGTTAATTGATTAGCCTTCGGTTTTCCACCCAACAGATTTAATTTACAAGAGAGTTTATAAAAAAACATCACATATCTAGGACTACCTCTAGGGGAATCTTAATGTAACTCAGATATACCGGTTGGCTATTTCCTTTCTATGAGATCAATTATATAATACTTTATCACAGTAGTCATATATTTATTTCTACCCACAAGAAATGTCACGAAGACGTGAAGGCCACAGAAGGGCAAGTACACTCTAGTATAAAAATTAAAAGGAAAAAAGACTGAAGAATTCAAAAACGAATGCGTAAGCTTCTTATAATGAGCGTTTTGTGTGATGGGGTTTGACGGCAGCGACCAGTGTCTGGTGCATTCACACACACACACACACGTGCACGAGCGCGCACAATTGCATGTTGGTGCTGATAATTGTATGAATAGGTGTGTGTGGATTGTCTCCCTCCGAGTAATTCATTCCATTGCCAACCGTGTTCTCTGTCCAGTGGAAGATGGCCTAAGACAACTTCTTCACGTGTTGTTTGTATATACAATTGAAACGTGTTACCCACATTTTCACGCGAATGATTCACAATCTTTTTCGATAATCCTATTAGTTAGATCTACCAACGCCTATAATTTTATTAAATGTGTACAGCCCTGTTACAAACACTAACAGGTATAAACATGTGTACAAACAAGGTTTACAGTAGATTTATCTAACGTGTATATGTTTATACAGTTTATTTCCATGAGGTAAATTCCACTTTTTTAAACCTATAAAATTTCTTAAGTTATTAGTAATTATTGTGTTCTGCAAATACTGTTAGAAACTATCTGATGGATACTTGTAACAAGCGTCATCACTCTTACTTTGTCTATCTGTCTATCTGGCTCTCCCCCTTGCATCTCTCGTTGTCGTCGTTGCTGTCGTTGCTGAAAATAACATGATACTACTCGGTAATCAGATTACGTGGCTTGTAATATCTATATAATTTTGTTATTATATGAAGTTGGCTTTTCAACAGTTTGGAGAGTTAAAGGTTGCAACTTGTCAGACAGAATAGAAAACGACGATGGGAGACGAAACTTAGGTCGAATTCACATAATAAGTGAGTAAGTAGTAGTAGGGATAACTTGTAGGTCTCATGGCGGAAGAAATATTGGTAGAACTCACAAATAGTGGGAAAGCGTTTGAAGTCTTTCCAACGCAAGTCTTGCCGGAAACAAATGAATGTTAAATGCAACAGTAAACAAGAAGTAAAAGAATATTTAATTGTTTTACACTCTGTGTTCTGTGACTTTATGTTCATAAATATTGACACTTTTGTTGACCAATAGAGATGTGTAGTATAGACAGTTCAGCATAGTAGTGTTATTTTCAACTGTAATTACTGTTGATACTTCATAAGCACTGAACAGGAAGAGTAATTTGCAACTTTGTTACGTTTTGGGTTTTTTCTGTAACGTTCTGACCACATATTTAGGCCTACACGTGAATAACAACAGTTGCAGTTACACAGTAGGCCTATAATCTATTTCCCAATCTGACTGACAGTGTTGAATGATCACAACTAAGAGACATTTTGTGCACAATTTACACATTGAAAATTTGGAAGAAATTTGAAGCTTAGACATTTTTGCATTGCAACAGTTTCAAGTTTTCCATTAAATTATGCTTTACACACTGTACATATTGTTACTTCATAGAAGTGAGCACCAAAATGCAGCTGACCTTGCATCAGAAATTCATTACTAAATGTGAGGGCAATTCACAGCTATTCAAAATCATCTGATCAAAGGGCAGGAAAAAAGCGTGTGTAGTGGGGGACGATACTTCAAACGTTTTTCTTCACTGAGGTGTTCCTACCTTGTTTTCCCAATACCCGATGTATCAACATGTTTATAGAAGGTCAAATCAATGTCATTTGTTTGGTGACTGATAATAAGAAAGCGAAGAAAGTTTTGAACTGTGGAAGCCGTTGGACGATGACATTCGCAATGATAAAATCATTAATTTAACATCTGTAAAAAGGCGAGTGTACTTAATAAACATCATAAAAAAACTGTAGGCAGTGGAAGAAGTGGTTTATAATTAAGGGGATGCTGTGTTTTACGTGGTAAGAATAATCTCAGATGTATTTCATTTTGCCTTGAGGCTTGTGGAATTTTATTGCAACCAATTTTAGTATTCACTTAATGCTTCTTTCTGTGTATTGGTCTTCTACGGATTTTATTCATTCCATTTGTATTCTTTTACGGATAAATAAATATAAGATCTATTTTATCAACCTTCTAGAAAATTATGAAACCATGAACGTGGTTAATATTGCAGCTGAACGGAAACTTGTATAGGAATTAGAAATATTAAAAGAAAGAGAGGAAGGTTTAAATAATTTAATGAATATTAAAATTAATTTTGAAAATGAAGATATATTTTATAATGTAATACAAAATAATACAGCCAATAGGTGTTGAAGTGTTGAGTAGTTAAGATATAGTAAAGACAATAACGTGCATAGACTTTACGACAAATAATGGAAAAATAGTTACACGGGTTGTTGACCCCGCCCACATCTGGTAGGCAGTCGGTGACAAGGGTTGTTTCCCTGCGCGCTTGTTTAAAAAATTATTTATACCCTCGGTAAGGGGTAGAAATGTAGTTAGCTTACAGGTTATTGTGATTTTGTTACTGATCTGAAGATGAGGTGAAAGGCTCGAAACGTCTTATATGTTGTATTTATTTGAAAGTTAAACACGTATAGGTTAAAGCTGTTACGTATTTTAAAGAATCCGAAATTTAAAAATGCAGATATTTAAGAAAATTGTTTTAAAATAAAAATCACACGCACAAAGTTCCGTAAACTGACGAAAAATAAAATAAATTATACTTAGGTAAACATATTATTTAAACATGCTTACGTTTATTTAGTTAATAATTGATTCACATGTTTCCACTACACTAAAACACAGCACTCTTAACAGACTTCGTTACATAGACAATTAATATTTAATGCACTTTCACTTGTGAAAAAACTTACTTTTTGTTATTTCCTCAAACGTACGTTTCGGAGTGGTTTACTCCTTCCTCAGTGAGGTATAAATATTAATTGTTAAAGTGCTGTGAAAGAAGTGATGATCATTCAAAATAATATTCGTTACATAGACTTCTTTCCACACTGTTTTTCATAACAGCACATATGGGACATCATGGCAACAGTGTGCGTTGGTATGCTTACTGTTTACAATTTTGAGTACGGCAATTGGTTAAGAGGCACGTAGCAGTCAGTTGTTTTCTCAACAGTTCCATCTGTCAGTACCAAACTAGTTTTAATATTACTATAATCATGGGCATCCTCTAACCATTCTTAAAACCCTCATTTCTGCCGCGGTGATTTTACTTAGATCCGCCTTTCGCAGAGTCCATGTCTCTGAATCATATACCAGAATAGGCACCGTCATTATCTTATAAAATTTAATTTTAGCTTCTGGACTAACTTTATTTCTTAATGTTCGTTGAATCGTCTCACAGCAGATCTAAATTTACTCAACTTTTCTCTACATGTAGTCTAGACCCCTCGAAATATTACATCCCAGATACTTGAAATTCTGTACCTGCTCCTAACAGTAGTCGTCTACCACTGTTTTAGTCCAAACTGGACAAACGCTACGGTTTGCTATCCCTTTGGTTTTCGGCAGGGAAATTCTCATGTTATCCTACTCCTGGCTCATTCGGTGCAGTTGAAACACAGTTCGTTACACACATGTTCTGTTCCTTTCACAATAATGTGATCATCTACAAAGACCATAGTATTCACAAAAACATCCTCATTTAACTTTATCTCCTCATGAACAACGTCTCTCCATTTTGTAATCATATCGTCTATATACAGTATATTAAATAATGTTACCGATAGACTGCAACCCTGATGAACTCCTTGATTCATAAATACTTTTCCTAGCTGTTCATTGTCCATGTCTATCACAGACACTGCGCCAGCATAAAGACTTTTAATGGAATTTGTTACATGTTTTGGGTAACCTTGTTTCCTCATTATTTCCCAAAACTTCCCCGATTAACTTTCTCAAACTTTAACTTTATCAAATGCTTTCTCATAAATGATGAAGGATAGATGTGTCTCTAGGTTAAATTCGAATCGTATTTCTATTATCTGTTTTAAGGAAAACATCTCAAACCAGGATTTGCCTATTCTAAAACCAGACGCTGACCCTCTGACAATAAAACACCTGACATAGACTGTTACCGCTTATTTATTATTTTTCTATAGCCTTTACAGCCAGAGTCTAATAGAGCAGTACCAATGTAATTAGAATGAGAGATAGGCTATCTCCTTATCGCTTCTATCTCCTTTCTTAAAAGGGACAGCGTCTTTGAATACTTCCAAGCTAAAGGGCTGATGCATCATTCCCAGAATACGTTTAAAAAGTGCAGTAGCCTATTCTAAGCTTTAAAGCAGACCACCGTATATAATTAACTCGGAATTCATTCCATGTGGTACAACTGCTTTCCGATTTTGTAACTCTGTCAAGGCGTCATTTGACTCCGAAGATTCTTCTTAACCTAATATTCCTCTAATTTTCGCAGATGGCAACATCCATTAACTGGAGACGATTACGATACACGATATATAGGGAGAAAACTAAAAATATACAACCCCGGATTGAAAGTGAACATAACCTAAAACTAAGGATATGGTAATTAACGGCGGCACCACGAATTTAAAAACAGGAGGGGGGCCGGGCCGTTGACGCCCGCAGTTAGTATAAGTAGGCATATTTCTCATTAGAACAAATTGCATATGAGTACAAACGAAGGAATAAGAAGGATAAGCAAATCAAGAGAAAAGTTTCAAGAGAAATAAAGACAAGCAGACTGCAATGCTACGGGCGCCAAACGTTTTAGTGTGGCAACTGCCCTATAGAAGGAAAAGAGGACAACCGGCAGAAGGCAGGTTAAAGCAAGTTACCCTAGACATTGAAGAATGGCAGCTGGAAAAGAGAGATTAGAGCGGTATACGTTGATACTTGAAAAAGAGAATGAGAGAGACAGCAATACGTGTACTGCATTACACATATAAATTCAGAAAACGAACATTGCAGAGAACGTGACAAATTACATATTCACAACCAAAGTTAACTAATTTGTAAAGTGCAGCTTTATCCAATTTGAGCTTATCAGACTACAACGACGAATTACAAAGCTAATGAATAACTTTGAACTTCACCGACTAGACTTGCTATTGGTTTTGTTATCTTCATTAAGTTGCTCAGTAAGGTTGGGCGTCCTGGGGTTACTCGGTCACTTGCTGTCTGGGTATTCACCGAGTCATGACTCGTACATACCACGCCGGCTCGCCGTTGTTCGTGAACTGCATAAACAAGGCTGCGCACGGGATAAATATTTTTATAAACGGTGACGTGAACGCGATCGGCCACCGCTGGAAAACAAAATTTTTGTTTCTAAAAGTTTACGTTCGTCAGTTTTTATGATATTATCCTGTTGCTCAACTCAATTTCCGATTCAGACAACGTTACGTAAACTGGGGTACGTAAATTACAGGTATTTATTTGAAATTCAAAATAAATGAACGACCAACACTCTCTTCCATGATTTCCATCAGAGCAAATGCTGTCTAGTTTGATGTGATGCAGATCTTATATCCATCTTATAAAGACTTGTCATGTCTTGGCCACCAATGGTATAATCTCTGGACCATTTACTATCCTCTCGGCTTGCTCGTCTCTGTTTAATTTTCTTAATTATATAAATATCATCTCTAGTTTTGTGGCGTATTCATTTAATTGTCTTCTTGTCTGTCCCAGTTATTCTTACCATAGTCGTTGAGGAGCGTTATAGTTACAGACTACGGTATTTCCGTACAAGTCATAGCTAACGTTTTTGGCTGTAAGTCATCGAGTATGCAGGTGTATGAGAATCTGAAACATTATAGTGTTAATCATTACTTCCTGAATAAGGCAGGAATTAGATGTACAACCAATAATAGAAATAACATCCTCGTGTATAGAAAGATGGAGGACCATGTTGTACATATATCCCTGGATAGAATACCAAGGCAGGCTATGAGCTATAAGCCTGCGGGAAAGTGAACTGTTTTGAGACCGAGGATAAGGCGGTGGAGCCGGAATAGGCTGAAGTGCCTAATCCTAGCAAGCAAGAAGAAGAAGAAGAGCATTTTTAATGTTTTGACATTTGTTTGACATTTCTATAGAGCGTTTAGAGAAGAATATTAAGGACTATGCTCTTTAGAATTAAACATTTTTGATTCACGTATGTTAAAAAGTGATGTCTCAAAATACATTTTATCTTATATTTTGGTAGTTTTATAAAATTTGTAACTTTTATAGTAAAATTATGAATTAAATCAGCTTACGTGGATAGTGAAGTTAACAGTTGAGTATATATATTTTAATCATACTATCTTACAATCAGTTGTGTATCTGACGGGTAGAAAATGAAATATTGTGCTCATCAAATATTAATGATTTTTATTGATACTTTTTGTAAATTATTATAGACACTTATTTCACGTCATCATTCAATGATGCTACAGCCCATATCGAACACTGACCTCCTGCTCAGTTGACCTCTTTCAGGTTTCTCGGTTCCATGCTTAGAAATATTTTATAAAATATGTGTTTTATATAAACTAGTAAACATTTATTAACGTTTACTTATTTAATAACATTAAAAGTGAAATTATGAAATTAATGCTATTACAAATAACAAAATATAGATTATGTCTATTATAAGTGTGAGCTAGGTACGATTGTGTTTTCAGAAATATAAACCGACATACATAAATTTAGATTTTTCACTTTCATGTTCTTCTTGTCTCTAAATATTTTTCTATTGTCTGTTCACTAAAATTTTTTTCAGTGTGATAACAATTTTACAAAATTCTCTTTTACTGATCTATGAAGAGCGCAGGCGTACTTACTGGTCATATTGACATGAAGGCCACAAATGTGTGTTTACAGAGTAACCGCTCACAGTCTGGGTTGACGGCTCGCCACGTTACGTAGGTCGCTGCGTTTGTTCAGTGTTTTCCAGTTGAGTATTTATTACACTCGTAGTCTGAAATGTGAGATTCAAAATTACATGCTTTACACTATATAGTGGCGAAAATTCTAATCAAATTTTCAACTGGAATTATTTGCATACGGCATTTATTTCTTGAAAGGAAAATAAAAAAAATTGACGAAATTTAAGAGCATACAGTCTTACGATATCTTGTTCTTGTTATACCGTAAGTGGAAAGACTGAGCTCGGTTTTTGTTCTTTACTGTGTTTATTATTGATTTTTTGTTTACACTTGTATTGAAACTGAGCACAAGTTTGGTATCATCCCGTTATATAACTCCCTCAAACCCCATTATACCATTCTAACTTTTCAGTCCTCTATGGTGATCCTATCTGAGACTCGTCCGGGACAAACCATGACTTCACTGAAAAGTTATTAGTCCGTTTTGCAGACGGTTATCTGAAACCTAACTGCTAATCATAGTTATAAACCTACGTTTTTTCAATAATTAAAATTGACACGCGACGACTAATACGTACATTAACACCTGTTCACATAATCAATTAGGTAACTTTGTTGGAACCGGAAGGCATTAAACTAAATATAATTGTGTTTACAATTTTTATTTGCTTTTATCTTTTTTTCATGTAACCTGCTTAGCAAATTACATTGTTCGAATTCTATGGAGAAGCCGACAATGTATTCACAGTCGCGTAAATATTTAGATTACTATGACTATTATTTACTATGTTTTAAACCTTTATTAAAAAATAATCACAGAAATTCACTCTGGATAAAGCATTTTTTGTCTACTTAAGAACGAAATATCAAGTTATTTTTTGCAGACTATCTAATATCAAATCAGTAGCGATTTATGCACTACTTAAATTTTTTATTTACACTGATATCAGTTTTTTAATTCTTTCCAAAGAAAAGGTTATTTTAATAAAATTGTCATCAAGGACTGAAAATAAGTAAATAGTATAACGTGATGGGAGCACTGAGAAATATGTCAGTCAGCCGAAAGAGTTTAAAGTTAATTAAAATGATCCGCGTGCAGCTGGTAACTAATCGTTGAAGGGATGGACTAACACGTCACTAGGGACACCAAACCAAAACTACGAGGGTGAGTAAACAATTGTCCACAATATGGTTGTAGGCCTACAGTAGAACTTGGATGTCCCGATTAATTGGAGGCACAAGCGTTTCGTTAACTAATTTGTCGAGCCTGCACGCTTTATAAAGGATACTCTACAATAACTTACTGTAACTTGAAGGTTTATATCTATTAGAAATGTTTTACTTACCTTTTAGACACTGCATGAGCAACTTAAATGTAGAAAGACTGTTGTTTTTGTTGCACACTTTTATAAATTAAATTTCATGTATTTTCTTTTGCTTGAATATATAGACTTTTCATAACCGCCAGATTTCTTAATACAATATTCTACTACCACCGAAAAGAATTGGCATTATTTACGAAAAAATAGTTTGCAGAGAACTATTGTAAACTGATTTTGATTTTTAACTTCAAATCGATTCATTTTGAAGAAAAATCCTTGGTCGTATCCGAAAATCAATCAATTAATAACCGTCCGGATAATTCATGACCTAATGTTTTCATTTTTTCGGTAACAGCCATTTTCGAGCTCATTGCTTGTTCAGTCAGCTGTGCATTAACTTTCTGCACAGTTTTCCAGTTGCTGTCATTTCTCTTAACGTTGCCGTGATGTTTACTGCTCTGCTGTGCTTTTGTCCCGTAGTAAAATTAAAAAATTAGGGGCCTACTGTGACTAATGGGGTTTCTGATGGGATTCTGTAAAGTTACAAGATGACATATAAATACTACTAATGAAGTTATACGGAGAAGATTAGTAAGATTAATACTAAAAAAAGGTAAGTTATAGATCACACATCTGAAAAGATTGACTTGGTACGTCATGACTGATCTGATGAGTATATAAGAAGAATCAAGGAATGGAAATCTTCAGGAAAAATGTCAGCTGATGATCATGAAGAAATGAAATGAATAAACAGAACCTTCGGAATGGTAAACAGCAAGACACATAGGCGAAAGAAGTGTGACGAGTGAAGGAAAAAAGAGACAAATAGGCCTATTGTTGATGAAACAGTTTATACAAATTACATGGTCCTTACCGTACGTATTGTACACAAATACCCTTATATAGTTAAGCTTTAGTGCACAAAAACATTATTAGTGCCCTTCGGTTTTAAGCTTTTAGCTCACCTGATGTGTTGATATCGGCATACGCACATTCAGTAGCGTACGCACGCGCGCGCGCGCGCACACACACACACACACACACACAATTTTTATACTATTCCAATCGTTTTTGGTACATAAGTTCACATATGTTTATTCGTGTGCTTGCGTACGCGTCATTATCTCACCTTGCCTGTTTAGTCATCTAAATTACAAATTAAATTGTCAAATAAGATGTTGAACTTTAATCCCGATACGACGAAAGAAACTTATTACGTCTAGAATGGCTGTTTAAATTATAGTTATCAGTTAAATATGACGTGTCAAGGACATAAATCTAACACAATATCAACAATTGATTACAACCATTGCTAAATGATTTTATAAAATTAACGATTAAAACACTTTTATAAAAGGCAGATTAAAAGTAACGAATAACAAAGAAAATCCAATTAGATGACTGACATTTACTAAACGAACTTGTTTTAAAAAATTTAATTATCTTTGCCAAAGTTTGTTTACATTTGATGTTCTGTGATTTTTTTTTTTTTTTTGTTTCTCGTTGTACCAAGTGTTGTTCTTACTAACAGAATTCTGACTAAAGATATTTATCCATGTATTTCTGATGATAAGACAAAATTTTAGTACAATTTGTGTCCCTGTTGCTAGCGTTCCTCTTTACCGAAAGGGAAAGTTAACATTACAATTTTAGTCTAGGTGCAGCAAATTTGTTTTCTTTACGAGTAACATTTAAGCCTTTCATTCCTTTTATATTAATTGCAAAGAGAAAAACTTTTTACATCAAAACTTAATTTAATAGGTTTAGGAATATTTTTAATAGAGTTTTATGCCTAGTGTAGATCGGAAACCTTGAAATGTCTTGGTAGAATAGGCGTAGTTTTTTTGTAGGAGAAGTAAAGGTGAAACTGAAAAAGTCTTGAGTTACAGTGATCATGTGGTGATGAAATTAGTAGAAAGGTTAATTTAGGAACAAGGAAAGAAAGGAAGAGCAAAATACAAGAAATCAGCTTTTATAAATATCATGAGATGAGGACAAAAACAGAAGGTAATCCTCGCAACCTTAGGATGCTAACAAAAGAGAGAAAAAGTGGTTAGAGTTTACAGAACTCATATGCAGTAGTTTTTATAACTCGTAATTGTTTTTATAGAACCTTGTCACCGACATATTATAGTGAATATAACCATATCACTCACCTCTATGTCATTCACCTGCCGTACTTTCATTTTTTTGTTTCAAAATAATCGTGATTCAAATGTGCTGAAGGCAGCTGCAATGCAAACGACAGAGTTCACAAAGTCGAAGTCCATAAATAGTTACAATGGCTGCAATGCGAACACGCTTTACTGCAAGGTCTAAACCATTAATCTCCGCTTTATTGTCTCGCATAATGTTTGTGAGGACAGAAAATAATTTTACTTATAGTTAGAATCCAGTGATTAATCAGAAAGCGTAATAAATTATAACAATTAATTAATGCCATGTTTCCAGACTGCCCATCGTCAGGCGGGGAGGGGACGATATGGCGGAACAACGAAGTCGCTGTTCGGAAACTTAATGGAGCCCGAAAGCGGTCGTTTCACTCACACGCTGATTACTTGGAAACTTAACGAACGTTATGTAACTATTGTCACTGTAAGCTGTTTGTTTTCCTTTGTTATTCCAGTAATACTATACATTGCTAACAGAAATATTATAAATATTCTTGATCATTTTCTTGTAATTAGCAATTATGTAAATACTATTTAATCTTTATTTTATAAATTTTTAAGTAGTCTCAGTTGTGTGCACAGGATAAGAACATAACTTGTGCTTTTACGTGGTTAGTGAAAGAAAAATCTAGATAAATTTGATTAGTATTTATCACACTTAAAAAAGTCTTTTCCAGTGGCTGTTGTCTCCCAGAAACTTAGACGTTTTCTTATTAAATATTACAGGGTATACTTTTCGAATTTAAAGTTGTTGTTATATGTAACAGCAAATTACTTTTTTATATATCATTATTTTCAATCTTACTTACTAAGCTGGCCCCCTCACAATACAAGCTCCAGAACCTACTCCGAACTTTCCACACAATTTGTTTCCTATGAGTAATAGCACCCGTAAATATAATATTATTTAAATCACAACCAATCACAAAATGTCACGCAAAGAAGAAGCAAACCATCTAAGATAGTTGAGTTTTAAGAAATTTTGAGAAATGTTATCTTTAGTAGGCCTACACGTCGATTTACATATTTTCATTAAGTTATCGGAATTAATGTTTTAATGACGAACACAAACTTGCTTAACGTTGATGAGCAACTGAACATTACGAGGTGGTATGAATAGTAGAGAATGCCAAAGAAATGATACGACGGTATGCAGTAAAAGTAATATAGTAGAAGACGCGATTTTGAGTTACGCTAACATATCGCAGTAGCACCATAACAAGTTCGTGTTACTCTACAAATCGTAACACACAGAATGGATGTTTACATTTTTTGTATTAACCCTGCTTACATACAGGAGGGTTCCCTGTACACACAGATGTCGTATATTTCTATAATAGCCTAATTGTTGATTCAAGAACAACTGCAGCTCTAAGAGAATGCTGAAACGAAAATGTCAATGCTGTATTTGTAATCCTACACAAATTTTATTAAGAGTGTGCCTACTCAATCCAGCGGACTGTAACATGCACTGTGATGTACTGAAGGTAAAATGTTAATATTTAAAACATAATCATGAAATAAATATTCATACGCACGTATTTGTATTGTAACGAGAAGATAAAAAATAAGTAGTACTGTAAATTGTAACAACGTTACTTCTTTTTATAAAAATAACACAGAAATTATGCTCTTACAGAGAGCGACAAAGAGAGGTGATAAAAGCGTATGATTTGAGTGAATAAACCTATGGTGGAATTCTTCGTACCGTAGCGTTTCAGATTAGATCGACTCTGTACAGATCGCTACCAGTGGTTTAGTGTACATTTACGAGGGTATAATATGTCGGTAGAGCAAAACATATTTTAGCTAAGGAAGTCTGTTATACAGTGGAATGTCCTCGTACGATTTTTCCTACTCTTAATTTTTGTTGACAAAGTTGTTTTTCCTCTTGTAAAAGTTTTCAGTTGAATAAGTTTTTGCTGATAATGTCATAAGTTACACAAAATACTGGTCTTTACGAAAGTCAGTATTTCATCTAAACCTGTCTAACCTTCATCAGTCGTACTGGATACTGTAAGTTAAAAACACTGTCCACTTGTTAAAACTATACATAACAACAATTAATTCCTTCGTAGATAATGCAACATATTATCGAAATGCCAGACTACGAAATTTTACCGCTATCATACGTACATATAGACAAAAAACAAAAGTCCAAATTGAAACTATATTTGCGATAAAAATGTTATTGCGACATTACAATATGAACAACCTTTATCTGGTCAATTGTACATAAATAGTAGTGAAACGTTTACCCTTAACAAAGTGCCATCTGGTCTGTTGGACACGTTTGAAAGGATTTAAAGATTTCAGAAATCTGTGAAAATGAAATGTGGCGATCGAGGGGAAAAATTAAATTGCATCCAGCTTATAAAGATATTAGTTTTATCTCGTTCATTAGGATTCAGAGACACAAGTGGCTGGGTCATGTCCTGAGAATGTAAGGTCGCGGTGTAGCAAGAAAACTTTGCAAGGATACCCGACTCTTATTATGACCGAGAGGAATTTCAAGCAAGTTAATACTCGTATAAGTATCTCTCACAGTCAGAATCGTACAGGTAGACAAGGGTGGAGCACGTCAAGAAGTATCTTGAGGCTGTTGCGTCAACGGACGAATGAATAAATTGTGGGAAAGCAATAAATCCCGCTATGAATTATACTCACATTTCCTTCGATTACAAAATAAATGTTATAACTCATTGTAACAGTTTACTGGAAACTTAGAGATTTGTTCACCAGTACAAAATTATTTTGGATTTTTGAATAATTTATGATAATTTAGAAGGAGTTCAATTTATACTTAACCGACAACCGTGTTTATACCAGGCGAGCAAAGCAGGAGGTTGTACACAATGTATGAAGAAGAAACCCTCCACCGTCGGATACCTAAAGGCTTTCACTTTATACTTTGAATTTTTAAAGTATAAATTAAAAGTATTTTTAATAGGACTCATTGTCCTATCTGGGCAAAAGGACCGAATGAAATTTGTACTATAGAGTTACACGGCAGCACTTATATGCCCATGTTAAAACGGAGCCTGTTAACAGAACAACAGGAACATTAGCAGTACGGGTAACACTAAATAAAACTATTACTAATACGGCTATTTTTACATTACACACATTTACTCAAGAGGAAGTGACGTAATTTTGTATGACAATTTACAGAAAACGACATCGGGCAGGATATTAATTGAAAATGAAACTGATTACTCGCTGAACTCGGTTTGTTCTGTAACGGAAATTCCCCTGTTCTCTTTCATTAATTCCTTTTGAACTTGTCTGGAGCGAACTCGCTAGTAAACGTGTTCAGATTTTCAGCTTGCAGAAAACGTGAAGAACACAGAAAAGAGAAAAGGTACACACACAAAAACAAGGAAAATGTCTGTGAGCGTTGGCTTTTGGCTCGCACACAAAATACAAGCTTTGTGTGTTTATTTTTCATCGAGTTAATGTCTTTCCTACCTTTACAAAAATTCACTTGTTGGCACAAACAATTCGCTGTAACGGCGTACTCCGTCAAGTAAGTTCGCGCCTACGCGGTCACGACAGTCCAAACCTTTTATCACAAAAAAAAATACTAGTTCTCCAGACGCTTGTCCACTCATGTCTTGGTCCTCTGTGAGAAAAGTTTCATAGTTGCTTTACACAAAAAAAAACGTAATCCAGTTCCGTTGTACTCTTGCAAAAATCGCTTAAGATTAAATAGTTTTTGAGTATTTCTGCCACTGGATTACCACAGTTATCTTTACCGATTTAAAAACACTAAATTAACGATTTAATTAATAAAGAATTGGAATTGAATCTTATATAGATTAATCGGTGATAGAAATTATTTTTCCATCTCTGTATTTGTGTTACCGATAGACTGATAAAAACCAACAAAATATTTACCGATTTCAAAACATCGTATAAAAGTCGAGCAGTTTAACGCTACATAGCTGGCTGGAAAACTCCCATGCGCATATCTTAGATGCCAAAAGAAATTATGATCTAATTTATTCACTGCCGAAGTGAAATTCAAACAGTCAACCTTACTTAGATTTGGAAAGGTACGCGTAGACACCGACCTCGATTAATATTTATCAGTTACAACAGTGTTATTTTTGAGAACGTATCGTACTTGAGAGCGTATAATATCTTACCGTAAGTTTGTCCTCTCATTTCGTGTTAAGCAAAACGTTGGATTTGTTCAAGTACATCTTAAAATAGTTTTTTTTTTGTAATGGAAAGTGACGACAATTTGTGAGTAAAATTTACACAACTGACGTGGACGTAAATTCTGCCTTTGATGGCTATTGATGTTTGCCGTCCGACTGCGGTGCTGTATTACATGCCGCTTTTCTAAGATAAGACAGGGAAGTCTTCTGTCTTAACACAAGGTAACTCTTCCCTTGTCTGCCACAGTTCTAGAAGTTTTTGGATTTAGGTGCATACATTTAGAATACTGAATATGAAGTTTGTGTTTTGTGTCGCTTTCAAAATTTGTGTCTGACATTTCTTCATAAATGTATGAGAAAAATAAAGAGGACTGAGTTATTGGTTAGGACTGTTTTACAATATCTGGGATGCAAATAATTAATGCATAATAATACATAATTAAATGCTTTGTTTATTATGATAGTTTAAGTACAATTGAATGTTACATATTTTAAATATGACGTGATGAACGGGTTATTTGTGTGTTAAGTTCTTTGGACGCTGATCCCGACTCGGTCATTCTAACTGTCGGTTTAAGAAAAGTATAATGATGGTGTTGGAGTGCGGAGCAGGTGGTGTTGCGGTAGGTCCTGTTGACACCTAACACCTGCCAGCAGCGAGATCTATTCCTCGGTCCAGCCCATCGATGGTCCAGCCATATAGGCCGTGCAGAGGTTTGGAGTCATCACCTGCTCTTCCACTGTAAACACCAGCTGCTGTGTCCAGCTGTTGCCCGTTTAAATCACATGCCTCTACCGGCATGTTTTGATGTTCCTCACAAACAAGCTCCTTTTAATGTATGTACTTCCTGGCCACGTGGTTTTGTATAAATTCCAGCGTTTCTAAAGAAAGTAGGCCTACAGAGTAATATTTTAAGAGAATAAACATTAAGCTAACGAAGGTACTCAAGGCGTACACGTTGTTTAGAAATATATTCCTTCAAAAGGAAGATATAAAGTACAAATAAAATGTCAGAAATGTTCATAATAGGAAGAAAACTTAATTCAAATAGGCCTATATAGTTAACTTTAAACATTTGAGTATGGTACTTCCAGGATGTCTTGACGGTAAGTGAAAAAATACCTTTTTCAATGATGTGTTATTTGTACAAATATAAAGTGCAAGTTCTAAGGCAGAAACTTTCCGTACTTCCCTGACAAATTTTTTTGACGTCAAGTTTTAGTTTTGAAACATTTTATCGTGGCTAGTTTTGAAACCAATTTAATTTTCTATGGCTAGTTTCATTTCCTATTTACAGTTTGAATTATTAGAAAAAAAACAACTATTCTATTAAAAAGGATTCACTTTTATTTAAAAGGATAATATTTTTACTTATTGTTAATACTTAACTTATTATTGTTACCGTTATATCTGTTAACTTTTTTAACATAAAATACTTCAAGGGTCAAAAAGGAAATACCATACAGTGGAAGTCGGAGGAAATGACTTAAATGACTTTTCCTCAATAACTTTAATGTCGGAGGAAATGGGAAAAATTCGATTTATCGAATATTTCGAAATATTAATGTTCAAGTTATAAAGAACAGGGTTATTGAAATTCGAGTTACAGAGTGTACTGGAAATTACCGGAGTGTACAGAGTTTAAGGATTATTGAAATTCGCGTGTACCGGAAGATACTGTGCTGTTCCGCTCAGCTAGTTTGACGGCACCCCAATAACTGCGTTCTTCTAAGTATGGCACTAAACAATATATGCGCTTGTTGTTAAATACAAATCCTGTGTCAGAGATATGAAATTTTATGATAAAGTAAACTGAACACGAATAAAATTATATTTATTTTATTTACACGATTTGTAATAATGAATAAAAAGTTAGTACAATATCCATTGAAAAGATTCCATATTTATTATAACACACGTTATTTTATTTTAAATTTCAACAGGAGTTATTATTGCTGTTGTAGTAAAACGTTACCATCGACTTATAGAGGGTTATGTGGCTAAAATTCGAGTTCTAAAGGTCAGCACATACATTCGAGTTGTAGAGGTTCAGTGGCATGGCCAAAAAGTAACAAAAATATAAATCTTCATTTTAAAACATTCGAGTTACAAAGATAAAATAACATTGAATTGAATAAGAAAAGTAAAAATAAATGAAAAAATTCGAGATATAAAGGAATTCGAGTTCTCGAGGCTCGATTGCAGTTCTATAGCAATACTTCAGAAAAAAGGCTATATAGTTCATGCACGGTTGTTTCAGGCACTTTTCCAACATCTGTTGCCCATGTTTTTCCAAATTCACTTTTGTAAGAAAAATTAAACACCTCGTATATAAAAAATATTTGAATATTATCGGCTAGTTCTTATATAGGCTTATAGTGAAGCTATAGGCAATATAATGTTAATACAAGGAGGATAATAGCAGTTGGTGATGAATTGGGTGAATATCATCATACAATGTGTAACGTAACATTCGAGTCTGTTCATTGCGATCTGTGAACTCGCAATGAATTCGTAATGCTTGTATGTGTGTGCGCGCGTGCGCGTGTTTATAAACCTAACCACCTGATACCATAGCCATAGAAATAGTTTGACGTATTTTGGACATAGGCCTATCACAAATGATTGTAAATACTAACTACAAACTAGGGTGCCATGATATAGAATCGAAAAGGAAGAAGGGAAAGTTCCTGCCATATTGACTCTTTGGTTTACATCCCTTTTCAAAAAAAATAATGACATCCATCGGACCAGTACCGTAACTAGGAGCTGCTCCTAGGGGGGGGGGGGAGACTAGTTTCTTTGGAAGAATGACAATAGCTTCTGGGAGGGAGTGAGACTAGCTTGAAGGTTCAAGATTCATCCCATACAGTATTTATAAGCCTCATTTTAACACACGCAACTGGCTTATAAGTAGGCCTACGTTAAGCGATTATGGAATTTCACTGACATTTTAATGGCTCTAGGGGGGGATTGATCATAGATCTCCCCCCTCCCCGTATTAACGCCACTGCATCGGACTGCTAAGAGTGATACATTAATAAAATAATGTAATCTAGACCAGTGGTTCTCAGTTACCAAGTGGCTCTTTGAGAATGGTGGGCTCCCTGGTTTTTGGATCACGGAGCGGCGAAAACAATAAATGAAAAGTATTTCTGGCTCAATAACTCGATCGCTCAGATCGACGTAGTAAGATTCCATGCAAACTACGATTTAATAGAAATTTTACTGAAGCACGGTGCTGTACTCCCAGGGGTCATCGGACCACCATTTGATAATTAACTATATTACAGAAGTTTTCCTCTTCTTTCTGATACAATCCACCCGTTCAAGGAACTTTTTCTCACGCCTGCTCCTCAAGTCAGCTTTTAGCGATCGTAAAAAAAAATCTTTTATAATAACCGAGATATTCACTCCTTCGTTCTTGATGAATCTATTTCATACCATTTCATACTGAACGTGGTAATTGAAAGAACGACGAAAGTTCCATATTACTTTTAGCAATAATTTATTTAGAATACGTAAATATTTTATATTTTCTGCTGTATAATAACGTATATGGAAAATTAAATACAAATACCAGGCCTACTAGGAATCACATTTACTACTAGATGTAATCTGAAGGTTATACTTACGACATCGTTGGCAAAGGTTTATTAGAACTAAAAACTTATGAAGATAGTTCTATTGATTTTCATGAAATGTGTTACAGGTTTCTGAGTATGCCCTTGTTATAGTAGGAACGGTGTGGTTGTTCATTGTAAATTTTATTCCTAAAGGGCATGCGAATGATTTTTATTCGTAGGATTTGCAATCATTTCTATGCGCTACCAACCCTGCCCGCCAAACTTGCAATGCCAGAACTATTTTGAAACTACTGACATTAATTTATACTCACGTTTACTACTATGCAGAGTCTCAACGGAAGTATAGTTATTGTTATATTATTAATATTATTATAAATCAGTATGTTAGCAATAAATTAATTTCTTTCATACCAAAGTCTCAAAGTCTGCTAGAAAGAAAAGTTTTCTTTAATTCTGATTTTTTAGAAAAACGAGAACAGTACAAATCGTATTTTTGTGAACTGTATTTATCGTATTTTATTTTTTTATGTGAAGTGTAATTAAAAGTTAATTTATTGGAAGCCAGTTATCAGTTTAGCCCCAGGACCGAAGCCTCATTTACCTCACTGACTATTCTTAAGCAGCTTCCTTGTACTCGCCGCCGGATCACATTCCACTGTAAACAAAGAAAGAGGAGAATTAAGAATCCTTTATCACGTTTTCAGCACAGTTACAACGTGTGAGAGTTGCTGATATATTCATTGCCTTTTCAATAAACAAATATTCGATTGATAATTTAAAATGAATAATAAAGCAACCGAAAGTTCAAAACATTTTGATAGTTCACAGGTCGCAGTAAGTGGTTACAGTATTAATGCCGCTGGTGATGACGGCGAAAGCATTGTCTCGAATTGGCTAAGCCCATAAAATGGATGCCTTTTAATAGAGGATATATTTTTAATGTCTCTGTGTATTGCGTTATTCGCTTTATCCCGGAATAAGGGATAGATGATTGATAGTCAAATAAGAAAGACGAGCGGGTGAGAGGCAGAAAAACGTTTGATAGACAGACAGAAGGATAGGAGAGAGAAAGAGAGAATGGCGAATGGAGAAGAGCTAACCGACAGGTATTCTCATTGTAGACGTTTATGTTTGGCCTTAACCTTACACAGCACAATCGTGATTCTTCCTCCTTGTACTCGCACCAACACCTCCTCCTCTCCTGCCTCCTCCTGCTTCTTCATATCAATTTGCTCGTTTATCGGTAATTATAATTATACTGGAAAATTACAATAAAATTTGTATGCTGTCTATCAACACAGCAATTCGTTGAAAAATTGAAATACACAGTGTTTACAACTGCTTTTACAGAACTCGTGCACAGTGGAAATGTGGAGTTATTACGTCCTGCTGTTTCGTACTCTCGGTATTAAGTAATATATAAATATATATATATATATATATATATATATATATATATAAAACGAATAAACGGTCATGACAGTCACTTACAAGGTAGTATTAAATCGGTTTGAAATGCGAGCGGTAAAATGTACCTTTTGTGTTAAATTAAAAATGCCGGTCATGGCAATTTACCCGCCATGTAATTTATAGTCTACAGTCCGGACAACATATGTTCGTATTAATTTCAATATGAATTCTTGATCGTTGTAAATAAAAGAAAAGAATTTTCAACTTTTGTCTGTTGCCGAAATATGCGTTAATATTACTAGTTGCTAAGATTTTGTAAAAACGTCGCCTATTTATTTTGTCCTACTCAATTTCCGTTAGTTGAGACTGATAAGTAGTGAAGATCAGCTGTGATTTTTTTTATAAATCTGGCATGTTCCATTTAGCTCTGGAATGAGCCAACTGGTTTTATTTTCTAATATTATCATAAAATTAACCACAACTACACCTAAGACACCAATATCGCATCGATCACTAAGTGTGGAATACAGACACCATTCAACAGAAAAAGTGTAGGAAATTTTGTATCAAAATGAAATTCAGCATCCTGCCGCGCCAAACGGTGAACTGGAAAAGCTAAAAACGACGGCATTCACAGCAGCATCTTCGCATGTTTATCATGGGCACCCTTCTATATTACCTATAAAGATTCTTTTCGATATCCTTCTGTTGATACAAGTTTACCAGCCCATCGCAGTCTCCTCGTCAGTTTTATGTACATTTCTAGTTTTAGTTCGTTGAGATAAGAGTAAAAAATCTCATGGTGATATTCTGTTCTCGTCTTCCCATTTCTATATATTATGGCACTTAGGATTCGCCTCAGGAGCTTCGTCTCAAATATCTCCAAGCGTTTTAGTTAGTGTTCTTTGCGTTAACATCTAGATTTCACTGTTTCAGGCAGTCCTTGTTGGCCAGTTATCCTTCTCCTTATCTCTATCTCTCTATTCCCATCTTCAGATATCATCGTTCCCAGATACGTGAAACACCATTGAAACATAAGAAGTACACCCTTCTTTAATCAACTTTTTTTCTGGGTCGGGTACATCTTGTCTAACTTATCATTTTGGTTTTATCCACGTTTATTAATTGCCATATGGCTTTCGTTTTTTTCAGGTTTACTTATAAGTTTCCCTGAGTCCCAGCTGCATTTCATCGGTCAAAAGTCGTCTCTATCGTCGGCATATGGCACTGTTATAATGACTTGTAAAGTACAAGTACTTCATATTTTTCAAAGCACCTAAATCTTTTTCCATTGTTGTCTGTTCTTTTGTTCTTCATTTCTTTGTATTTCTATAAACGACAATATATAGGATTCTGGAACACATATTTTTTTCTTTTAGAAAGTGTTGGTGGTTTTCAAATTGTTTCATGTTGTAAAGTCTCTTACTTTTGTGTAAATTTAGTTCAAGTTTATTTCTTTTAGTACCCACAATGTCACTGATGGGTTCACTGTAAACGCGGACATTTAGTACCCACAATGTCACTGATGGGTTCACTGTAAACGCGGACATTTAGTACCCACAATGTCACTGATGGGTTCACTGTAAACACGGAGATTTAGTACCCACAATGTCACTGATGGGTTCACTGTAAACGCTGACATTTAGTTTCATATAATTGTAATGAAATTGTTTAATTGATCACTTTTTGTAAGGCTTAAATGTTTTTTTTTTATCTACCATCTAAGGACCACATGCCAATTTCAATTTTTTATTCTATATTCTTTTCATTTCTCCAATATTCTTTCATCTTTTCACTTCTTCCTGTCTTCAGACTACTTTGAACCTGCGTTTTTCTCTCTCCTACCCTGGACTCCTTCCATTTTTAACACTTTTGCCCAAAAAACTTCTCTTTCAATTGCTTCTTCAGCGTGTATATTATTTTTTTCTAAATCCTTTTGGACTTCTTTAATCCAACTTGATGTTGACTTCTTCCCTGACAGATATTTAAAGATCTGCTTTGTTAACTTATTGTCGTCCATTTTATATAAATGTCCAAAAAATAATAGTCTTCTTTTTCTCATTGTTTCTGTTATATTTTCTATACTTTGATATATTTCATCATTACTTCTTAATTTCCAACCTTCTGAAGTTTTTCGTGGGCCTAATATTTTCCTAACAATTCGTCTTTCCAATATTTCTAGTTTGTCTAAATTATAATTCAATGCTAGACATTCACTTGCATATAGCCATTGTGGTTTCACTCCTGTGTAAGGCTTAAATTATTTATTATCAAAATTTTTTAAATTTTTTTCTAAAAAAATACGTTAGTCCTGCCTCTCGAGTATAAAGGCTTAATAAAGCGGTAGCCCTAGTCCCTGTGATTTTTTTAAAGTCCATCGTAATAATTCGTTCATGTAACTAGTTGCAGCTGTCGATCATATCTTAACATCTATTTAATAAATTTTCTCCAACTCTAGCACACTTCAAATTTGTAAGTAGTTACTCAAGGCAGTTGTTTATTTAAGTTTCTCTTCGTTCTTGTACACTCACTGCACTATATTTCTTTCTTTTCGTAGTTTTGTTTTTTTCTAACATTTTGGTTGTCAGTGCTCCTCTAGTATTCCTCATCGCTTATCGCTTATCTAAAAATATCAAAGGCTATTCCTATTGAATCCCTATCATGTTCAGCAACTCATTCTCCTCCATTCCGGAGCTGTTAAGTAACTAACTGTTGGTAGATGGGCTACTAGTTCCACGTCAGGAGAATTGTTCACCGACATTGTCTAGTTTAGATTTTACTAGACAAAATCTGATTGTAAACTTTATCAAATTTACAGACAAAACAAATTTGTAGATTTTTCAGACAAGATGTAAAAAAGAAAAATCTCCCCAGAGATATGGACTAACTTATAAATAAATGTGGATTAATAAAACCAGATTGCCAAAAAGTAAAAGTAGAGCTATAAAATAGAATAGAATTAGACAATGACTAATAAATGACTAATAATACTTTAACATTTTACTTTGATTGCTCTTTTCTCAGGGTTTATAAAATAAAATGTAGACATATTCTTATAAATAGTTTTCGATTTATTAACAATTAGTTATGATTGAGTATCATATTTATCATTGACACATGGCTTATACAATCTCTAATCAAAATATAAACATATTCATTTTCATAAATCTTATTTTCATTACTCATATTAAATGCTCTAATAATTCAAATATTATAATTCTTATTTTAAAAAAACTTTTAATAATTATTCTCTTAAATTTTAAATACTATAACATAGTTAATTACTGATCTGGATTCATTTAAAATCGGTGCTCATCAATAAATTTAACTTCCATAGCTTCCTGATATTATTTTTTAATTGAAATTTTATCTTAATTCTTTAATTAATTCGTGTGAGTTCTTTAAGTGAACAGACAGTGGACCTAAGACTAATTATGGCATGATAAGTTTACTTTTGGTATGTATCCAAATCTGGTAGAGGTTTATATGGTACGGTTCGCATGTTAATCGTCTGGCGTGACGGCGATAATTCCCTCCGGATTAGCAGATTGTCTCGTAGAATCCCGTGGAGTCTCACAAGACACAGCACAACACCAAACTTCACTCATTCGGAATTAGTTCGCGTTAGTTGTTATTATTGTTATTCGCTTCCACAGACATTATTGATTATTATTTATAAACTGCGTTATGATTGAAACTAATGTTATTTACGAGTTTAGTTCGTCTTGTAATATTACTTGATGATAAAGTTATTGTTACGTATTTGCAAAACTAATTTTCAGCGTTACTGAATTATTATTCGTGTTGTATTAATTCACTTGTATATCACTAATAAAATTACAGTTCTTTTACCGAAATTGTTTTAAGTCCGATATTACTTTGCTAACCATCGTACCGAAAATTCTCTATGTCCAATAATTATGAAATCTCTGTCGCGGACTTACACTCCCGTTTCCGTCAAAATTTTAGTTAGAACTCCTCGAGCGCGCCTTTCTCACTTCCCTATATGGAATTCAGCATCACTCCCACTAATTTCTGATTTTTTCTACGCTGTGTTCTAATTGGTTCTACTTTACTACCCTCCAGATCTAGAGACCACCTATTTTTCCGAAAGCACCTCTCTGATAGGCTTTTGGATTCCCACCAGATTTCTTCCCTAGGTCACTATACCGAGGTCGTCGTCGCTGCTAGATACTGTAGCAATAAATTCTTGACTGTCGCTTTTTTTGGAGTATACAAAAGCAACCCTTAACTTTCTCGTCAAAGTATTGTTTTCTGCACTTGGTCGTTCTAATGGCATCAACTATTGTCATTCAAGAGCCTCACCAAACTTCCTTTGTATGTCCGTTTTTTTTTTTTCTATGTTTCCATCAAAACATCTTTCCTTGAGTTCGGACATTACACCCGAGCTTTCTCTCTTCTGAGTAAGGTCGAAGTCCTGTCGTTGACCGTTAGAGCCTTTCAATAACGTATACCCTTTTTTGTTTCACTATATGCAGCTGGTGTGTATACGTAGTTTGGTCTATTGTTAATACTTACATTTACTCTTCAAATGGGTTCGTTCACGTTTGTACTTTTTTTTCTAAGGATTTGAGGTAGTTGTCAAAAAACTAGCGTTTCTTAGTATGGAGAGCGATGAACTCTGTCTGCTTTCCGTGAGCGCGTTGGAGCTGTTACATGCTTTTATTGCCTGTCAATCACTTCTGCGTATACCCTAGCTTTCATTTCGTTGTGTACAAACTTCTGCTTTTAACACATCAATTCTCTGTCACGGCGCTTAATGATACATCTCAAATCAAAATAAGAAATTTTTTTAAATTTCTGATTTTGGCGTTATAATACAGATAAAGTGCCACAGAATTAATTAAATTATTTTATGGAAAATAAACGTACAGACATTAAAATAGGCCTAATAGTAATTGTTACTTGATTTGTCATTTTACTGTTATTGTAACTGTCATTTGTCAGTAAGATTGCCAGCTTTTCAACAATCTAAGTTGATCCCAAGAGGTTATAAGGGTTAACCAAACAAACTCTTTTATGAGGCATTTATTGAAATCAAACATGATGAATCAACCTGGAAGTGAAAGCATTATTCTTTAAAACTCTTTTTCGTTTTATAGTAAAACACAAAAACAAAGAAAAACAACTTTAAAATACTAAGACAAACACTTTTTATGTTATTCAGAAGAATGTCAAATTCAGCTCTTGACTGATACTTGATATTCGTCTAATAATTAACATTTGGTAATCTACAATAGCCTTTTAATGAGCTCGTACGAAAATTTACTGGTGTAGATTGTTATCAAGGTTTAGTCAAATAATGAACGTGATTTGATAATTTCCTCAAATTGTTACATTTCCTATGTTATTTATAATTTTGTTCAGAATTTTTTATGTTCCACAAATTAATAATAAATATGCCACCATTCAATTAACAGGCAGTCATTTAGTCGATTAGCGATAGCTGCCTTTCTAAAATGACACAGTTTTCCTTATTAAGCCTACTTGTTAAACAAACACATAAATGGACAATCTGTAATTAGCGGCGTAAATTATTATTATTTAATTAATAGCCTTTTGTGATAAAGCTAATTAGTTTTTACAACAGATAATAAATTTCCTTTTCATTTACATAATAAGTTAAATCATATCAACTTATTAACATTATTATGAATAATTGGTCTTACTGTAAAAATAAGCAGAAGCTCAGTTCAAATTAAACTGTTAAAATTAATAGCATCTTTGTACTATTAAATCAAAAAGAAATTAACAAATTTCTTTTCAGACTACTACTCCTAGACTATTATTAGCTAGACTGTTACTAGCTGGACTACTTGTAGTAGTAGTAGTAGTAGTAGTAGTAGTAGTAGTAGTAGTAGTAGTAGTAGTAGTAGTAGCAGGAGGAGGAGGAGGAGGAGGAGGAGGAGCAATAGCAGTGGTAGTAGACGTAGTAGTAGTGTTATTAATAATAATAATAATAATAATGTACATGTGCATCTCTAGATGCTATCAGTATCTTTTTAATGAAACAGCGTCACTTCTCATTGTTGTTGTTGTTGTTATTTAATATTAGAATTAGAATGTTTTTAGAAAAGAGCTTCTAATCTACTGTACTTGTATTACCTGATGATTCGAAGTGGGCTACGATTGTAGTTTCAATTTACAGCACTTCCCCGTTTTAATCGATAAATTGTTACATTACAAATTAAAATTGTAGTGATTTAGAAGGAGTCAAGAAAAATAGTGCTCTCCGGCGTACCTTTTCAATTAACTCGTTACTCCGTGGAAGCACGATTTAACAATCCGTGGAAGCAATGATGCCCGCTACACTAACGCACCCCGCGAAGAGTGAAGCCTCGAAGCCTCGCGTCCGGCGAATTTGGTAACACTTTACTTAAAAAACCCACAAATAGAAATACTCTTACCTCGCTCCGCTAATTTGAAACGTAGTATTAAACAGGAATTTTAAAAAAGCATTTGTTGACTGAAGTTAGTTTCTTCAGTATCACGTGTAAAATAATGCGAATACCAGTCACATCAATGGAAATGATTTAAACAGTTGATCTGTTATAGTCTTTTGTAACCAGTCTTAGCCATAAGTGTATTATTAACCCAGCGGCAAGAAGAGCAAAACACAGGACCGTGAACTGAAGTCAAACCGGTAAAATAAAAAAAAAAGTAACAAAAACCTTTTCGCAAATCTTGACATTCACATTTAAATAGCTGGACAAGAGGCTGGATGTATATGTGTGTTAGTGTGAGTGTGTCTGTGTGAGCTCGCGCGCAATTAAACGGAAATGTTAATGAATTCTACACACCGAGCTGCGGTCCGTAACAAGTTTTTGTGTTCTGTTGTTTCGTGGGAACAATATAAATAGCGGTCGGTTGTCTCTTTGTTTGGAGCAAAACAATCACACGTTTATTTTGTTATTTTTAATTAAAACAAACACGATCCTGTTTAAGCGGGAATTAATAGTCGTTTTGCATACTATTTAATTTTTTCATCATGTTCTTAAAAATAATGTTTTCTGAAAACATGAAAGTTATAAACATACAAAAACAGAAATTAATATTATGCATTTATTATAAAGACAAAAACAGAAAAGTAATTACTAAATCTTGTCACCTCTTGACACTTAGGTGTCAAGACTGACCAGTGTGAATGAACACGGAAGAGAGAACAGCTATGAACGAGTACACAAAGACAGTAATGAATAACACGTAAAAGAGATTCTAGACCGGATGTCAGGAATGGCGTCAATATATTATTTTATCGTGTGTCCACAGCGTTGTTTTATGCAGTTTATCATATAAGACATAAACTTTTTAGACCTGATATCTTAAAACAGACCAAGTAGTTTCATAAATATACCTTTAAATTTCACGCAGGAAGGTGGAAAAAGACTAACCAATTTGAAGTCAAAAACAAGAAAAGGTCTGAGCTCTTCTCATCATTTAACTTTTAAAAGCTGAGCTCCTCTCATCATTTAACCTTTAAAAGTTATCAGTTTGAATGCAGCAATGAATAACAACGTCACAGGATGTTTTATTCGAGTTTGTGACACTTGCTCAGAGCAAAAGTTGACCGAAAATATTATATTGTTACGACGGTCTAACTGATCGTCGTATGTTACAGTGGAAAACAAAATACAAAACACCAATGAAGTCACTAAAAACCAGCTTTAATAATCACAATTAACAGTTTGTAGTCAACAAGTTATTCAGCAAGATTATATTCGTACAATAATTCAACTTAATCTGTCCACATAAATAATAATGTCAAATATAAAGAATTCCGCACTATAATAACTTTTCACTAATACACCACTTGAGACGCACTGTGTAAATCGCCCGACATAAACTAAACTAACCGTCGCTGGACACTTATATTTATACCCCGCTGAGATGTCAGAATGAGATGTCACTTTTGGATGACGTCTTAAACAATTGCCTCTTGAGATCTCGAATCCACTAGCAACAGTCTCGTGTCTGGTCTTGAACACTGTGCGCGCGGACCGGTGAAGTCTGGAACAGCCTTGGTTGTTGGCGCGTGATAAGTGTCACGTAACTGTCTTTCATTTGAAAGTAGCACCAATATGTACGCACACACACATTACAGCTAGGCTCTGCTGGGCTAGCCGAGATACTTGTAGAACGATCCGTATTACGTTACAATATTCTTGAAACTATCAGTTAGGATGGTGGCAGTGACACTTACTAAAAGATGGTGTGAAGGGGGACTGTAAAAGGTTGGGAGAAACAGGAGGAAAACTTTTTAAAAATGTGAATGAGAGGGGCGAAAATATAGTGCATCCATGTGGTGCTCTCTGAAACAAATACAGTATACTGCATAAACAGTACGGCAGTTAAGAGCCTCTTCCAACAGGTTTGGTTTCCTTCGGTTATTTTGTTTCCATGCCAAATGGCGTCATGTCTGATGTATGTCCTTTCCCCATCTGATAAGGTGATTGATAGAGAACTATAGCGTTTCCCACAGGACGTACAAGGAATTAAAAATATTCAGGTTTTACATTGACTAAATAGGGAAATCATCTGAACTTGAAAAGCAGTTGGATGTCTAGATTCTTTACTATGGACGGTTGAAATCTGTGAGTAGCGGCACTTTAAAGTTCTTGCCCTTGACTTTCATACTTTGTGCGACCCGCAAAATCTGCCCATAGTGAATTTACACAGTCTACAGATCAGCTAGCTTACTTTCACATGAAACAATAGGAGAGACGTTGGGATCCGTTTGTTTCAAATATTATAATAAATATAGGCCTGTTAACAATAACAACTATAATAATAATTATTAGTATTATATTTTTTTGCGCTTGATGGTAATCCTTGACTCCTTTAACTACTCTAAACACGTTTATCGACTATAGCTGTATCGACTTTACAATTTCCTGTAACGTGTTCCCTTCTGACGTTCAAACAATTGGGTGGAAAGAATTCGTTGTTGATTAATAACAATGCTAGTTGAATTTATAGCGTTTGGTCAACTCGTTAGTACCGTAGTTGCAAGTGCTAGGGCTTCTGCTGTGTGCCACAAGACTGACCACGGTTCGCTGACCACAACAAGTGGGCACTTAGTTACATGAATTACACCTTGCTCTGACCCAACGTAGGTTATAACCACACTGCCAGCTATCAACAACCACAGCGGCTTGTTTCTTTAAAACGGGTGGCACGAGTAGAAAACATCAGGCGACTACGGAAAGTAAGTGTGTACTATAGGCCTACCTAAATATGAACGTACTTACGAATAAAAGCAGTGAGACAGTTACGGGCATGTTAATATTTGGCCGCTGAACAAGACGGGTTGTTCAGCTGGCCTGAAACTCGTTTTTACGGGAAGAAAGTCATCTATCCACATAAGCAATACGAGGGGAGTCAAAAAGTTAGTTGCAGTAGCATAAAAAACAAAATGGAAAAAATTAATCAAAATTCTTTCATTTATCTGAAAGTACAACTAAAGACATACTTTTTTTATAAAATCTCCTAGTTTATTTAAATACTTATCATAGCTTAACACGAGTTTTTCGATGCCACAGCTGAAAAAATCCCGCCCAACATCCGATAACGTTTCCCGCGCTGATTTTGAACTTCTTCAGTGTGGTTTCGCCGCTCCGCAGGGTCTCTTTCATAGGACGGAACACGTGGACGCTAAAGGCAGGGTTGTAAGGAGGATGTTTCCACTCCGCCGACTCAAATTCTACAAAGAGTTTCTTCGTGACACGTGATCTTCTGTCAACAAACGAGGGATCCTTCTAGCGCAAATTATTCGACATGATAGACGCTCAAAGATGGTGTGCACACTTCCAAGCAAAATACCCAATCTAACCGCAGTTTCGTCCACTATGATTGGCCCATTTGCAAGGGTGGCCTCTGCCAGCAGTCATCGTCGATATTCATTGGCGATTTTCGAACAGCTCGCACCGTTTTGTGTTAGCGTGGCGTAAAAATGCTGTCACCATGCAGTTCCCTCAACTAGTGATGACTTTCATTAGGGTTTACTCCACCTTGCCACAGAAAACAAGTCACTGCGCGGATTTCTGATTTGAACGCTACTTGCAAATGACGGGACAAGTTTCGCGGGCGGCTAACAGTAGACTTACTGTTTGTACCAAGTGAGAAACATTACTACAGATGACAGAAGCAGAAGTTCAGCCGTTTACAGTGTTTCCATTAACTTACATGAAAATGTCTCTTTTAGAAAAAAAAGTGGGCAACTGTAACTATCTTTTTATGTGTCCCTCGTAATTGTCAAGAATACACAGAATATGTGGAATGCACTCACAATACGTATGGTAACGACTGAAACTTAGAAGGGAAACTGGCTAGTTAGGTAAGGTTAGGTTACACAACTCAGTCGTGTTGAGAGGCATCATTAAATTCTAGCTGAAGCCCTTTCATGCAGTTTCCCTTACAATATAAACGTAAAGTGGGGACCCATAGGCTCTAGGTAAAAGTAGAGATTATTCATGCAACATTTACATTCATTTAATTTGAATTCTTTATATGTTCTTATTCAATCGCCTTCCTGATGTAAGCAACTTTGTAATTATCATTTTAACGTGATGTTATTATTTTAATTAATTACTAAAGAATTCTTATAGTAATTAATTTCTGATATAGTAATCGTACTTATTTACTATAGAAAAACCATGTGACTGGAACCTATACTTTGTCATCACGTGAATTAAACTTGTAATTCAGTTGTTTAATTGGCCCACTGTACCATCAAACTTCTATGTCTGCATGATAGACTACAATCGCCAGCTGGATTCTCATCTTTACTCTGTGCGTAAGCGCGTGCGCGCGCGCGTGTGTGTGTCAAAGTGAACGAAGACAGTCAATACGAGACTGGATGAGTTAAGTTGGGAAAGTCTACCGTTACATTCAGTAATTGTCACCTGATACTGGGAACATTCAAGTGAAATCTATATTTTGCATTTATAGTTTTTGTTGTTCCGTTTCATGAACTTCGTTTCCTCGTGTTAGATTTCACCTGTCACAATACAGGTTTTAGCTGTAATTGTTGTATTAGTACGTGAAATATTCAGACTTTAGTGTCGATAGAAAACCAATCAACACACTTTATACCAATTATGTTTACCTCCGTGGGAATTTTTTCCGTCTTTCGATGAATTTCTGAACTCTATAATTTTGAATTATTGATTCTCTTAATCCTGGATACGTCATCAGAGTCACGAATACAGAAAACAGGAGATAAAACCAGTGGCGGATTTACCCTAGCATAACGCTAGGGTATGCTGTACCATCGGGCACCTGTGACTCAGCTGTCAGAGGGGGCACCATCCACCTGAATTGACTAAGCGAAGCAAAGCTTATGATCATATTACACAATTGTTTGGTTTTCTTACGCAGTCATTAACCTAGGAGAGTGACGACTTGGAAAATCAAGCGAAAGCTCTTATACAATTTTACTCGAACGATTTGAATAAAGATCTTCTAATAGAATTGAAGCACTTCGTGCCACGAATAAAATTCTAAGAAAGAGGTTTTTCTTCAAATCGTTCGAATGAAGATGACACATTCCATGATACTACAGATGTCCGCTCAAAGTACTAAACTGGATTATTAATTGTAAAATGATTGATGTATTTCCGAATATATGCATTGTTTATCGTCTGCTTTTGACGATTCCAATAGCTAACTCCGAATCTAAAGATCCTTTTCTGTATTAAAACGAATTAAAGATATGTTGAGTGCAACTACGGGAGATGAGAGATTATCTTCGTTAGGAAGCTTGAATATTGGAAGCGTGATACTTGAATCGTTCGATTTAGAAAAAATTTACAGGCATTTCACAAATGCAATGCACAGAGAAGGGCATTGAAAATGCTTCAATAAATCTAATATATATATATATATATATATATTTATTGTAACGAACTTTAATTATAATGTTGTTGTGTTCGTTACTTCTTTATTTCCTTAAAGTCTCACTTTGGATTCATCAATTTGTAACACTCTATTTGTGTTGCGGGCACTTAAATTATATACGCCGCCCGTTGGAAACGTCAATTAGTAACAAATATATATGTATTAACTACCTTCAACCACACTGTTGTTGTTGTAATTATGTTGCTATTAATAATATATGTTGAACGGCGAATGATTTTGTAATCTGCCGCTCGCTTCCACTATACGTACCGTTTCGATGACGTCACCCACCGTTGCCAACCGTTGTGGTGTCCGCTGTGCTCTGTGAACTTATTTTTTACATGGAACAGCAATAATAACGACGCAAATATAACAACAAACATATATCCTTATAGAAATCATTTATTCAATAAACATGGGTTAACTGTTTCTCGTTTCTTTTACGATAATCACAATCGTGGCAAAAATTATGTGTCACCTTTACCAGTTGGTACTGTAGTTGTAATTCTTATTGCATTCAGACCAAAATAAAGCGTTGGTTATTATTTCTATTAAAACAGATCATCTCAGGGCGTATATGGTTCGGGGATTACAATTAAACAAAATATTATTCTATAAATCAAAGTACAAATTTTACAGTTCAAGGATATTACAAAGTTTAGAGTGTAATGTGCACACATGCAGTTGAATCGTGGCTGCTAGTTATTATAGGTTATGTCCAGTTCATGTGTTTATTAATTATTATTGAAATCAAAGGTTCTTGTGGTGTTTAAAAAAGGTGTCAATCTCAATTCGTGTTATTAGTGAGTGTTCTTAGTGTTGGTGTGATATGGTGTCTGTAGTTTAGTTGCTTAATTTTTAAAAAGTCGTGTATACAAAAGTTGGTGTTGATGCATAATATAATAAAATGTCAAAGTCACCAAATCCTCTTCTTTATATGGTTCTTGGTCGAAGATAGGGCCCACGTCTGCTTCGGTCCTCCTCCCTGGTTCTTGATTCTTCTATTTCCAATGCTAGTTGTTCCTCACTTGGTTGCAATAACTCGTATTATATGTATCTATCGGTATTAATACGTCTGGAACGTGTTTTCACAATTTATAGTTAATTATGTAAGACGTTTTGCAAACGCGTCTGTACGCTATGACCGTTGTTAAAGAAGTCTCTTTTTATTTATCCGAAATTTCTGGTTGCTATGGGTAAACTTCGAATCTGGTTGGTTGATTCGGATATACATTGTCATGTAATTTCATTATTTCAATGTCAGAATTTGTTCAAAACCTTTAAATTAGTATAACTTTTCTATACTGATTGGGAATTTGAAACTATTATCAACCTTATTTTGGTCTTTAAATTTGACACACATAGACACTAAACATGCCTACCTTTACTTGAGAAATACAGCTTTTACAATTTTGTTATTTGAATTTTTCATAGATAGCTTAAAACGAATTATTTTGTTTCTAGATTTGTAGTGTATGCTATTAACTCTAAATCGGTTCATCCTTCAATATTTGTTCATAAAATTCCTAACAGTATTATTTAAAATTTACAAAAGTTGGTTTTACCTGGCCTATGTACTGGTGTTATCTTCATCACCATGTTTACAAACATTTTATCTTAATGTCATTTTCCATGACTGATATCTTAGTAAACCTTTAACAGTTAAATTAACTTTTAACAACCATAAAAACTGTTTAACATATAACACTATCTTAACAAAACAAAAAGGATATACTATCCTATTAGTTTAATCTCATGCCCACATGGCTATGATTCTACTGAACATTTAAACAAATAAACTGCTTTTTACTTAATCCATACAATTGTTTAACTCTTAAATTTATAACCTTAACATAACTTTAACATAGCTTTAATATAACTTTAATATAGGCTTCATCACCACTCAACAAAATATGACTTACTCTTAGTGCTTATTTTAACAATTATAACCTTTTGCACCGTTCTATAACATTAACATTACCATCTCCTCTGCTTTCTTTATGCCATCATAACATTGCTTATAAACATTTACTATATAAACTTACTATTTAAACATTCATAACAATAACATCCTTAATAACATTAGAGGATTTTTATCCTGAATACAACTATACTATTAAGCTACTATCAATTCTTACTATAATAACAATATTTTGGTTACTCTTTATTTTTTACTACTACTTCATTTGTTCATTCTATTTTTTGGTACTTTTCACCCTTAAACAAAGTCATATTCCTATAGGTTTAAGGAATTGGGAATATAAACAAATATTCTCCCAATTGTCATCTAGGTATATCCTTAATACTAGCACTTGACTGGTGATACTTGTTCAAAAAACACTTTGTTTATTATTTTATCACTGGTTAGTATTGCACTGTTTGGATTCTATTTGTCACACTTATAAATAATTAATCCATCTAGTTTTGACTGTTTGATTAATTATTTGTTACCTTCTCATGTAAGTATTATTTCCACTTTTGTCATGTAATCTTACCTATAGTATTTTCTTAAAATTAATGTACATTAGTTTATTTATTAACTGTATTGTACTTCAGTATCATTTTAGAATGGTTTTATTTTTATATTTATTCTTATTGGTTTTTATGGGTTTTTACATTTTATTGTCCACTCTCACTTTTATAGGCCTATGAGTTCTAATTTATAATTCTTGTGGTTTATCTCTATTTTGGGTTAAACTTGCACCTTGTACCTTTTCACTGTACTTTGGTGTTAATAGTGGTTATTTCATAATATTTATTTCTTTTACTCATTTCACTTTGGTGTACCCACCCTTATTAAATTGTCACTTGGTAAATCACTTACTAACTACTATTATGCACTCTTGTTATAAAATGTTACTGTGAATAAATTATTATGTGTTGTTTTCTAGACAACCTTATGATCATTATTTATTACAATTAGTGGTATGGTTCATTGTATCTATTATAAGGTTTGTTATTTTTTCATTACATCCTTCAAATCAATCACTTACTACTATTTCTCTTTACATAGTATTGTATGTTTGGGCCTATTATCCCTCAATTTGTATTTTGATTACCTTGATATTATAATACATTGAATGGAACCATTTGTTTCCCTATAGCATTGATACATAATCCGTCAGTCTTTATAATACTTATTTTATCCTTATTTAAAGTTCATGTCTTAATCAGGGTTGGATGTATTTTGCATCACTTTGCCTGAATCATTAATTTGGGTACGGTCAGTTGTATTACTAGTCAGTCTGAAATATTTATTCGTTCCTCTTCACTATCATCCTAAAAGACATACTTCTTCTTGTTTAGCTTCTTATCCATTGTCTTTAATAAATCGGGTACTATATTAAGTGGTTCCAAATGTAATGTTACAATATATATATATATTTATGTTCATTCACCAATCAACGAATTCATTCTTCATTCACCAACCAATGAATTCATTCTTCATTTACCAATGTACAGATTATAAGTTAAATGTAGTCGCATTCATAAGCGAAGTTTTATATGTGTACTACGTTATTGACAACAAAGAAGTAGTTTCTATGGAAACTCACCGGTTCCCATTTTCGATCATGCACCAGCGATCGGCCGCAAATGTGCGACACGTCCTTATAAACATTTTCAATGTTAAAATTATACAAGACTTCGTTAACGCAAAATCAAGAAAAAAATGGATCGATTAGTATTTTCTAAGTTTAAATACTACTATGCTCATTGTAATCAGTATTTAGCTAAATATTTGTTGTAATTTGAGAGTTTAGTAAAATAATTGTTAACTTTCGAAACTGTATGTGCCATTTATCAGTGTGAATAATGGATAAAAGGTTGAATTTATCGGAGGAGGGGCACTAGTCTGATGACAGCAAAGGGCACCACGCGCTTCTAATCCTCCCCTGGATAAATCAGAAACAGGGTAGTGGAATGACACTGTCCGTTCTTGACCGGACAAGAGACCATCTTATTTCGAAATGTGTAATAGTAAAACATACTAAAAGGTAGCGCATGTAGTAAATTATTGGGTCGGTGTTAAGCAATGAACGTTTATTCTGGCCGTTTTAAGATACCAACTTCATATAGTATTCCTACGACTATATAAACAGCGGGTTCTGAGGAACTGATAAGAATATTCAGCATTTCTTTGCCCGACTGTACAACCATTATGTCGGGTATGCTCGATGGCTATCAATGGATCTTTTAGCGTCGTGTCGTCAGTTCTCGGTTCTCTAACTTTGTTGCTTATATAGAATTGAACTCCAACAAAGCGCTCACAAAAGTAAAGGAAAATAAAACCTCATAAACATCAGACGAAGAAGCGATATGTAGGAAATTGCTGACAGCGTTACAATACACGCAAGGTAGCGACGTCTAGACCTACACCTTAACGAGATGCTTGCCTCTCAGGTTTGACAGACACTACTTACCATCCAGCCGATATACCTTTCCAATGAAACAGAAATATTTCTATTTCTAATCTTATGAAAATATTTAATTCATAGTCAGATATTTACGAAACAGTGGCATTAAATTTATTTTCACCTACACTTAACTACAGAACTTTAGTAGTTCAATATCCTATACTACAATACAGAATTTAAACTATCACGAAATCTACGGATCTCTTCTGGATATAAGAAGAACTTTATATTATTGTTCTTCTTAGATGCATTTACGATTTTCAACTTATGTGAACAGTTTCTTTCCTCGAAGAGACAAAACCGGTTCCAGAGTAATGATCCCATCGTCAGTTTTGTTGTAAAAAAGAAATAACCTTTCACAAAAGCATAACCGGTTTTTACCTTATTAGATAAAAAATCTCACTTATATTGAAAAAGGAAATTGTAAATATAATTTGCCATGTTTCACATACAAACGTGGGTGGAACCTGAGAATTAAGTACAGATTTTCCTTATCTCCAGATAATAAAAACAGTAGAATCCATTACTTTCGTGACGCACTCTTCACGAACACAGACGGAGACACATACACGCGCTCACGTGCAAGGACCGTTCCTCTAAATCATGATGTACTGCATTTCACTGCAGAACAATTTTCATATGTTACGCATGAAATTGTAAGAGTCTTAAGGACGATGAAAGACGGTTTGTGGAATTTACTTTATTAAAGACACTTTTAAAGGCTAGTTCTTTTATAATAAATAAAATTAGACAATCGGATCGTGTCGTTTTCGTTATACTGTTGGTAATAAGAAAATGAAGTAGTATGCTGGAAATACTTGAAACAGAATGTTAGTCGTACCACTGTCTTCCTTATTTATAAAAATGCGTACCGGTATTCCACAACTAAAAAAAAGCAATTCACATTATCAAGTATAAACGTCATAAAGTCATAACATTGGGCGCGCACACACCGTCACACACACACACACACACACACACACACACACACACACACACACACACACACACACACACACACACACACACACACACACATTGAAAGTCATACCGCTGTGGTGTTAGATTTAGCATGAAATTTTAATAATAATGCAGAATAGGGTGCCATAATACTCATATCCATAAAATAAGTTTTGTTGTGTTGTAACATAATATACATAAAACCACTAACTATATAAAATAATACCGACCCCGTACACAATTATTTTCGATAAAAATGATTAAATTTTTACTTTACTGCCTTAACTAGCTTTCGCTAGTTATGAGCTTCCATAGAACTTGGGACTTTTGAGAGATATACATTTCAAATGGAGGAATTCCACTGACTGACGAGTTCAGAGAACCCATGAGAGTAAGAACGTTTTTTGTAAATAGCTTGTAGGCCTACGTATAAACTTTTTTACATTTTTACGTTGGGGATATGTATCTATGTCTGTAGACTTACCTCTAACATAAATCAACATCATCATCTATCTGTCAAGGATTAGACAGATTGCCTGTTCCGGCTTCACCATCTCCGTCTCGGTCTGCCAACATTTCTTCTTCCGGTTGGCTTATAATTCACGATTTTTCTTGGAATTATTTCTGGAGACATGCGCATAACATGCTCTTTCCATCTTTTTTATAGTTTTTCGCTAGTTTCGTTAATGGTTGTACTTTTAATTCCTGTCTTATATCTTTGTTCTTTATGTGATCTAATCTTATACAACCGTACAGATCTAAGATATTTCATTTCAGACGTTTCCATCTGTCTATAATCTTTCTTTCTTGTTGCCCATGATTCGGACCCGTATAATAGCATGGGGACTGCCATCACCTTATAGAATTTTATTTGTGTTTCTTTCGTGGTCTTTCCTTTGAGTGTTCTCCGTAATGTCCCACATATTCTTTGGATGTTGTTTGTTTTATTAAGAATATCTTTGTCTTCTTCATATGTAATATCACATTCTAGGTAATTGAAGTGTGATACTTGTTCTAAAATTTTATTTTCAATTACAATTGTTGTCCGAATCGAATCTTTTCCTAGGAATGCCATGGTCTTAGGTTTTTCTATTGAAATGTTCAAATTATAACCTTTTGATAACAGATTTAGTTTGTGGATAGCCAGTTGTAATTTATCCTCACTATCTTGGATTACAAATTGATCATTGGCAAACAGAATAGTGTTTAGGACCTCGTGTCGGCTAATCTGTATACCTAGAGGAGCACTTTGTTTCCATTCTCGCACGAGGTCATCTATATATTTATATATTGAACAGTGTAGGCGATAAAGTGCATCCCTGTCTGACACCTTGGTTGGTCATAATTTCTGATGCTGGCTCTTTGCCGGTTCCAGTGTCAATTATAATTTTAGTGTTTTTATAAAGGGCTTGTACCGTTCTAATCAAATACATTGTATATCCTCGTTTCTCCATTATGTGCCAGAGTTTGTCTCGATGGATACGATCAAACGCTTTTAGATAATCTATGAAAGCTGTGTGCGTCTCTAAATTGAATTCCCTACGCTGTTGTATTAACTGCCTTAAACTAAAAACATCGTCAGTGCTTGATCGTCCTTTACGGAACCCTGCTTGCTCCGTAAGCAAGCAAAAGCAATCCTTCTTTTGTAGGGTTATACCAGAGCTGCTGGTAATGTGTAATCCATTCCTTTTTTGGTATTACATTTAGTTTTTCCACGTCTTTCTCTGTTTTGTTTAAGTGTCGTATCATTTTGTAGGCAAATTCTTGCCGACCGTGTACATCATTTTCTACACGACTTACAAAATTATCCCATGATGTCATGTGCGCATGTCGAACTATTGTTTTTGTTCTGTTTCTTATATCATTATAATAGTTTTTCGAATCTTCAGTTTTCTTTTGTAGGTATTCTCTGTAAGTTTTGTCCTTTTGTTTAATGGTTTCTTTTATCTCCTCGTTCCAAATTTTTAATCCTCTTTTCCGTCTATTTTTTGTCTTTGTGCCAGAAGACACTTCATTACCTATCTGTTTTATGGCCTTCGTCATATTTGTCCATTCTTCAGTAATATTATTGGTTTTGGGGTTTGTTCGAGCAACTGTGTTAGTCTGTATTGGTACATGTTTCGAATACTCTCTTCTTGTAATAAATATACCTTGTAGATTTTATCTTTCGTTGTGTTTTTGTCAAGAATAGTTCTTTGTATTTTCCATCTTGACCACATTTGGATCTTGGATTTCACCAAATAGTGATCCGTGTTAATATTTCTTCCTCTATGTACGTGTGTGTCTATGACTGTTGAGGGCAATTTTTGATCAACTATTACATAATCAATGAGAGACCTGTAACCTCTTGCAGACCATGTGAACTTGCTTACCTCCTTTTTCCTGAAAAATGTATTCGTTATTTTTAATTCGTTGAAAGTAACAAATTCTCTCACGTGTGTTCCATTTTGATTTTGATGTTCTTCTCCAAATATTCCTATTAATCCTGGGATAGGATCCTTCCCCACTCTAGCATTCAGGTCTCCCATTAACAGAACATAATCATTATTTGCCTTTGCCACATACTTTTGTAGTTCTTTATAATATCTTTCCGACTCGTCATGTTTTCCTTCCTCTGGGGCATAGGTACTTATTACTGTCAAATATCCTCTATCGAATGTCAATCTAACTGTCATTATTCTTTCACTAATAAAGTTATATTCACGGATCTTATCCTGCCATCTTAAGCACAGCCACCCCACAGCAAGCTCGTCTTGTTTGATCCACATCACTCTGCAACATCACATAATCTTCTAACTCTTTAGTTCCTTTAAGTTTCTTTTTGGTTTCTGTTATCGTGGCAATATTTATTTTGTATTCTTTGAGAATGTTATTGAGCTCCATTTCATTATTTCCAAGACCCTGAACATTCCATGTTGCAACATTTAATATATCCGTTATTCCATTCTTCTTCTTCTTGTCCTTATTCGCGCCAGGTCGTATACCTTTAATACCAGTCCTAGTCCGAGGAATCGTGTGAAGCATAGGAGTATGTAAAATTTTACATGGGTTGGTTACCAATCATCCGCATAACCCCCACACCGGGAGGACCATGGACTTTTCTGTCGGGGTTACCATACCTTAGCCGTTATGTTCCAGTTTTGAGGCGCCGGAAACTCTCCTTTCACCCTCTCTCATTTGCTACATAACGCACATCCACTATTCGCCATGCATTGCCCGGGGGTCACGTGGCATACAAGTATGTCTTCTTGGACGTGAGAGTAGGATTTATTGGTAGAGCTGTTAAACAGTGAGCATTTCTCAGGGTTTTAGTATTATGTAGATAACGGGAATCTACACAATCCCCAAGACTCTTTCTCTACCAACATTTGACTCCCTCTAACACAAATGCCAATACAAATTGAATTTCACGAGAAAATTAAATCCTAGAGTTTAGGTATTTGTGAAATATATTTATACGATTTCAGCTCTATTTTTTCTTTCTTAACTTTATAGACTAGTACACGCCCACAATATACTAAAATTGTTTGTGCAATTTATATTAAAATATAGAGTCATCGTTAAGTTAGATTACATTAAAAAGAGAGAAGGTGTATGTAATTCCAGCAATTTGAGGCGAGTCAATGTGAGTGTGTGTGTATGCGCGCGCGTGCTTGGTGTGCGTGATAAGGTTCGTTACACGGATTCAGTAATAGAGGACTGGCATTTTTCTTTGAAAAATTGTAGCTATCATTTGCGAATGGGTTTTGTGTACTTTTGAAATATTTCTTGACTTTAAACAAGCGATCAAAAAAAAAAAAAATTTTTGGTCTCGGGAAAACTTAAGTTCTACAACCTTGAATCAACTTGTGGAAAATCAGTTTTCTGCAACCGTGAAGCTGGCATTTACACGGAACATTTACCGTAGTGAATCCGGCACAACCGACGCATGGCGAGTGGCAATAATTTTGTTTATATCATTTATTTACTTGACTCCGTCGAATCATAAACTTGAACAAAACTTTCAACAGCAAACAACACGTTTAACAACAGATACGGTTTGTTGTCACCAAGATGAAAGCGGTGATATAGAACGGATCGTGTGTACTACCGTTTATGTAAGCGTCCTTGTGTGTCTGCATGTAAATGACCAGAGGTCCTTCATTATTGTTCGGAAAGCGGTTCAATGATTCTTTTTGTTTCACACATCCTGTTCACACACGCTCGCGCAATGAGGAAAGTAATGTTTATCTTTATGAAGAAGGTAACTATATCACTTCGCGTCACCTCTGTAGGTCTATGCCTGTTTACGCAGAACAAAGTTTATATACATGTAAACAAAAATAATTAAAGATTATTATTTGCTGTGCTGCATTTTACATGTTAAACTATTGCAAGTTGTACAGCTAGTATTAACTAAATATACAGCCATACAGTTTAATGTCGTTAAGAGTGAAAACGCTGAGGATCATGTTGCCCCTTATAACTGAGTTACCGATATTATTCTATTATCAAAAGAGAAACTCCAAATTATGAAAGTTGTTATTTCACTCCATCATAAATAACAGCTCATGTCAATTAGTCGCCTACATGTTGTATGACATCCTATTTTATACCCACCAATGGTATCCTTCCCTTGACGGAGCGGTGGAGCTTGCGTGCTCTGATAAACTTGAGAGCAAAAGACTCCGAACGGAGTATCCACAAACCGAAGGAAAGAGGAAGACCTGGTCGGACATGATGTAAAACATTCAACAAGCGCTAAGGGAGCCCAATTGAACTGAAGTCCTGTATAGCGATAGAGCGCAATGGAGGGAATCTGTCAGCAACGGCAGACGCTACAAACGGATCAGTGATGATGTTCCTGTTCTATAGTTTGTTCGTAAATTGTATTTATGTTCAACAATTGTATTTTGTTCGTAAATTAAAATAGGTACGGATAATTTAAGTCAATGAATACGTTTAAAAAAGAAATGAGTCCTTGGTAGAAAAGAAAGGTCGGCGCTTTATGCACCCCTTGACTCGGTGGTACGCGATCATCTTACGGTTGGGAACCAGCGTTCAAAACAAATAACTACGATTGCTGAAGCGGGATTGAGCTTACAAGATTCATTAGAACGCTGCATCCTCCTCTGTTCCTTAGGCATCGTTTGTCAACCTAGGCGATGAGGAGAAGAGAAAACCGGAGGTAGAGACGTAAACCTGTCGGGAATGAGTCTATTCTCTATCCTGCTAAGTGTTTCATATAGACAGCTGGTCTTCCTGTGCAGTTCTATTTCGATAGAGAAGTGTAGTGACTGATAAAGGTTTTGCAAACTTCAGAAGCAAAATTTAATTTAACCGTTTTTAATAAATCGAAATGTTTCACACCACTCTCTACCAACAAACCGATACTTGTGCGTGTAGTGGATTGAAAACATTCACGACAGCCCTGCTTCCTTAAACCACTGAAGTGGAAGTACGTACCTCCCTGCAGATGGCTTCCTTAAGTATTTGTAGCCAGCATTGGTCTCTCAGAAGTCTCAAATTCTACAGTTGATCTGTCTGCTGTCTGACTAGAGCTGTGGAGTAATCGAGGAGTTTAGCCGTTTGAGTTAGAAGCAGATGCAAGATACGCAGTCAGATGCATTGTGTCTACACACTTGCTCTTAGACAAATAAGAAAACGGTTTTATGAACGAACGTAGTAAAGTTATTGTAGTTTCAAGACTAAGTTGTACTTTGTGTTGTCATGTAGCACCATACGGCACGGTAAGTAGAAGAAAGCCGCTAATTGCTTGTAGCGCGTAATGTATTGGACACGCGAGCGCTCCGTGACGGAACTGCACTTTTCTGCGTTTAGTAATGTTTCCTAAAGACAATCCCACAGTCTGTACAATCATTACACTGTACGCAGCCTACGCTGTTGTGTAAACTGTATTAAAATATTGTGTACCGCTTTGACAGACAAAGGAAACAACACCACCACGTAACATTAGGTATCATGTTTAATTGTTCTGTTGCAAACAAACATTAAGTGATCTGATGAAGTGGAAGAGAAGCGGTGTTAAGGGCGGGACATTTTCTCATACGTTATGCAATATACAAGCACGGATGTTAACGCAAACACAATCTTCCTCAGAATTTAAAAACTAATCGTTACATATTAACTTTAAAGATCTGAGTGTCTGGCATTGCATCATGGCCTACTCCTGCGTCACATTTATTTTTCCGTGAGGTAATACTCACAACAATTCGTATTATAATAAACAGAGAAATTATTTCAGGAATTAGAATGTTAAATTCTTAAGCAACTGTCTGAACGTTTTGTCTTTCAAATGCGCAGGCTTACAACTGACAAATTAAAATAAATCTGATATAACTAATGAAAAATACGAAAACACTAAGAATGTTCGGGATAAGTTTAATATTAAAAACTTGTATATTTAGAATATACAAGTACAAGATTATACAATGAAAGTGATGTTCTGGTTTTAGCAGATATATTTGTATATTTTAGAGCTATTTGTTTTAAAACGTATAAATTATATCCTACTTGGTATTTTTTACCAAGCCTTTGATATTTTTTGTTTTCACAAAACCTTACAGTAATTGTTTTGTTTTGTCACATTATCTAATTAGCTCCCTTGATGTGACAACGTAACACAATTTGCTCTTCTTAGAACGTGGGCTTTCTCTCATGGTCCTATATCACACAATTTTATTCAGCAAAAACGTGAACTAATTAATAATAAGTAACACGAAATTCATGTATAAAAGTGGCGAGTATACACCTGTTACAAGTAGAGGAGAAGAATCTACTAGGGAAAATATACAACATGTATGAGAAAAATGTATTATTCCCGCGAACAAAAAATATAAAATAAAACAGTCACATATGATGCTTATTTTTAAAATTTATGGTGCAATAACTTTTAAAACAGCTGTACTACTAATTTGATTGTAATGATTAAATAATACAAACAAATACGTTGTTTCTCGAAAACGGATAAAATCGATGTCCTGCAGTAATACAATACTTGCTTACAACAGGTTTAACGCCAACGGAAATGAAAAACGGGTTATTTTGCGACATATTGCAAATTTGTTTACTATTGAAGAAACGTGCTGCTAAATGTATCTTTCCTAGATAAACTTAAGACAATTCACATTGAAAAGTCAACATTACAAGCGTAACGGTAAGTCTGTTAAGGTAAAAGCGTATAACCGTACGCTTTAATGTTGAAGCCATTACTCATTAGGGTGAAGAGTAAAATGTGGGGATAACTTGCTGTTAAATAAAACAGGGATTACTGCGACAGGATTCTGTGGCAGGTTTTAACTGCAATGGTAAAACAGAAATATTAAAACAACAGTCAAAACTTAAAAAAAATTTTATCACACCTATTTTATATATTTTAGAATATTGGGTTCATTAATCATCCACTGTCTCTTCATTAGCTCAGTAATATACATTCAATTTATAATATAATTAATTCGAAGCATTATTCATTCATTCGGTGTAATAATGTTATAACATTTAATGAACATATGTAACGTAAAATGAGTTGAAATCAGTGTTCAGTCAGGAGTGTTTCTATTCTATCATTTATTTTTACGTTTTTTATTTTTATATGAGATAACAGACTATGTCTACACTGTTATTGTACGTTTAATGTATAAATTCGTGTTTACACATACGTATGCGTATATTGAATCAGAATTATCCAAGACATCGTTAAGGCTGTCAATGTGCGATTTTTTGGGTGAAGGAAGTAATGTATTCTAAATAATACATATTACCTTTATCTGTAGGGACCACGCGACTGGCCTGAAGTGGGGTGGTCTGAAACAAGTTTAGTAACAATTCTTAAAAATTTTAAATTTTTTTAAACAACAGTTTAAACCAGAATATTTTAGATAAAATATTTACAAAGTATAATCATGATCCAACGTTTACATGTTATAATTCAATATAAAAAATCGTAGCCTCTTTAACCCTAAGGTAGGCCTAAACATCGTTATTTCTCAAACACATTACCTTTAAAAGCATGTATAATTTCAAAAAAAAAAAAACACATTTAAACTAAGAACTTACATTTACTTTTAAAATTTTGCGCCTTGATAGAAACATAAGCATATATTATTTAATTTATAAGGAATAATTTATTGAACAATCTAACTTAACAACTACAGTAACCAATGTTTTAAATTTTACAATACAAGATTTGTCTCGTTATCTGATCTCAGACAAAACGTGTGTACATTCAGTTCACTCTTTTAAGGAAGTCATGTTTTAAGATTAATATTGTAATTCTGTATCGTGTGTGACAGTGGATTAATTATAGTGTAAATGACATTAGCCGACGCGGACTTTCTGTGAATACCTGTAAAACACTGCTTCAGACAATTTTAACGTAAAACCTGACTAGTTCAAGCTCAAGAATAAATAAATAAACCTCCGCTCAACAGTCCGTTAAGGACCAAGGCGTACCGCGCGGCTTTTGTGTTAGTGTGACGGTGTATGTATGTCTAGTACTACGCGCCACCAGCCCGCTAGTTGCGGTGTTCACAGCCAGGAGGCGGCGCTGTTATCTCAGCGCCTACTCAGTTTGCCTCACGACGCTGAGTGCACGCCGTACGGAACCTCCGCCGGGAATTGAACCCGGGACCACGAGCGCATCAATCGCCCGCGTTAGCCACTAGACCACCTGGAGGCTCTCAAGCTCAAGAATGCTTTGTATAAAACATTGTATACCTCAGAATTAAGAATTATTCTAAGATCAGATTTCAACGGCAGACATTCTTTTGAGATTACAGTCAGGTGTTTTAAACTCACTATCCCCCAAAGGAAACTTGTTTTTTAAAATTAATACAAAAATACAAACGTTATCTCATATCTCTTATAATAATAATAATAATAATAATAACAACAACAACAACAACGATGATGATTATGATCATAACAAAAAAACGATACCTGGTTACATACCTCCTAAGATTATATAATATATATTATTATGGTAATAACAACAGTATGTACTATATTATATATTATACTAATTTCAATCACTTTCTGCTAATTATATATTATAGATTATATACGTGGTAATACATATGATCAGGCCTATCACGGAATCACGAAATGCTCTAGTTTAGCGTCCGCTCAGTACTGTATTTAACCTATAAAGCCACATTTTAATATAATTAAATTACCTTATTCGGTCCACCTTAGTGACACTAGCTTCTTTCGTTCAATGACGCGTTTCGGGATGAAATCCCATCTTCAGATACACAATATCAGTCAAAACGTAAATGTATACCACATTTTGTGGTTATGTCATAATTTAAAATGTTTAAAATCTTTTAAATAAAATATATACAAAACGTAACAACTGAATCGCTCGAAGCGCTCGCATGCATGCACGCTGTATCGCGATTTCCTTACGACTCTAATTATTACGACTCCTTTCCACATTTTAACATAATTTACCCAAGCACTAGCCCTCCAGTGTAGACTCATTAAGTAAGAACCGTATTATGCTTAGCCTACCGATCTCAAACAGTCTTAGAGTATAACAGTGATAGACTATGTTGTGATTAGCTACTACCAGCAAAAAGAAGACAGGTATAATTCTGCATGATCTAAACAAAACAAGACAAATCCTAGCTCATTGGCACTAAGAATCCATCGGATCATAATATCAGTAAGCTACAATTGAGTGCAAAAATATAATAGCCCAGTTGAAAATCAGCCATTCTGGTAACTCGTCGAATAGTCCTAACGCAGTTAAATATGCCAGCATACTCAATGTGCTAGAGTTCGTCAAATAGACCGTCTAACACAGAATAACCAGTGATAAGAGACAATGTAATAATAATAATAATAATAATAATAATAATAATGTGTCATTGGCAAAATGCATTCTTTTGTGGCGTATGGTTTGAGAGACGTTAGTGTGCAACGAAAACGGGTCCGAACATCACAACAGCAGTGACACCCTGAAGACGAAACGTTGTGTAGTTAAAACTGAATTGATGGCTTCCATACTGACTGTGAATCAGCCCATGATCAAGTCAGTAACTCCATAACGACTATCATGAAAGCCCGAAAAGTAGCAACGACGCCACTAAACTAGACTATGCAGACTAACGTTGTCGAGAGAAAGGATGCCACACCAAGCGGTAACGTACTGATCTGCAAGTGTCCGAGCATCTTCAAGTAAGTGTGGGGCGAAAGCGAGTTTCAGAATTATTAAAAAATCACGTGTTATTTCAAGAACATCTTTCGACAATAAATGTCTTTCGAACTTCAACATTTTTGTTTTGTCTCCGCATAATTTAATTTTAATCAGATTTTGTATTAAAGTTTAAATAAGTAAATTAGTAACATTCTACACTGAAATTATAACTTTTGGAGTAGATGTCTATTTTGTTAAATAATCTTTTACCACTTCTTGTAGGTAATTTCTACTAAACATTGTGTTAATTTAATATAAAAAACAATTCGTTTACATTTTTCTGTCAATAGCTTGATATAAAAACCGATACTCTAAAGATAGATTCACCACTCAGAGTGATTAGTGATCACCAGTTATTCGAACTATACTTATATTTATCATATATATCATATCAGTTTTACATTGACTTAAGTAACTGGGTGTATGTCTAATAAATTATCTTACGGTTATTTCATAACTACTGACTGTTCAGTGCATACGATTTAGCCTAGACGGCTACTGACGTTCCAGAACATGGTTTTCGATCTAGTAGTAGTAGTAGTAGTAGTAGTAGTAGTAGTAGTAGTAGTAGTAGTAGTAGTAGTAGTAGCAGCAGCAGCAGCAGCAGCAGTAGCAGTAGCAGCAGCAGCAGTAGTACTAGTAGTAGTAGTAGTAGTAGTGGTAGTAGTAGTAGTAGTAGGAGTAGGAGTAGCAGCAGCAATAGTAGCGGTGGTGTCGTTTCCAGTGATAACAGTAGCAGTATGAGTAGTAGTTGCGGTAGCAGTTTTGTTCTGCTCGTTAGTACAGCTGGGGTAACACAGGTAGTTTAGTAGGTTTTTTATGTCTCTATATACCACTGATCGTTTCTTTTTATTGTGGTCCAATAAAATCATTGAGAAGAATACACCCCATCCTTATATTTTCAGCGCAGGTAGTAATGAAGAAGGTGAAGTATTGTGTGAAGCTGCATTCGCAGAGAGTAGTCCAACCACTTGGCGAGAATGCCGTATTGCCAAGTCTCCTGTCCGGCTTGCTGGGTAGCCGTGCGTTGCCGCAGTCGCTGCATTTTCTAACGGCATCTCTCTCTCTCTCTCTCTCTCTCTCTCTCTCTCTCTCTCTCTCTCTCTCTCCACTGTAAAAGGCAAGAACAACATAAACGGTCGCACGTGGGAAAACAACCTACAATCACCACAAGCAAAGAAAGACTCGAGATTCAAAGAAACGGTGTAAGTGATGTTTTTAAAACGCAGTAGCATAACGAGAAAACCTATTTCTAAAAAGAAACTAATTTACTGAAGTTAAAAATATTATATCGGTGAAGATAAAGGTTCTAATTTTCTCGCCTCTCTCCTCTTTGTTCGCCTGCTGTCTCGTCATTTGTCTGGTTATCTATTTGTCTCTACATCCGTCTGCTCGCTGTCTACCGACTAACCTATCCTTGTCACTCTTACCTGACCTATAACTAATTGTAAAAGCTTATGATGAACAAACATAAACACGTTACTAATGAGCACAGTTTTAAACATAATTCAGCCAGTTCGACAGGATCAATTTTGTCGAAATCATAATACGCCTCTAAGTAGTAAAAACTAAATAGTCTTTAATTCAAAATTAAGTTGTACTAAAAGTGAAACAGGTATGAGTATAATGTAACAGTATTAGGTCAAAGGGAAACAATTTCGACAATTTCTGCCAACATTTTTGCATGGTGAAGTTAATATCAGAATTATAAGAGAGAATAACCTATGCCGAACACATTTTATTGAAATACCCTGGGACTACGTTATTCAAATAGTGAGGATTGCTGATGAAAATTAATTCGGTGAATTAACTGACTGACTTAAGCTTCATGTAACACTTAAGCATTTTTCATTATTTAACAAGTTAGTTAATAAAGTAAATAAGTGGATCGACATTATTGCTTGTAGTAAATTAAATGCTTTACAAATATTGAGTATACAATGTGCACCAGAAAGAATCGAACCAAAACAATGGAAATATGTTACACAAAATTATCTAAACATTTAAATGAATAAGATCAGACAGCTCATGGTTAGTAGTAGTAGGCCGACATATATGTGTAATTTGAACAGAATTGTACTTATTAAAATTATTTGTGTAGTTTCTACAAGTAATGTAAGACGTAATAGTAAGACTTACAATTCAAAAAGCCGTTACTCTTACTACTGTTTTCGACAGTATTTGTTGTAGGCCCTATATCTGAGCCCAGTTATGTCGCTGCTATACTTGACCTAATTACAACAATTCCAATAAATCATTTGAAAGTGTACTACAGATAGGTAAGGCTTGTTCTATATTCCATAAACGTGATTGTATTTTACGAAGGTGGGTAGCTATTTTTATCAGCAATGTTTAAATCATACGCTCATGTGTAGAAGTTGTTCAGTTAAGAGTGAATAGCCTGTGATAGCTCAGTGACAAGGTTGGGAACTTTTCTTTGTTTTTACGAGTATTTATGCCTTTCATTCACTTTTTCCGTTTTAGTTTACTTTGAAACGAAATCCAAGAATTGAAACTTCACTTAAAGTGAAAAGAATACGTAACGTATCGTAAACTTATGTGTCTTAAGGAATATTATGTAGGCTATAACGTATGTAAGGTATAATGTAATCTTAAGATGAAAATCTTAGGGTGTAGTTTCCTGATGGGATAGAAATGACAAGGTTTACCGTATTAACCAAAGGTCTTACCACTGGTTGTAATCATAATTTCGTTCCTCAAGTTGAAAATTTGCTTTCTTTTACAAAATAAGTATAAAATGGGAGACAAAAGTTATTAAAATTGCCTAGGTAACCTGAAGCAGAAGTCAGTGGTCAGTGATTTTGACGGCGGGAGGGCGCTCCCCTGCCACACGTCAACAATAAGTAGGCTACATGTGCCAGTGCTCTGTTGCACATCGATAGGTCAGTAATGACCATGTTACGCAAAGCCTATTAACCTTTACTAGGAACGTATGTTCATATACATGGAATCAAGGCCACTTTGTGTGTGTGTGTGTTCATTTAGAAATTCAGGTAAGATTTTTGTTGTATCACAATAGGAAACAGGAAATTCTTTCATAAAGGAAGAAAAATTACATGACTGAGGTTACAGAACTGTCAGCCTTGCAGACTCTTGCACCTAGAGAGAATAGTAATTTGCTAGTTTGCTTGAAACCAGGTTGTAAAAAATTTAATTGTCGGTTCACAGAAATTACTGAGACACACGTGACTCGTGGAGACATTTTCCTGATTCCTTACCATTCATTAAGAGTGGCATTCTACCGTTTTATTTCGTAGACAATTATGCAAATTACAGAAGCTTATTAACAAACTATAGCATATTTTCATTAAAATTATAGATTCAAACCAACAAGTGTGTTAACACATATTTAATGGCATATCATTTCTACGATATAGCCAGAGATATTGTAGTAACGAGTCTGTCAGAGATATTGTAGTAAGTGCCTATCAGTTAAATAAAAATTCAATTAAGAACACCCGGTACATTGTAAACAGGTCAGTTTAATATGAGCGTTTAAAATTATTGTTATTTCATTCTAATTTTAAACAATCAAATATTCTACTGGTTTACAATCAACAACAATTTTATTCATATTGTAATATATCTTAATAATTACAAATAATAAATTTATGTTGAAAAATTCTTTGGTTTATTAATTTAATTTAAAACATTTTGATAATGTTTTTATTTTATTTTTTTAATTGTTTAATTGATTAATTATTTTTATTATTTTTATGTTTATTATTGTTCGATTAATTAAACTATGAATTGATCTTTGTGTAATACTTCGTGGCGAAATATTTGTTTCGCAGTGTTAATCAGATTATGTCCAGCTGAGTCGAAGTGTATCTCTTCCACTCGGCTCCCTTTCTTCTTCTGCTTGATTCCTTCGTTCATACTCCTAAATTAAGTTAGGAATGAAATGTATTAATTTAATTAACTAAAATAATCAGGAAAACGAGTATTTTGAACAATTGTGATGTTTATTTTTTTAAAAGCGGTGCGCCAATCTTACGCACATCGATTTTGCTGCGGCTAAGACTCGACTCACAGGTCGATTGTTTCAACTAGACAAATATATAAAATTGCAATATTAATTATTAGAGTTCTTTGAACTGTCGAAATGGTCAGAGAAGGGCAAGTCACAAGATACAATACTTACAATTAACATAATTTAAATACTATTGTTTAAATGTAACATATCTCAGAAAATAATGTCATTTAGTAAAGAAATTTGCGAACCAGATATGCAGTGTATGACGTCACGTCGTCGCTACTTCGAATGGCTGTGTACGGCTCGCTAGGCAAACTGGAAAATGGCTGCCGTCGACTTCGTATTTCTGCTACCCACGCCAACTCCGTTCTTTCTTCTCCCTCAAATATATTGGCGGATATCTTCTTCTGCAGTAATGTTGTCCCTCTGGATAATTAGTTGTAGTGTTCTCTTCTACTCGGCGATGTAGTTTAGTGCTGGATTATTTGTGTCGTATTCAGTGTTCCAAAATCTGTTTGAGTTCGTTATTCATTGAAATTGTGTTAAATGAATTTTTTCAATATGGCGGATGATTCTTAGTGCCTTGGTGTTAGATCCTATTATTTCTGAAATTCGGTTGCACTTTGTTACTGTTTAAGTTAATTTTATATTAAGTTTGGTTTATAACCTCTGTAGTAAAAGTTTATGTCACACTTTCATTTTTCTTCACATAATTTTTACTTCTTGGATCTTCCTACTATACGTTTTCATCCGTACAGGTTCACGTTTAACAATCAACTGATGACTTAAATCGTCATTTTTTGTAGTAATTTCCGAAATATCTTATTCTCCTTTCCCATTGTCTGGAATCAGCTGTCGCCTTGGTTTAGATCTGATCTTATAAAAATATATGACATTTTTTCCCCTTTTATGGCTATAAGTTATTTATTTGTTAATTTTATAAAAATTTATATACCTAGCAATATTCCTATTCTAATTTTACATAATTTAATATACAATTTGACCTAATTTGGTTTCAAATTATCTTAAAATTGACATTTTTTGATATTTCTTATAGGCCTTATTATTTTTCACATAATTATAAATTAAATGGTTTACAAGTCATTTTGAGTTAACATTTTCCTTAAATAATTTTACTTCTTTCATCATTATTCTTGGTTATTAACAATTTGTTGTTATAACATTTTAATACTGATTATTTCACATTTTATTTGTACTGAGTCCCTTGTTAGGCCTTATATTACATATTTCCAATAAAGTTAATTTTATCTTCTGGTCATTGCATTTACTATTATTTATTTCTGTGATGATTATATTTAAATATCTTTATTTTAAATTGACTAATCTCTGCTAAATTTATACAGTTTTATTTATTATATCCTCTTGGATTTGATTATATGATAAAGGTTGAATCTGGTCTAAAATACGGTTTTGCTTTGCTATTGGTTTTTTTAACTATTTTGTTCCTTATTATGTCTATGGTTTACAATTCAAAATATATCAATATTATCCTCTTGTCTTCTCTGCCTTAACAAAATTTTAACATTAATTAACATCATTTAAATTATAACGTAACATCTTATATTTATCATTTTTCTTTGTATTATTTAATTATAACATAACATCGTATATCTATTATTTTTCATTTATATTGTTTAATTAAAATAAAACACCTTATATCTATCATTTTTTTACTACCTTATTCATTTATAATAAAAACGTCTTATGTCTATCGTTTTTTAACTACACTTTAAACATAAACAACATTCTATATCTAGCAATGTTCCTCTACCTTATTCATTTATAATAAAAACATCTTATATCTATTCCTTTTTTGCTTATATTATCTAATCATAACACAACACATTCTATATTTAACATATTCCCTTACATCTATGGTAAGTTCATGGTTTCCTATTTATATTACTATTCATACAATCCTTATATATACTATTTTTAAACCCTCTTATAATTAATAATTTTTTCAGTCCTTTGCTATCTTTTATTACTATCCTTATATTCTATATTTACACTTTTATAATTATTAGATTTGCAGTCATTTGCTCTCCTTCTTTCTTATGATTTAATATTTTAAAACACTTTCTATTCTCTACACTTAATAGTAGTTTTTCACTCTTATTGTGTTTCTTATAGTATTTCACTTTTAATCATCTACACTAATGGTAGTCCTTCACTCTTTCCATCTAAATATTTTTATTACCTACTCTAATGGTAGTCTTTATTCTGATTTACACTATGGTAATCTTTCACTACTTCTAGCTAACATACTTTTCTTTATTCTTGTTATTTTTATATTTAATTTACAATTCAATTCATTGGTAATGTATCCTGTAACTTGGGTTACTGGGTTTAAGGTTTGCCATTGTTTTAAATCTGTTTAATTGGTACATGTCCTTCATAGGATTTTGGGAATAGCCTTTCCTCATTCAGCATTCTTTGTATGAAGCTTGGAATAGTCAGTTCCTTATTTCTTATTCTATGAGTAGGTTATTATTCCTGTACCTAGATCTTCTGATGTAATTAAATTGATAAGTTGTATTTGGTTATTTTGTCATTTACTGCTCCTCTATCCTACTGGGTATATTGATGTTGTACTGGGGTTTTATATAGATGGTTTCTTTTATTTGGATCAAGAGTTTTCTTTGTTATAGATTCTATTTTTCGATATTTTATTGACTATAATGATCAGTTTATTTAATTCATTTTTAACCATTTAGTTATCACTCACTATTTCCTTTTTTTTTTAGTATTTATTGTTGTATTAAGTTATGTTTAATGGTGAAAATTCTGTTATGCTACAATATACACATAATTTATTTTAAAATCAGTTTTGTGACTCCACCATGTAGTTCCTTCGTTTTGCCAGTAGGCGTACTGTATAAGTGCAATAATCAGTTTTTTGTTAGTTGTAGCAGACTCATCGTCTTAGTCTTTCGTCTGTACGTAAACAAATACATCGTTTACCAACTGTGTCGTTATACGATTGAACGACAGGGACTGGCCGAAAAGCATTAAGAAAAAAGTGTGTGACCATTTTCTACTTTGAGCGGTCATCACTGAGATAGCCCTATGGGTAAACAAGTAACCCAAAGCCCATAACTTTTGTCGAGAGGTACCGTACTTTATTCAAAGGTTTGGGCCTACTTGGTACAGTGTGACACAAGCACGAGCAACAATATTGCTTACTGCTTCCCAGGAAACTGATTATGGGAATCAGTTTACTGTTATTATGTGTAAACTGAAATTTCAATTCTTTGGAGTAGACTAAAATCTCAGTGTTTTGACATCATAATAATTACGTGCGAAATATATTTAGGATGTGGTGTGGTCGTAACATATGGTTGGTCACGGACACTAGGGACGACAATGACCAGCCAGTGATGCATGAGTAGGCCTACGTTTGCCTTGTGTTAATAATGATTTGTATTCCGGAATGGACGTGTCATTGTCCGCACATTGTCAGAAGAGGCTAACGATACACACGCATTTTATATGTACAATTTAAGAATATATTTTACATGCAATATATTTAGTAGTTTACAATATATGCTTGGAATTTGTATATACTGGACGTTTGTACACAAACTGTGGACAGCTAATGTTTTTCTGTGAATGATAATCGCCTATTCAGTACAAAATTTTCTGTTTCTCGCCGTATCTAAACGTTTACAATGGTCTTGATTGGTCGTTAATGTTGCATTCTTGTTGAACTGAATAATCAGCGTGACAGTTGCCAAAGGAAATAACAAGATACGTCGCAGCAGCAGTTTGCTTGAGTACCTACTGTACGTAGCTGTAACTGACGCTACTTTTTTGGAAGGTACCTCACGTCGTAGTGAGAAAACTGCCGGTAGGATGAGATATAACAGGAACATTTAACGCATTAATTAGGCCTTAAACTAACACCACATACATTGTATTGATGTCAATGACATTGGCCAACTATAATTCAATCCCCACCCCCTTAACAAGCCAATAATAGACATCCCTGTAGGGTCTGATTTCTTCTCGCAATGTCCTTAACTGAAGCTGAATTACTCAGGAAATGCATTCTTGAACCAACACAGGGTAAGTGACATAAGTAATGTAGGCCTATATAATAGAGCATAATTTTTTTAAGGTTCTCTGATCTTCATCGTGCTCTTGTGTATCACTCCCTTCTTCTGTACGGGTAACTTTACACTGTAAACATTATAACAATTTGGCAATAGTTAAAACAAGATGAAAACTAGTACCTCTAGATGAAAACAAGATGTAGCTCTAGTACAAGATGAAAACAAGTGAAATTGAGACCCCTATTTCACACTGAAAGAACGTTACGTTGTAAATACACGTATTTGGACTACAACTGTATATACCATAACAACAAGAGTCTTTTAGCCACAAGGAAATCTACGCGTGAATGTTTTTCGTTTCGTCCGAGACACTGGAGCTAAGCTATTGGTGGCGAGTATTCCCGTAAACCACATGTATGTTTTATCAGTGCCGGATATTACTTGCTCCGGCAAATGCGGTATTTATAGTAATAAGTTGCTGCGTAAAATTGATTATCGTCAGCAAAACACTGAATACGGTAGGAGATTGTTATCTGAGGCGTTTGACATACCAGATACTTCCGTCATTCACATACGCGCGCGCGTAACCGAGCGCAATGCTAATAATACACGTGGGTTACCGCAACTAAAAAAGTCAAACGTCGCACTTATACTCAGCTATTCTTGGACTGAATTAATAACCATTTAACAGTTAACTACATGTCCGTACTTGCAATGCACATTAATACGAGGGCGTTACTACGTAACTTGGGGCAGTAAGTACCTTTGTTTTCTATGCCCTATCTATTTATCAGTAGATAGGAAAGTAATAAATTAGACCAAAAGGGTAGGTTCCCACAACGAACCCTGACGATATAAAAATTATCGTTCTTTATTGTTGTTCCTAGCGAATTCTGAATGTTGAATACAAGAAATTGAAAATTACTTAATAAAGCTAATACAGACAATGACGAACATGCCCACGCTGTATGTGGTTTGTCGTGTCAAACTCGGTCAGGGACGTCACTAGCCGTTTTGTCAATTCTAGAAACTAAAATTAATTTTTAAATATAGAAATGAGGCTCGCAAACGATATCATACCTTTGTGTTGTTTGTAAATCTTGACTATTTAGCTGGAACCCATGGGTGGCGCTTCAGTAACAAACACATTTCTTTGGACACAGTCAAACAGATAGCCTGTGGCCAAACAGTTGTTTCTTCAGTAGTATTTTCTTTTAGACTACTAGACACGTCATTTCACATAGTCCCCCGTTATTCTATTACGTACATAAAGCGTTATTTATTTATTTATTTTTAGTTTATTCGTTATTCAGGTGGAACATATCTGTAACGTCTTACCTCGCTGCTGAGTGTCTGTATGGCGCTTTAACTGTATGACTCAACCGTCTACCTTTAGTATTTAAAACGCTGTCCGAGCATTCTCCACCTAGAAACTCAATATTACGAGTGTCGGTTCTACAAAAGTTGCCGAGCATTCTTCTCCTAGAAACTGAATGTTACGAGTGTCGGTTCTACAAAAGTTGTCCGAGCATTCTCCTCTTAGAAACTGAATGTTACGAGTGTCGGTTCTACAAAAGGTTGTCCGCGCATTCTCCTCCTAGAAACTGAATGTTACGAGTGTCGGTTCTACAAAACGTTGTCCGAGCATTCTCCTCCTAGAAACTGAATGTTACGAGTGCCAGTTCTACAAAACGTTGTCCGAGCATTCTCCTCCTAGAAACTGAATGTTACGAGTGTCGGTTCTACAAAAGTTGTCCGAGCATTCTCCTCCTAGAAACTGAATGTTACGAGTGTCGGTTCTACAAAACGTTCTCCGAGCATTCTCCTCCTAGAAACTGAATGTTACGAGTGCCGGTTCTACAAAACGTTGTCCGAGCATTCTCCTCCTAGAAACTGAATGTTACGAGTGTCGGTTCTACAAAAGTTGTCCGAGCATTCTCCTCCTAGAAACTGAATGTTACGAGTGTCGGTTCTACAAAACGTTCTCCGAGCATTCTCCTCCTAGAAACTGAATGTTACGAGTGCCAGTTCTACAAAACGTTGTCCGAGCATTCTCCTCCTAGAAACTGAATGTTACGAGTGTCGGTTCTACAAAAGTTGTCCGAGCATTCTCCTCCTAGAAACTGAATGTTACGAGTGTCGGTTCTACAAAACGTTGTCCGAGCATTCTCCTTCTAGAAACTGAATGTTACGAGTGTCGGTTCTACAAAAGTTGTCCGAGCATTCTCCTCCTAGAAACTGAATGTTACGAGTGTCGGTTCTACAAAAGTTGTCCGAGCATTCTCCTCCTAGAAACTGAATGTTACGAGTGTCGGTTCTACAAAACGTTCTCCGAGCATTCTCCTCCTAGAAACTGAATGTTACGAGTGCCAGTTCTACAAAACGTTGTCCGAGCATTCTCCTCCTAGAAACTGAATGAACTGAGTGTCAGTTCTACAAAAGTTGTCTTATTGGACCATTGTTGGTTGTACAGAAAAAACGATTGTAAACGAATAAGATCGTGGTTAAATTAGAACACGCAAGTCATCTGCATAGTTCCAAATTCCATCGTCCATGTTTTCTTTTGACTACTAAAAGTAACTAACGTCTTCTGCCGGTCCAGACACCACAGTGCTTATGGACCAGATAGAAACCATAACGTTATTTTCTGCTCATCATTTTTCACCTGCGTAGAAAAAATAAAATAGTACAATAGGATATGCACAGAGGTATACAAACATTTCCAGTGATAAAACTGTGACCTTTTAACTATAACTTTACGGCTTTAAACAACCTAAACTCTTTCCGTTCTTAGTTCAATCCTGATGTAAACAAACCCACGTGTCAAATCTGAACACTATTGGTAAGGTGCGTTGACACTCTTCACACAGTAATGTATTACGCGCATGTGCAAAATATCTGTATAGTCATGTGAGAGTATTTTGCCACTTAAATCGGGGCACGTCTTTTTAAGACTTTCTCTTTATTACTGTATTCTGAATCGTATTGAATTAATATGGAGCCAGTTGAAAGGATATGTTGCTCGTCACAACACAACATTAGCTGCTTGATATAAAACAATTTATTGAGGCGGCGGACAAGTGTAGACGTTGTATGGAGCATATAATTAAGGAAAAGCTATGGCAACTGGCCCACATTAACGACGTCGTTGTGGACAATGAACAATTTTATCAATAATAACTCTGACTCAAGTGATGATACAAATTCAGACACACATATGGAAGGCATTGAATTACTCTCTGACAGCAACTGATAGTATTCAGTACACTGGTAATTATCACAGCTTCTATTTTCGTTTTAAATAAATTTTACTTTTTTGTTTATTGAGATATTTAAACTGTTAATAAAAAAAGCCATTAACTGGTGTTATAAAATATTTCACTGTCGGTCTGACATTGCCACACATATTTTACTTTGGTCAGGACAAATTACTACAATTTACGTGTGTTTATACAGTATCGATATTATATGTACCCTGACTGTACTACTTCTGTCAGAGTGATACGCCTCTAACTCAAGTAGCAAATAGCGTTTCAGATGTCCCACGCCTGTTTGTTTACATCAGGATTAAGCTAAGAACGGAAACAGTATACAGCTCTACACCAAATTACCTATTCACGTATGTGTGTTACAGCACGTGTTGTCTGTTATCTGAAACTACAGATAAGAACGGGCCACTTGCCACCTGTTGCTTAGCCAGCAGTCTAAGGTGAAACTTATCACCTTACAACAACAGTGATAAGAAGAATTCAGTGTTTCGTAGTCTGTTTACGTCAGAAGACGAGGATTCTAAAACTTTGCTGACAATGTACGTTTACGGTGACTCAAATTTAAACGTTTTACTTTTGAGACAACCATTTTTCAACGGCGACAAAAAAATAAACAGTGAAACCTGCTGTAGAGTTTTCAAACAGCAGAAGAAAATCCAGCTGTGGGCAATGGTCTCAGCACTAGACAAACATATGCTGAAAGAAAACTATTCACAGTGAGAAACGGCTAGCATTGACAGTCAAAACAACTGTTATCAGCCGCAAATGATTTTTAATGAGAACGACGGAGACATTAAGGGTCAGCTTCATTGAAGTTGGTAATTTTATACTACTATTATGGCAATAAAACTACACGTCCACGTGGACTGATTATGTTCATAACATTTTAATAACGGAGCAGTCTGATCGATGCAGAGAGACGGTGACACAGTTTTAAGAACACAGAATTACATCAACTTCTGAGCTCGAGAGTAATACCTGCTCTACAAAAGCTCGGGAAATCCCGAGGTACGCGTCAATGACGTGAGATACAATCTTCTAATTAAAACACGCCGGTGATTTAGTATGCACACCCAACCAACCATTACTCCCTGCATTACTGCTTTGACTCTCCAGGTGTGAGGGTGTATTTTTGAGGATGTAATTTATATTGTGTGTATCGTAGCAAGTATGTTTACGTTATGGAAATGGCAGCTACCGGTAAGGGAAAACTGTCTACGCTTCGTACGGGTAAGCGTACCGTAAGTTCAGGACGGAAGAAGTTGCAGTTGTCATATGGCGCTGCTTCAAGGAGAAATAAAAGAATTGTCGACGAATTTTAAGAAGGCTGCGCGTCTTTGAATCTAAACTATCACATATAGGTACGTGAAAGCCCGCAAGACGTCCGGTTTGAATTAATAAAGAGTGTTCATTGGTCGAAAATAAAGCTTGCGTGGAGGACACACCAATTCCCAAAATCTAAGCAGAATTATTGAGAGGATTGGCAGAACTGCGCAACAAAAGTACGATAGTCGTTGACTTCACAAAAATTACAAAAATGCTAATTTAACTGCCCATGAAGAGGATTATGTTGGCCGCTATCAGAGAAGTAAATCCCAAGGGAACAAAAAGGACCGGAGAGCGATCATGTAGAGCAAATTTGCTTACTTTAATGTCTTATAAATACCACTTCCCAAGTAATTTTAATGTTGGCGCATAATCCAAGACTAGACCTTACTGTGTGAAAATTCATTAGTCTACTGCTACAGCGTGTGCAAATGTCAGCACGTGTAACGTTCAGTGTGAGCTTATTTCACGGCACTGGAAAAACAATACTGGAGGGCAAATGAAGTGAGTTTTAGAATCGCGTCTATCGTGCAGCAGGAATTAACGATTATTTAAGGAAGGAATGCTATTAGGTTTACACGGATGCTGATCTACGACTAATACTGCTGGTATAGTACGTCTCCAGGTAAACATATGGATGTCACCTTTCGTGACAAATGGTACGCATTCGTACATTTTGTTAAAATTTGGGCGAAGCTAATTAGGTGGTACTTTATTGCATAATGATGAAATTACAACCATACCTTAAAATAAGGTCATATTAGACTATACTGATCGACACAAATACATATGTAATGAAGCCAACGAGGAGCTGTTATTCAGACTACTCGAAAATACTAAGAACTCTTCCCAGTTGAATCGACATTATAGCGCCGATTATTCACAAGGCAAAATGCACCGTTACGAAATGCCTGTATTAAAATGTAATTCTGGGTGTTACTAGCCGGATTAACGTCTTGCCCTGATTACGCGTAGACCGTAAATTCACATCGCTTTAATTAACTGACGTGGAAATTACCGATTCCTCAAATCGCAGTCTACCAATTCTCACCCAAGTTAATGCTTTGGTTCTCCCCAAAGCGGACAGAACTCTAAACCCTGTAAATACAAGGCGAAATTTCTGCAGAATTGCTGATCTGAAGGTTTTGTCCTAGTCTGCGGGAGTGACGACACGCTTTAGTAGATTATTTTTAATCATTACTTCATAACAACATATTAGCCTTAAGGTTTAAACGTAATCGGCATTTTTAGTAAGACAGACATAATCAGTGACCTTTTCAGTCGTGTCCATCGATAGAGCTACACAACGTCCCAGTAATTAGTAGCACCTAACAGTTTTCCTGCTATCAACTAACCGTAACCTGTGAATTTTGTGCATCTTGCTTGATTCGGTGTAAACAAGTTTCGTACGATATTTTTTTACTGCTTTGGGGGAAACCTGTATGCAGTAGGTGTGTGTGTGTGTGTGTGTGTGTGTGTGTATGTGTGTGACAGCCAGCCAGAGGCAGAGGCAGAAGCGGGAGGACATTGCCCCAAGCTTGTCTGACGACTGCCTTCCTTCTCTGTTGCTGGCTACTGTCTCACCACTCACTGAACCCGTACTAATAGTCGTGGCTTTACTAAAATATCATTCATCAAGTCTCGATTATAATATGTGTTATATGCACTTACGAAGTACTGTTCCAGGTAGTGATAAAATAATATTAGACCAATGTTCGAAGTCACACAGGAACTCCTACTCTATCCATTCATTATACATGCATGACTCTTTGCTTATAATATTCATTTATATAAAGATAAATTGTTTTCTGTTTCAGTTACACGAATTACTTAAGGTTGAGCTTCCTCATAAAAAAGTCCTTGTTTTCTTTTCGGTAAAACAAGATGATATAAACATGTTTATGAAGTAAACTAAACAATTAAACATTCATGTAATAATAAAAAAATCGATACAATTTATTGTATTACATGAACCACACACGACAGCGCAAGCAACGAGAAACGAGAACAAATCAGGAATTTGTTACAAATCTATGCACAAATAATTCTAAAAATTAAAAATACAAAACAAGAACATATCTAAACTGGGACTAAAAAAAAAAGAAGCCACCGAACCATACAGCACATTCCCTCGTTCGCATGTGTCAGTTTAGGCCTATACAAAATTAGGGATGCAATTCCAAAATTTTTCAATCGATTGTCGTCTTGCAATATCAATCTGGAAATAGGCGAGTGCCCACCTATTCTGACGTCATCGAGTCATCCTGCTGCGTCTTTAAACATCTACATTCAGAACAATTTCTGCAGATAATTGATCACTTCCTCTACATTTTTCGTTCCTTCCTTTGCCTCAACGCAAACCTCAATGCCTTCGTTCCTCTCGCATCAACCCTCTTATAACTTAGCCAGTAGTATGTTTACTGTGCCCAATTTGGCGTCCCAGACATAACAATATTCTTGTCATGAACGTTTTCAGTACCTTCTTCATTCGTACAATCTCTCTTAATCCTATTTCTCAAATAAATCTTCAGAATTCTCTTCAATTTGAGTTTTCCGAAAACTCCACGTTTCAGACCTGTAGGGAGCTACATTTCACACGTAAAAAGGTTTTGATTTTTCTTTAGAACGTTTACTTTGAAATCATTTCCCCCAAATCGTTTTTCATGAATACAGTTTTTGCTGTGTTATCAAAGATATAATGTCTTCGGTGAATCTTACACCTACTGAAATTCTGCTGTTTGGAAGTCTTTACATATTTCAACTCAACTGCACATCTCTATTGAATATTTTAGTTATGGCCTCTCCACTTGTCACGTCTTTTCTTCTTTCCGTCTACAGAGTGGGCCATATGTGGCTTGACAGAAATGTGTTTTTGACTACTTCTAGTAATGAAAGGTTTATTTAATGTTTCGTCGTCAACTAGAAACAATTTAAAATATTTTTGTCGGAAGCTCGAATTCTGTAGGCGGTTCGAAATTTATTGTCATCATTGGGATCTGTATATGGCCAGTAGAAAAATAATTAATACACATATGATAAGTGTTAATATTTATGGAATATGATAATTATTTTTTATATTTATAAGAATAATAGGATAGTATGTTTAACAATCATCACCGGTATTGTTCTTATGTAACACATGAACACACATTCACATACAAATAGGCCTACCATGATATGCGTATAAGTTTTCTACAGCCCGTATAGAGATTCTGATTATGCCAATAAATTTTGTCGAAACCACGGCACAAACATTTTGAAGTTATGTATAGTTAATGACCGAACCTCACAAACCTCTCATCATTTATTATTTTACAGTTACTACTAAACTAAAGATAGCCTAATTGCTAACGTCAACCGACTTATCGCCGATTCTGTATTTTCATGTTTCATATTAAACATAATTCTCCTTTCCGTGGTAAACGCAATGCCAATTGTAGATCTTGTAGTCAAAAGTTATATCATCTACAAACTGAATATTTTCACCCCTTTTGTTAATCTCACAATTAAACACTCACTTAGGAATACATTGTGTGTGTGTGTGTGTGTGTGTGTGTGTGTGTGTGTGTGTGTGCGTGCGCGCGCGCCCCCCTGTCTATACATATACACGCACATAAATATTCTAGTTTACATGGTGCCATATCAGGGAATGACTAACCTCAATTCGTATTTTCCTCAGGAGGAAACATGTAGCTTTTCCAGTAGGCCTACCCGTAGTCTTTAACTAGGTGATTAGGTTAATATGAGCCACCAGGATTTCACCCCAAAACGTAGCGGAACTCTCGGTCAGTAACAAACAGCGATTGAAACTGAAGAAGGTAGTTCTTATAGTTACTATATTCAGTTGGTCTCTCTGTTGGGGAGTTAACTTATAGTATCTTCCGGAATATCGGCATTTGAACGGTTATTATTATCATGTAGGCATATTTATTTTATGTCACTTATAGGTCTATTATGTATCTGTCTAGAGAGATTATGATTTCTAATATTTTCAAGTTTAACAGTAGCTTCATTTTATTTGCTATCATTTGCGTAATAATATTTTTTTGTTTTTTTTTTCTGCCTTACATCATGTTCAGCAGTCGGTCATTTAATGATGGGCCGGATGGTTAGAAACACTAGACATTATTAAATTACTTTGAGAAAATATTTTTCTAAATATCGAGTATTCAAAGTATGTTTCATTTCCAATATGTGTTTCCAGTGTGTCTCTGTTCCAGTTAGAAAAAGGTCACGCAGTACCTCCTTGGAAGCAGTCCCGAACAGGATATGGTCGACCTGGTCGAAGAGGGAGGAGTAGTGTACCTGAAACATTCCAAGACCTCCTCGCAGTTCGTGTAGCAAGAATCCTTGGAACCTTGGATTGTGAACGATAAACCTGAGCATAATACATGACGCATAGAAACTTGTATCCACACACTTGGGCTTTCAGATATGCAGGGACATTCATACAAATTAGCTTCTTATCATTCTTCGATAATGCAGGGATCAGTCGCATCATTGCTTCTGACATAAATCACAATTTTTGTCACTAACAGAACACGGATGGTCGACTGCACCGCTGTGTGTGTGTGTGTGTGTAACTATATACGGGCGTTGATATATAGCAAGACTTGCAGCAGCTGCGTTAAGTAGTATTTAATTGCCAGTTGTTACAGCCATGTAACAGTATACCGATGTCATTTAGATTTATACCGAGTAGGAGTGTAGGCTTACGTTATGTGGCCCAACCCGTCCGTCCTGGGAACTAACAGCTGTATACCTACTAGCAGTGGTGTACTAAAAACATACAAATGTGTTATTACGATAAGTACGTGCTTTAAACAATGAGCCTGCCCCCTGAAGCTAGTTGTAAAATATCTTATTTGTGTAAATAATTTTCAAGTTAAAATGTTTACAGCCTTCTTAACTGAACGATAGCATGTTTATTATTAGTTTGTTAATAGCTAGTTGCTTTTTGTATAACTATACTTTCTTTTTTCCCTATAATTACTACTACTACTACTACTACTACTACTACTACTACTACTACTACTACTACTACTACTACTACTACTACTAGTACCACTACTACTACTACTGCTGCTGCTACTGCTGATAAATAAGAATAATAACAACAACAGCAATACCAATACTGTTATTATTATATGTTATTTACTAAATGTTTTATTTCCTTGATATCAATTATTTCGCCTCTTCTAAGATAGGCATCCTCAGTGGTTCGTCATAGAGTACGCTTTGTAGAACGTGTAGTGCTGACAAAAAGAAAACGTTTTAAACTAAAAAACAGTGATATTAATAAAAAACCACAAAAGTTCACGAACGAGTCTTCTGGAAATAGTTGTCAGGACTGGCCGTATCATGTACGAGTGATAGTGGAAGTTCATTCTAATCCACGTACACCGTTCAGCATAAGTAAATCATTGGCCATGTAATTGAAACAGAGGTTTAGAGTGAATGGAAAAGTGTCATGGCCAGTTGCGCTTAATGTCAGCCAGAAATTAAAATATCGGTATGGAGAACCGTACATGACTCCCATGTTCTAAGAATTATATTTAAAATCATTTTCGAAATGAAATATTTCCATAGAAACTTCTTCTTTCTACTTATTTGCTTCAGCCTTAATCACAGTACTGTGGTCACTAACGTATAGGCCTACCACCTCAAGTTAGCGCACTCGATTTTCACTAATGATGGCAGTCGATAGCACTGCCGAAACGTCTAGTTTTTTAGAAAACATTGGACCGCGGCCAAACACCCCGGGAAGGAATTTTAACAACAACTACGTTTCTACAGTGGATTATTATGACCTTCTTTTCAGGATACTTTATTTATCAAAATGAAGTACTTTACACTTGTTAAAACATAAAACGTTGCAGGTAAACTACCCCTTTTCCTTAACCGATCTTCACCAAAATCAATAGACCTTCAGTCCTCTACAATTTAGGAACGTATGCAAAAAATTATTTGATTCTGTTTGAATTTGCGGCAGTTATCGTTCGCCTACACACAGACACACACACAAACACACATTTCGAAAAATGACTTTTCCTCATGTTTTGAGGGTAGTAAAATCAGAATCAACCCTTATCTCGAACACGATTTTTTCGCCATCACCATACTTCCATTTCCTTATGGAACATGGAAGTAAACATTTATTAACATCAAATTAAACAGCGTTAGGTAAAGAACTCAACGATTTATTATTTTGCCGATGTTACACACTTATACATACTTGAAATGGAACCGTCTTCAAATAAATGACATCAAAACGTTGATAACCCAGTAAATGTTTAGACTGAGCGTGACCAGGCAGTGGAAACAACAATATGCTTGTGGTCCCAGCGTTTGTTCTGTCGCTTTCAGTGTTTGGGACACATGCGATCGTGCGTGCTCCCGAAACGTCTGTGTCAAGTAATTTTAACAATTACAGACCACGACCAATCAACCAGAAACGTTTACAATATAACTATGATAGACATCAAATTTTATGCAAAAAATTAATACTGATCTACTACGATATTGACTTGAGCAAGATTCATAAGGGACCTTAATATACAAACTTCATAAAAGGCTGATGAAGCGACCAAATGAGGCTTGACGGACATGATTTCGAGATTTCTCCAGAAATGTACAGTACCAAGAACACTGTTACTCAGTGGTTGACTACTGAAACGCGTTCCGTTGATGGTTTCCCATGACAAACTTTATAGTAAATGTGGGCTTACTGACTGCAATTAGTATATTTTAAACAGTTTGAATCTCAATAAAAAATATTATCACGATAAATAATACAAATTACAAGTACATTAAAGAGACGACAACTTTTTTTAGATGTAATTAAAGATGTGTTGAAGCAATCCCCACAACCGCGGTGTCGGAGAACCCAGATCAATTTCTGCAGATTTATCTAAATTACTACTTTAATCTGTGTACAAACTACAGTATATCAGTTCAGCCTATATCATAAAGGAGTTAGTGACAACAAAGATCTCGTAATGGATCATACTGATTATAATAGACACGTGTTTTGAGTTCTAGAAGGCAGGAACCTCTAACCTCAATATTGTAGATAAGCACTCCTAAGTAAGCGTGCTTGCACCATTTACCGTGTAAGGAAAGTGCATGCTCCACTGTGAAAAAGCATGATGAAATCATGATGCAATAGGCCTATCATCAAATCAGGTAGGGAAGATCTGATCTGATCCTATTAATTAGCAAGTGAACGAGAGCACACGCGATTATGTAGCAAAGTTTGTACTTTAACAGAACATTAGTGTGGACTTGAAAAAATCAAAGAGGGAATATAATGATGGCTCAGTTGGATACCTTTCCTCAAATATGTATCAGCGTAGGCTTATTAACAGTGAAACATTACCTCGAACCTGGCTAGTTTATTCTGAAAGCACTGGTTTTTTGTGGTGTCTGTTTACTGTTTTCAAGTCAAACAGCTCTAGGGGCAAAAATTTTCGCAGGAGTGTTTAATGACTAGAAGAACTGTTGTATAAGCTTAAAGAGCAAGAAAATTCTATAAACCATAGGAACAGTCTTGCCACACTTAACGAAAGAGGGCGTTTAACAATCCGCTTAGACAAAGAGTTGGAAGCGAAAACTAATTGTTGGAAGAACGTTCTTCATCGTGTTATCGTTGCAGTCAAAGCATTATCATCATGCGGCATGTCATTGTGTGGCCACGAAGAAAAATTTGGAAGTAGTCTAAATGGCAACTACCCCTATATGATGTTACTTGAACACATCAACAATTGCTGAAGAATTTTTATCATAGCTAAGGCAGTTACAGACGAAATTATTTCTGAAATTAAAAAAAGCTAAGTACTTCTCACTAATTGTTGATTCTACACCCTACCTTTCACATACAGACCAACTGGCTATAGTTACCCGGTATGTTAAAGAAGATGGTTCACTGTTGATAGGTTTCTCAATTTCTTCCCAATACAGGCCACAAAGCAGTAGAAATGTTTGATGCTGTTTGTAAGGTCTTAACTCTCATGACTTGGACATCAAAAATTGTCGTGGACAGTCGTATGACAATGCTAGTAACATGTTTGGGGTGTATTCAGGTTGTACGACTCATTGATCAAACTCCTCGAGTCAGCACGTAATCACTACGATTACTTTGAAAAAAAAGGCTCAGAAACTATAAAAAATAATGGGATACAAAGAGGACAAGCGTCGGGTCAAGAGAAAAAAGCAAGATGGTGAACCACGTGGAAGGGGTAATACTGAAGAAGAAGTGGTTTTTAGTCCTCGAGAAAACCTAAGGGTAAATGTATTCATCACTATTATCGACAATCTAAAGTCTGAATTAGGAAAACGGAGGAATGCATATGTTGAAGTAAACGAAACGCACAAGGTTGTAAGAGAAATTGACGAATAAAATCGTGACAACTTGAGGAAAGCAGGAGAACACCTCATAAAACAGTATCCTGATGATTTAGAGGAATCATTCTGCGACGAAGTTTTACACTTTAAATGTTACCTACAAAAAGTCACGTTAGATTATTCTGACCTCGAAAAGACAGGAAGAGGATGACAAGAAAAAGTCAACAGACTCAACTGCTCAACTCCTATACGAATTGAGCTTCGACGTGCCGAGGAGGGAAATAAGAGGTCTACACCTGTGAAGCTCTGTCGCCTAATTCGAAAGGATGGGCTCCAGTCTGTCTATCCCAACCTGGACATTGCTCTCCGGATGTTTGTATGTACAGCGGCCTCAAACTTCTCAGCGAACAAGCGTTCTCGTGGCTCAGAAAGGTAAAGAATTATCAACCCGTGAACATGGGAGACGATCGTTTGTAATTCCTTTTATAGTACTGTGCAATTTACACTTGAAACAGAAGATATGAAAAGTTTAAATTTTTTGGATCTTACTATTACTAAGTCACAAAATAATCTTAGTTTTCAGATATATAGGCTAGAAAACCTACCTTCACAGATACTGTTATACATAAACAATCACTAACTTCATGGCACATAAAATTAAGCAGTTTTCATGCAATGGTTAATCGTCTTCTTATAGTTCCTTTATCCAAAGACAATATTCAATAAAGAAGTAGATATTATAAAAGCCATAGCAAAAAGTAACGGTTATGATGAAAGAATTATAGACTTTTTAATTTCAAAAAAAAAACATAAGAAAATTATTTTAAAAGAATTTTATTCCATAGAGCCAGATCAGGGTAACAAAAAGTTTCATTTAACAAATTACATTCCATTTATAACAGATAGGATTAATAATAGGTTAAAAAAGCACGGTCTTAACATCGTATCAGTAAACAAACGTAATCTTTTTTCATTACTAGTCAATAATAAAGACAAATCAAACACACTGGAGAAAAATGGAGTTTATGAAATACACTGTGCAGAATGCGATGCTATTTATATCGGACAACGTGGCAGTGCTCTGAAACATCGCATTTCTGAACATAAGAAGGCGATTTAACCAATACAGCCAATACATGTTTTGTAGATCATTGCATACAACACAATCACTTCATAGATACAAAAAACATAACACTACTCCACAACATACAAGAAGGTAAAAAAATGGATTTGTTAGAAATTCTATAAATTAAAAAAGCAATAAAAAAATAACAAAAATTTAACAAATGAACAAACTGAATTCTGTGTATCCCCTTTAGTAAAAGCTGTTATTTAGTTTAGTTAATTATAAATTTTGCATTCAGATTATATTTAGTTTAGTTAATTTTATATTTTGCATTCAGGTTATATTTAGTTTTTACAGACACTTGACCTTCTCTTAGCTCCTGCAACCTCTCCACATCTTCACCCCTCGCACATGTTCCCACAACACATACCCTAACCAGATGTCCACCTTACATCCTGTGTTTAGTCCACATTCATCTCTTTGACAATGACTTAAGAGGTCGAAACAGCTGTCAGAGTTAAATAAAATCTGTGAAACGTACCAAGTGTTTTTATATATTTTACAAAACCTTTGTATTAATATGTTTCACCAAGTGCCCAACGAGTCATCAATTAATATCGTGAAAACTGTGTTAGCCACATCTTCACAGGAAATACCGATTATTCGTGGACAATTTGCTAACCGCTTAAAAAATACAACAGATTTGATCAACCGAAGGATATTTGGTGACATCTTGTTTTGTGGTTTCATGCACTTCCGCCAGCATCATTATTAAGCCGAAATATTATTTCTTATTTTCCTTTCATTCTAAGTAAGCTCTTTTCCTTATTGCGTCACGGACATGCGAAATATTCGTCTTCTTAAATTTTAAGCATGAATATATGTAAAATAAAAAGGAAAGAAAAGAATGAGACACTTGTATTCATGTATTCACAAAGGCTTAGTACAGAGAGAGGGAGAGAGAGAGAGAGAGAGAGAGAGAGAGAGAGAGAGAGAGAGAGAGAGAGAGAGAGAGAGAGAGAGAGAGAGAGAGAGAGAGAGAGGGAGAGAGCGTAACAAATGTTACACTGTCTCTAAATTTGACTCCTATGGAACTCATTACAACTTTCTACCCTTCTAGTCAACTCGGATATCTTGAGAAATTTTACTGTTATGCCGAATGAAACTGTTAAAGTTCTTCTCTAAATCACAAACAGAAATAATAACGGTCTTTTCAGTTATCTCACGTTCTACAAGGAGTCCCGGAACAGTATCCTCTGTGCTCTGTTTTCACGAAAATCAAATTGATATTTTATATTATTATCTACTTTATTCTATTTCTTGACATATACTATTTTCATAAATTTTGGATGTATAAGTAAAATAATATTAAGGCACATTCTTTTCCATTGATCGGTACTCCTACTTTTTTTTGGTAGCATCACCAGAATTGCGTGCTTTTTCTCTGGCTATTTCTCTGGCGACTGAACTTTTCGAAAATTACTTTGATTAGTGAGGACATTTGATTTCCATTAATTTTTAAAAACTCACCATTACACCTGATTTTTTTAGCCTTCCCTTAGTCTCTCCAAACCATTTACAGCAAATTCATCTCTTGTTGTATGAGATTCTTATTCGTTCCCTTTCACTTCTTTCACATCATCCAGTATATTAAGCACACGATGATACATTAGGAGGAGTTCAACAAATAGTAGATCGGATAAACAGTATCATCACACTTCTCGTAAGGACTTTTCTGTAGATACACAGAATTATTTACTGTATTATTGCTTAATGTAAATAATATTTACACCTGTCTTAAAAGAAGTGTATTCTCGCCTTGATGTCTTATGGAACTGCTCGAACTCACTGTCTACATCTACACAAGTATTATTTTACACTGAGAGAAGAGCAATGCTGTATAATCTATTCAGATTGGTTGTGTTACTCGTTTCAGAGTAGAAAATGACCTTTTGTTACGAAAATTTGAAGCAAATTTTTATATTGAGCAAAACGATTGTATAGCCTGAAACGATCTTGAATCCACTTCTTGTCACTAGTGGGCTCAACTATATAATCCTTATTCTTCGTATTGTTTAAATTAGCAGCCATCTTTACTATTTCTTTTATGAATTTGCTAACTGCTATAATTTTTTATTGTTCGACTAAGCTTTTCATCATTACTTTAATTATTCATTACATCATTAGGTTGTTTAAGACCTGAAGATGTCAGTAATGACGAAAAGCTTAGTCGAACAATAAAAAATTATAGCAGTTAGCAAATTCATAAAAGAAATATATAATCCTTATTTGACAACAGAGCATAACACTGTAAGAATGTCAAAGTGTAACGTCCTTCACGTTAGTGCAGTCTATAAAAAAGTTTTATATCTAAATTATGTGTCAGATTGTGTATGTTATGGTAGGCTATGCTAAATTGTATGTAAATTGTCATACGTCTGTTTTCAAACTTCTTTTAAAAGGACACAACATTACCGTTTTTAGCTGGATGTGAAATTTCGTGTGGGCTTTCAATGTGCAAAAGCCCCTCGGTATCTATGCCCATGACTTTAGGATACAATTTATTGCCAATATACTCCTCTTCTTTCTCCTCTCACATTGTATCCGTCTATTGCCTCTTTCTTTCCGGTAGATCAGCAATTTCCCGCTCTTATGTTTTATCTTTTTCTGGACGAAATATCATCTAGAAATAATACATCTCATCATCCTAAAGTGGTCTAGTTAATGTATAAGAGTTTCTATTCTCCTCTATTCACATTACAGTCCGTTTCTTTGTTTAATTGTTAGATAACCCTATTAGCTTTCTTAATTCTCTATCAGTTTTAATTACAGTTCTCGTATACATAACTATTACAAAAGTTACACGTGGGTGCGAATACGTACCATCGGTATGTCGTATTTTATTACCCATTATCTATGTCTATCTCATCTCTGTACACAATCCCTTAAACTACGGTACTCTAATATCACTGTTAAGTTTTAAATAATAGAGTAATCGAATAAAAAATTTTGGTCTACTGCGCGATTGTATGAGCAAACATTAGCTAACACTTCATTACATTTTCCTCTTTCCGCAAAAATAATATTGTAGCCTATGTCAAATAGCAAAGCATAATCTTGTCGTTTTAGCTGAAAGTCTCTAACATTATTCGTAACAACAGAGATAATGACCGTAACAGCAGCGCAATGATGGTATAGTGACAATGACTAGTAGACAATATTGGCGATGACGTTAGTCTCAGTAAATAACTACACACTATTGGGGGAGGGGGGCAAGTAATCGTATATTACAGTAGAACTGATAGACCAAAGTCCACGAGTAGTATAATATTTGAAACTAAATGAAAATTTTCTCTTCACGTACAACAATTTTTTAGCAGAATCCATGAACGAAAACATATTTCGTAGATAGACGAGCGTTTTAAGTCGGGATCTCGTTACTAGCCTTCTTGCGTGTTCAAAAAAAAAAAAAAACTTAAAGAAAACTGATCATCTCGAAACTAAAGGAGACGCCGAGCGCTGACCCCTACAGAGATACAACATTATTTAAAGGAATCAGGAATATTTCTTGCAGAAATTATGGTTTTATAAACTGTGTACGAGACTATTATTGTACAGCGATGCAATTGGCCGGATCGTGTACAGGACTGTACAATCTTGCACTGCCATCACACTGGCAATTGTGTTGCTAGCCCAACCTTTGCCATCTATTACAACTCTTAAATCAGTCGAGTTTTAGTAAAACTATTTTTGTAAAAACTTGCCAAAATATGTAAACAAATTAATTTCGAATTGATCAATTAATGATTTAGTAAGGTAATATTAAAATAAAGGCTTGCTTTGTTTGTAAATTGAGTTTGGACCTCATTAACAGACGTAAATAGTATAGTGATACAAATCAATGTAATGGATAATAGAGACATAAAAGTATTCGTGCGTGCGTATGTAAGCCTACTTCATATTGCATAGACATCAAATGTTTAGAGAAAACAGTTTTCCTCATCAAAAATTGGAATCTGTTACCTTAGTCCCCACATATTTGTGGTGAGTTCTTTCATACTATAACTGTACAAATACTACTGCAGTGTGTAATTCTTGTGATAACTTGATTAGATAAATAACCAAAATATGGTTTGTAAGTTAAGAAAATTTTCAAATTTATGGAGGAATAACGAAAAAGATCAAAAGTTATATATTAACAAGCTAATATAAAAGACTATTATATTTTTAACAAGCTTCGAATTGTTTACATTTGGCCTTCATTTAAGATGCTGATAAATAACCTATTTCTTGCATTAAAATTGTATCTTGTGTTATTTCACTTATGGGAAATGTAATATATTCTTAAATATTATTTAAGAGTATAGTAAAGCCTGCAAATGTTCATTGCTGAATCAGTCTTTCTATAGCCTTTTACAACTATTTAAGAATTCGTTTTGACCTCCTGTATTTGGCGTTGGGATCTCTTTAATACATCCACGTTTCACTTTGATACGTCAAGACCATTGTAGTCTTGATCACCAACAGGGTTATACTAATAGTTTTTAATTTATAGTAATCTTCGGAACACATCCGAACTCACTTCGGAAATTTCTCGTGACGCAGTTATCCTTACACTCTCCCTAGTATTTTAAAATTATATTTTGTATAGTCCGTTATAGACCATCTTCATATGTGTGTAAGACCGTTTTCACCATACGGTCCTCTTTTTTTTATTTATTATTATTTACAACAGCAATAAGAAATTACAGTACTTTCTCTAAGTTATTTTGTTAGATTAAGAACTGGCTTTTCCACGCACTCATTCAGAATATAAATATACTTATCAGGATAAATTAGCTATTTGACTATTTCGGGTTTATTCTATCCTGCCTAAAGGTGGTTTATTTTCACCCAACATGTTGTGTCTTACAATTACTTCGTCCTTGAACAATCACCTACGGAATTAGAGTTTAGAAACTTAGCATACACTCCTACCTCCTACAACGAAGCCTGTGTTTTCTTTTCCTCTTGAATTTTAAGCGACCTCCCTGTATGTCAGATCCCTCATAGTTGCTGATAATGTTTCATCAAAGATTTTCAGCACTATATGACGAAACTTTATCCAATTTATTTCTGCTGCTCATGTTTAAAACATTTTAAACCACCAGTTATCCTGCTTCTTCGTTCCGTATTAGTAATACCTTCTTGTCCCTAATTTTCTTTTACTCCAGAGTCTATGATAATGTAATGGCATGCCACGACCACGACGTAACACATGCTTGCTATAACTTAGGGCAAATACGTGGGAATGAGACCTCAATCGTGGTGTCGTGTCGGTTATTCCATCTTGTCTTGCTACCTCCGTTTCTTTTATATTTCTTTGATATTATGTACTCCATTCCTTTGAAAACAGATGTTAAGGCCTTCAGTTCCGGAAGTAAATTATTTTCTTGTAGGCCTATCTAAATGTTCAACGCATAGCGATTGCTTCGTAGTGCCCACTGAGTTTATACTAATTACGTCTTGCGTAACGACTATTGATATTTGTTTTTAATGTTCCCAAGAGATTGATTACAGATTATTACGATAATTTAGTTTATATTTGTGATAAAGTAACAACGAAATGTGTTCATGGTTGGTAACAATGACTTGGTTTAGTTAACGTTTAAGGAATTAGGAAGTGGCTTAAAACAAAATGAACTAATATAAAAATTTGAAAATCTCCTCTGAGTAATAATAGACACGCTAAAGCTTGTTTTTATTGTATACTCACAACATGAGAAGATTTACTTAGGCTGTACGTTCCATAAAGTTCTAAAAAGTCACATGGACATGACAAGAGTGCCACAATTATTAAGCAAGTGTCTAAACATTTATTGTGTCCAAGAGCGACCGCTCTAGGCGCCGGGTGAGGAGCGGCGCCAAAATCCGATTGTGAAAAAAATAAAATTTTGTTGGCGCCTTTTTGCCACATTTCGTTCTTAGCTACCTACGTCCTATAATGAAAAATCATTACGTTATGAGTATCATTGGTTATGAGTATCCGCGGGAGCGAGCGGATACCGTGCGGCGCGCGGCGGTGGCACGGGACTCGGCCAGCATGCCACCACCGACTGCCCCGCCACGTGCCACAAGGTATCTGCTCGCTCCCGCGCCCCCGATCGAACGAACTAACAAAGTCGAAGAAACTCAAAAAAGTACTAGTCTAGTCAGGGAATGCATAATGGCCCAACGCATCACGTCGTGTACATAATAATGTAATAGCGCACGTGTAGTACGTAAAATACTACATAGAATATCGATGTTCATGTTTTCTGATCCAAATGTTAAATACCAAATACTAATTAATAGTAATTTTGTTTATGTTGCAGCAAGAGTGCAATATGAATAGCAACTTAATTTTGATTCAATAAACGTATTGATTTTTGAGGAGTTGGTGTTTTACTTAACAGAAATTGATTTGAAAGGTGTCGACCAAGGGCGCCGAACGGGATTCTCGCTCCACCCTAATAAAGGGCTAGAGCCGCCGCTGCCTATACCCCTTACTTTTTAAAACTTCTGAAGTGCATAATATAATAAGAGCTACTTTTAGAGTGTGAACCAGTTAAATTTCATACGATAAATTTCATATTCAGAAACAACAAAAAATTGTAGCTTATCTACGAGGGCGGTATATGTAACAACCAAGAATTAAAAATTTTTAGTATGATCGAAAAGACGTTACATACAGCAAGAGACCCCTACACGAGCCACGAGCAATAAATAAAGAACAGTGTAACGATGTCTTCGGACAATACGAATACTCTTCACATAACTTTACAATGGGGAATAAGGTTGGCCGTGACAGACTCGACCCAACCGAGATTTACAGCCTGCAACATGCAAGATAAAAAGAAACTATGTCAAGTACCAATTTAGAGAGAAACTGTGACGGACACACTGCCGGGTTAATTTGAAGTGTACCAGTAGTAAGAAAAGGGTGTAAGTACACAATGGTATTTACCCTGTATGAGAACTGACATCGATATCTAAAGAATAGAATCGAACTTGTGCACAGCGGGGGAACGTCTTACTGGCGACAACTGATATTTACGACAGGGAGAAGGAGTGCCGTTTTGGAAACGACGACACGCTGCGTCAGGATAGCTATCGGAAAAAGGGTCAAGGATAGTGAAACAATAACGAAATACGACACATTGTTCGCGTGAGAACTGCAGCAGGGTCCGGAGTACGCTTAGACAAAGACCTGATCGACAACCGAGAAATTGCTCCTGTTCCAGGAAAAGAGTACGGAGGCTTTCGACGCGAACTTGTGGGGAGACAGGATACCCAATCACAACCCAGCGTCTACCCAGAGAACAGGTGGAGAGGACCGTCGTCATCATGGCAACGGGAACGTCGAATGAGAAGTGAAGAACGATAGTCTGGCATAAGGGTAGGAGATCTTCTGTCCTATCATGTTCGACCTGAGGCGTGTCTTCCAGAAGATTGCATTGTGGTAATCGATGCTTGATAAAAACTGTTTGCAGGGCACGCGGGAGGTCAGTCTTCATACATTTTTCGTCAGTCTTAATACATTTCCGACAGTCTACTTATAATTCTCGTCAGTCATCATATATTTTCAATCGTATACTTTAACAGTCTTCACGGGACTAAATCCTCTAAGTCTTAATACAGTTCGATTAACATACGGACAGCAGTGGGACTTTGAAACTCTGCTACGCGGTATATAATTAAGTGACTTAGACATTTCGATATTGGCGTGTATCCGGTAATAGTATACCTACAGCGACTAAATCATGCGACATACGCCAGTGCTTAATAACTCTAGAGTCCTTTATTATACTCAAATTCAGAACTGAACTAACCAATCGCAGTTTCATCAATAACCGACGCGCAGAACTATTGTTAATGTATTACCGGACAACGAAATCGTAACGTTGTATAGTGTGGCGAAGCGATACAATATAATTTGGAACAATTACACCACGGTATCAAAGACACTATACATTAATGTACACACAAGAAGTTCAACAATAGACAGACAGATATATACACCATAGTTAATGATGAACTTACCCACACGACACATGATTTCATAAACTCGAACAGTAACAGCCGAATCAACAGAAAACACACACAGCGCGAGTGAATCTGTTCCGCGTGTGTTGAGTGTTAGTGACATCACAGCTACGCAGCTTCCCACATATGGACCACCAACGAGAAGGAGTTACACCGATGGAAATATCGGATAAATCGCTTTACAAGTAATCTTTATGCTATTCTTATCATAAGAACTCTACTGTCCTGTCTCTTTTCAAGAAACACCCCTTGAGTATTTAAATTAATATGATAAATATAACTAACGCTATTCATCTGAGGCAAGCAATGAACGCATTAGTATTACATTTATTGTTTGACTATTTGTGTTTTTCTATATATCGATTGTATTATATATGTATGTGTATGTTTTCCAGCAAACAACGTATTGGATTCGCATTGTAATTTGATATATATTGTACTTAAACCGGGGTGTAGCCGCTACTGTTCAAGCCACGGGATGAAAGCCAATTTGTACTTAAACGGGTTTCCTCTCCTTGAAACCCCACTGTTGTATTTGTCAATTTGTTTTGTATTACTTTAATTATATAAATCTCGGAGATATTTGGAGTTGTGGAATATATGGATGTAATTAACTAATATTAACTTAACTCTTTAATAATTATCAGTGTTAGTGTGCCTAGAACTTAAACAACTTAATCGTTATTCTACAATTTCATCCAACCCTATTATACCTTGAAGAGAGATCTGTCTAAATTCGTAATTTTACGCTCCCTCTTTGGTGTCGGATAATTCCGCTATAAGCGCTGCAGTATCGGCTCAACGAAACTTATAGGTTATTTCGATGTTTATATTAACCATTTATTCTATACTTATTCAGTTACTTTTTGTTCCCAGTTCACTAACCATACTCCAAATAACAAGATTTGACAAATATATAAAGGTTCTTTATTTGTTACTTGATTCACATTAAATAAGATATGTGCTAATTAACATATGCTTGGACTATAGACTTCAGGTATCGATTGTTGATTATTTTAATCCTTTATTTATATTTGGTTATATATTATGTTTTGATTTGTATTTAATTTATTTCAGGGTGTGAAGGTTCTTGTAACTGTGGGGAAGACTAAAAATACATAGATAAGAATGCAAGATTTACAATATTTATGTGTTGTGTATTTAGTATGATTAATATAATATAATTTACCAGACTCGAACGAAGCAAATCGTGTAGGCGGTTGATCGCTAAATTTACTGTTTTGAATGGTTATGCAGTACGGTTTTCTGTCTTCGGTTTAATAAAAGTAATTCTTGTCCTGTCCACTTCGGAATACAGCTTCTGGATTGATTTACAGCTCGATTGATGGTTCTTCTGCACCGCCAGGATCCAAATAAGTTCTTCCTTCGGTTGAAGCAATTAGTGTTGTTCCGTGTATTTGCAAGGTTATAATTTCTGGTGTTGTGATTATTATGAGTTGTGTTACTGTTAATTCTTTCTATTTCTTTAATATCTCATCAATTCCCTTCGGATATGGGACAGTCCAAGTTCTTTCTTGTAGACTTCAATTATTTACTCTCTATTATCATTTCATATTGTAGTGTTATTTTTGTTTATTTGTATTGGTAGTAGACGTAAATATTGTCATTAGAATTTTGTATTTTTATAATAGTATCTGGTAATTTCGAATATTACAATTAAATAGATTATTCTTGGGTTTTTAATCTCATCACTTTCAGTTTATTCAAAGCAATTCTTGTCTTGTTCAAAATCAACAACTTCTTGTTCTTATTTTTCGTCCCTAGCAACATATAATAATTTCTGCCTTCCACATGTTTTGACTATATAGTGTTTCTTTCATATATTTTTTATCTATTCTTTATCAATTTGCTGTCCTATCGGGATGTAACTTTACCGATAGTGGGTTTATTACTTTATACACATATTCTACTGATTTTTTTATATAAGTCCGCTTTTTTTCTTTTTTATTATATTTAATCCACCTTCGATATTATATTTTACCAATCGATATTATGGCATTATGGTATTATTATAATTTGTATAAATTTTATTAAATATTATTATTAATTTAATGTTTTTCTTTTTTTTCTAGCTCTTCATAGCGTATTTATTAATTATTATTAATTGATGCACCTAATCTTTATGTTATTAGTGTTTATATAGTATTTTTGCCTGTTAGGCCTTTTATTGTAAACTGATCTACCTGTGGTTATGTCTGTTATGCATCTATAGTCCCTTTTATATAAATTCATACATACAATCAAATCTTAATTATTAGCACTTATATAAACAATTATTTTTCTATATCTAATAACAATTTTATCTTGATCTCTTGATCACATACAACAGAATTCGAATTTATGAACATTGATTAACTGCCTCACACTTCATTCTACGACAGTCATTGAATAATACAACTTGTTTCATTATTTTTCATTAACTCAACACATATTTGATATAACATCACATAAACTTTATCATAACATTTTTGTCATAAAATAATACTTCTTAACACAAAATTCTTATTTGTTATTACCATAAATTAAGTCATTGTTCATTTTTTTTTTTTGCTTTTCATTAAACATATATCATTAGCTATTATTTATCTTACAGGTTCGTTTATTCTAGTCAACACTACCTTGCATCCTTATTTAATTTTGTCTATGATTATAATTGTAATTATTGGATCTCTGTTCTATTATGGGGTTAAATATCAATTTGTTTATTATTCTTTGAATCTTCTTTTATGTAACATGAATGCTAGCATTTCTGTTGCGTTACATATGCTTCCCCTCCTAAAAAAGTTTAGTTTACCTGAATGAAGTTTAGGTCAAATAAACTTGTCTTTTTCACATGCCTTTTCTTCATTTCATGGTTAATGGTTGACGATGGGATTCTCAATGTAACTTCATTAGACTAGTATTAATACTTTTTTTTTTATTTAATAACATTTCATCATTTTAATTAACATTCTTGATCATTTTATTTCTGTAAACCTTACTTGTTGGTAGTTGGCTACACTATTCACTGATACATTAGTTTTACATCTCTTCTATTTATAATTACTGTATTTTTCAACTATTCTTCTGTCAACTCACTTCTTTCTGTTTTCTTCGTCACATTCCTTCGGAAACTGAATTTATTCTTGCAACTATTCTAATATTCCTTAAATATTTAATTTCCCTAACAATCCCTAACACATGCGTTGGTACAGTTCAGAGAGGCACTGTTTGGCTTCATACTCTGCTGCCCACACCACATTTTAATATAGTACTGCTGGAATTCATCTACAGTCAGCTATAAAATATAATAATAATCTCCTAATAATCTCTTTAATCATTTAATAATAAATATTTGGGAAAAGATTTTTTCTTTGTTGCATTTATTTTTCTTCATTACTATTCTTCATATTTCGTAATTCCATTTTAATTCCTTAAACATTCGTTGATATTGACTTTGACAGTTATCATTTGTAGTCATTTTTGTTGAGATTGTAATGTTAAGTATCTTCTTCGTTTTTTTTTTTTTCTCTCTGATCACAATATTTTCTAAATAGTTGTTGTGTGATGATCATTATAATTGTATTTTTGACTAAATACATTCCTTAGCCCCAACTATTCTTCTTCTTATCGTATTTCACTATTTTGGCTGTTTATTTTTCAATGAATTATGTTCATAAATACTCTTTCTTTCTTGTCTTCTTTAACATTATATTGGTTACATTCAATCGTTTACTGAAATTGTTCCATCATGTGGCAATGTAGTATATATTTTAGGTCACATGAATTTTTTATTTTTTTTTCCTTTATTTTGCATATGTCGATTTGAGGTAATAACTTTTATCTTGGGGTTCCATTCTTCATTATTCACAATATTTCTTTATAAACATTTAATAATAATTCTCGCCTTTTTCTGTAATCTTGGGTTTGTTATTCACACTATTTCTTTATAAACATTAATAATAATTATCGCTTTCTTCGGTAATCTTGGGGTTTGTTATTCACACTATTTCTTTATAAACATTAATAATAATTATCGCTTTCTTCGGTAATCTTGGGGTTTGTTATTCACACTATTTCTTTATAAGCATTAATAATAATTATCGCTTTCTTCGGTAATCTTGGGGTTTGTTATTCACACTATTTCTTTATAAACATTAATAATAATTATCGCTTTCTTCTGTAATCTTTAATAAGTTGTTCTTATTATTTTTAGAATTTAGTGGTAGTATTCAACTCAAATTCTTTTTAAATTCCAAGTAATTTTCTTCAAGACTGGTAATAAGTTGTTCTTATTATTTTTAGAATTTATTCATTAAATAATATTTCCGTATCTTGTCAATTGGTTGCCTGGTCAGATTTCATAACATCAGTCCCATTTTTCTGGTTGACTGCTTCTTTTTCTAACCATGGTCCATTAATTCGACTGCACCCGTTGTCCGGATTACTGCAGTGTTCATACCAGTTTTTATACTTGATAAATATCTTTCGTGTATCTGGTACCGCAACTTGGCTGATGTAAAATCTTCATTTAAGTCAGGGTATTCAGTTATATTTAGCTCCTTTTGAATTATCAAGTATCGTATCTCCTCTATTCTAGCATAATCATTTGTATACCCTATCTTTCCATTCCCTTGGATATCTGTACTATTTATCAAATGTTTTACGGCTATCTTCAGTATTAACGATATAATTGACTTGGTCAAATATTCTCTAACCGTTGATATTTTCAAATAATATTTAAATTTATTTAAAGTTTTTGTGATTGTTCTATGGTGGGTTATTTTGGTTATTTTCATAACGTTTCTTCTATAATTCATGCCTTTACATAACTCCCTTCGCTCATTAATTGGGTTGTTAACAGCACAAATTAATCCACCCTTCCTCATCTCCATTTCTTCCTTTGTATAAACTATTTCCTTTCTCCATATTTTCCTTATCTTCTGGATATTCTCTTCTATGGTCAGATTTATTATAATACCTTCGAAAGTGCTGTCTAGTGTTTTAGACATATTCTTTAAACACAGCTCCATTTCTTTATTTGTCTCCCCCTCGTATTTATCCACTTCTGGGCTAAGCGTGTTATCGTTTTCAAACTTCCCTTCGAAAGTTTCCATTATCTCATTATTGAACTGCTCCTTCTTATCCTCAATCTGCTTTAAACCTGCTTCGTTCATTTTTTCAATTCTTTCATCCATTCGCCTTAAGTTTTCTTTGTTCATTTGTAGGATTCCTTCCTTCATTTGTTTTAAACCCTCATTATTCCTATCTAACCTTTCGTGAATTTGGTTTAATCTTTCGTTCATTTGTTTTGAGGTTTCTTTAATTTCCTCATTTGTTTTATCTAATTTTTCCTTAATTTCCTCATTTGTTCTCCTTGAATTTTCCTCCTGTTTCCTAAAATTCTCCTTGTTTTCCTCATTTATTTTATCTAATTTTTCCTCCTGTTTCTTAAAATTCTCCTTGGTGAGTCTGCTATCTTCCTTAATACTACTCATGAACTCCATTAATTTTTCCCAATTTAGTCCTTCTCTAGCTCCCGCTTTACCTATTTGGTCCCCTTGTGCCTCTTCTTCGATTACTTCCTTTTCCTTGTCCTCACTTATTTCAGTTTCCGTTATTTCGTCTGTCTGTTGTTCCATTTCACTATCTGTTATTAGTTCTATTTCCTGTTCTTGTTCATCTATTTCCTTCTCCGTTTCTCCTGCCCTAATCCTTGATCTACCTCTGGTATGCATGTTTACTCTCCCACAGTTGCCTGCTCTGGTTAAGTAATGTTATTATACTTATAGTTACTTAACTTAAGCCCTACACAAGTTGAGCGCCAATTTGTACTTAAACCGGGGTGTAGCCGCTACTGTTCAAGCCACGGGATGAAAGCCAATTTGTACTTAAACGGGTTTCCTCTCCTTGAAACCCCACTGTTGTATTTGTCAATTTGTTTTGTATTACTTTAATTATATAAATCTCGGAGATATTTGGAGTTGTGGAATATATGGATGTAATTAACTAATATTAACTTAACTCTTTAATAATTATCAGTGTTAGTGTGCCTAGAACTTAAACAACTTAATCGTTATTCTACAATTTCATCCAACCCTATTATACCTTGAAGAGAGATCTGTCTAAATTCGTAATTTTACGCTCCCTCTTTGGTGTCGGATAATTCCGCTATAAGCGCTGCAGTATCGGCTCAACGAAACTTATAGGTTATTTCGATGTTTATATTAACCATTTATTCTATACTTATTCAGTTACTTTTTGTTCCCAGTTCACTAACCATACTCCAAATAACAAGATTTGACAAATATATAAAGGTTCTTTATTTGTTTACTTGATTCACATTAAATAAGATATGTGCTAATTAACATATGCTTGGACTATAGACTTCAGGTATCGATTGTTGATTATTTTAATCCTTTATTTATATTTGGTTATATATTATGTTTTGATTTGTATTTAATTTATTTCAGGGTGTGAAGGTTCTTGTAACTGTGGGGAAGACTAAAAATACATAGATAAGAATGCAAGATTTACAATATTTATGTGTTGTGTATTTAGTATGATTAATATAATATAATTTACCAGACTCGAACGAAGCAAATCGTGTAGGTGGTTGATCGCTAAATTTACTGTTTTGAATGGTTATGCAGTACGGTTTTCTGTCTTCGGTTTAATAAAAGTAATTCTTGTCCTGTCCACTTCGGAATACAGCTTCTGGATTGATTTACAGCTCGATTGATGGTTCTTCTGCACCGCCAGGATCCAAATAAGTTCTTCCTTCGGTTGAAGCAATTAGTGTTGTTCCGTGTATTTGCAAGGTTATAATTTCTGGTGTTGTGATTATTATGAGTTGTGTTACTGTTAATTCTTTCTATTTCTTTAATATCTCATCAATTCCCTTCGGATATGGGACAGTCCAAGTTCTTTCTTGTAGACTTCAATTATTTACTCTCTATTATCATTTCATATTGTAGTGTTATTTTTGTTTATCTGTATTGGTAGTAGACGTAAATATTGTCATTAGAATTTTGTATTTTTATAATAGTATCTGGTAATTTCGAATATTACAATTAAATAGATTATTCTTGGGTTTTTAATCTCATCACTTTCAGTTTATTCAAAGCAATTCTTGTCTTGTTCAAAATCAACAACTTCTTGTTCTTATTTTTCGTCCCTAGCAACATATAATAATTTCTGCCTTCCACATGTTTTGACTATATAGTGTTTCTTTCATATATTTTTTATCTATTCTTTATCAATTTGCTGTCCTATCGGGATGTAACTTTACCGATAGTGGGTTTATTACTTTATACACATATTCTACTGATTTTTTGATATAAGTCCGCTTTTTTTCTTTTTTATTATATTTAATCCACCTTCGATATTATATTTTACCAATCGATATTATGGCATTATGGTATTATTATAATTTGTATAAATTTTATTAAATATTATTATTAATTTAATGTTTTTCTTTTTTTTCTAGCTCTTCATAGCGTATTTATTAATTATTATTAATTGATGCACCTAATCTTTATGTTATTAGTGTTTATATAGTATTTTTGCCTGTTAGGCCTTTTATTGTAAACTGATCTACCTGTGGTTATGTCTGTTATGCATCTATAGTCCCTTTTATATAAATTCATACATACAATCAAATCTTAATTATTAGCACTTATATAAACAATTATTTTTCTATATCTAATAACAATTTTATCTTGATCTCTTGATCACATACAACAGAATTCGAATTTATGAACATTGATTAACTGCCTCACACTTCATTCTACGACAGTCATTGAATAATACAACTTGTTTCATTATTTTTCATTAACTCAACACATATTTGATATAACATCACATAAACTTTATCATAACATTTTTGTCATAAAATAATACTTCTTAACACAAAATTCTTATTTGTTATTACCATAAATTAAGTCATTGTTCATTTTTTTTTTTTTGCTTTTCATTAAACATATATCATTAGCTATTATTTATCTTACAGGTTCGTTTATTCTAGTCAACACTACCTTGCATCCTTATTTAATTTTGTCTATGATTATAATTGTAATTATTGGATCTCTGTTCTATTATGGGGTTAAATATCAATTTGTTTATTATTCTGTGAACCTTCTTTTATGTAACATGAATGCTAGCATTTCTGTTGCGTTACAATATACATGTGTTCTTTTTTATGAATGTATTTACAGGGAATCATCCATATTTTATATATTGAAGCCTCTTTATTTAATGATATGATGTTAATAAATAAGTGTTTATTTTATCCAGAATATACGCGTTCATTATTGTCAAAGTTACCTCAGAACAAGAAAGTAATGGCACTTGAATGATTTATAGTAGTTTTATTAATTTATACAATAATTAGAGTCTCCATGCAGTAATTATGCTAACATAAAAGAACTAACGTGTCACTTAGCTTCAATCAGTTGATATGAGTAACCTAATTGAGTGATTACACGATCTCATTTTGCAAATTAGTACAATTACATAATTAATTATTGTTGGCATAATTAATCCCCAAGCATTAGTCTTTGTATATAAATACCTGTGTTTAACAACTAAGGGCGCCACTGACTAAAATATGCATCATCATCTGTTAGTATAACTATGCAAACGACCCCTGTTAAAATTTCAAAAATATACAGTGAGTATTTTTGTTTTGACACCTGTTGAAAATGGGCAAGTTTGTGTATTTTTGCAACCATGGAAAAACAGCAATATCGGTGCATCTGTTTTTATAACTAAATATCATTTTTTTCTGTGATTTTAAATTACATAAAATTACTTGAATTTAGTAGGACGTTTCGCCACTGGATAGTAGGTTTAAATGAGTGGATCCGTACGTACAAAACAGAATTATATGAAAAATCAGAATTAATAAAAACAAAGAGAAGTGAAAGGTGACGAAAGAGATTAATAAGACTAACAACCAGTCATGATGATTATGATGATGACTATTATTATTATTATTGGCCAAGGCTAATGCTGGGAAAAGGCCTCCCTCAGGTTCAAACCTAAACGCAAGGAATCTAATCCCCATGGTCATCGGAGCCATCAAAGAAATAAAAAACCCCAAAATTATCCCTGTTCCTAACTTTGGAATTGATAAATTATAATATATCCGCATCTGAGCAAGCTTGTGTATTTTAAAAATGGGAGCACGTCTTAAGACGACGTTTTTAGTGTGTGTATCACCAGTTACAGTGTATATAGCCTATTGTACACAATTTCACGATGTTCACTAATTTCGCGTTAATTCGTACACAGTTATCACGTGCGATGCAATTCAGGTAGACGGGTCGTCTTGACGTGGTGTGTGTGTGTGTGTGTGTGTGTGTGTGTGTGTGTGTGTGTGTGTGTGTGTGTGTGTGTCATTTTGTGTTGGTTTACTTTGACCAATGGTCGGCACATTACCGGAGAACTGGTCTCCCAGACTAGACCCATCAATTACAATACACCGGCCTGTAATTATCAACGGATGACTCCGCGTCCCTCCCCCCACAGTATCTCTGGCAGATTCACAGTGTACTCACATCCGCCTACTAATCTGACAGAAAACATCGCCCAATCCAGTCCCTTTAAACTGATCAGAAATTTTAATTTGTTATTACTTGGTTCAGGCTGTGTTTACATCTAATCTTGTTCAACATTTTTTAATAATTCGAGAGAATGTTTTCTTCAGAAGTAAATGTTTATGGACCAACGTATAATTGATTGTGCCGAAAGATAGTTATATTTTATTATAAAATAAAGTGTTAGAGTAGAACACACACAACCATCAGAAAAGTTCGTGGTTTACAGCGATACAAGCTGTGCGGGAGCCCATAATTGAATTCGATGGATGTCGAATAGACGGGTTAGCATATTACACCTAAACAGTTGTAAATATTGGATTGTGACATTGTCATGAAAAACAATTTAACACAGTTATTATTAAATGCAGAAAAATATTCTGTTGAATCGTAGTAAATATTTCGTTAACAATTTTGAAAACAGAAGAATGTACATTCTCTCTCTCCCTCTCTCTATCACACACACCATTCAAGTCACATTTCGTTTCAGGCCTAAACTCCTTCAGTTTTTTACCAGTTTATCTCCTTCCATTCCTAATGTGTTTCCAGTCTCGCATTATCATTGATAAATCCTTCGTATCTTTGTCGATTTTCTCTTACCATGTTTCTCTAGTCTTTCTGCCCACTTCGCCCCCCTCCGAGTACTCTTTTAAGGAATCTCATGTATTCAATTCTAATTTCATATTCCGCTAATTGCATTCGTTGACTCAAATTAAAAAAAATGACTAGTGGGGGATTCCTCTATAGATTATAACTTCCATGTGGTGAGTACTTATTCTCCACAGACCGTTTTCACCGGCTCGGTCGGAACATAGATTCTTAAATAACATCTTCCGTTCAAAGGCATTTATTATGATTGCCGTTTCGGCTTCATTGTCCGTAGTTCGCATTTCCACGCAACAATGCGAATTACAGTCTTCGAGAATGGAAATTTTCAATTCCTATGTATGTCTCTTGAACGGGAGATGAGGAAGCGGGCGAGACAGGCTCCTCATCACTGGCCCAGGTCTATTCTGACATATTTAGCTTGTTTAACTATTCCCCAACTATCCTCTCCTATTGTTTGGGAATAGGAGTGTCCTATCGTCTCCTATCTGAGTTATAGCCATTCTGTCCTCTTTGTTTCAGAACTTTTGTTTTATCAGTATTTATGCTCAATCAAATCACTTGTATGGTTCAATCCTTCACTCCTCTCATTTGATTATGTTACGTAATCAACATAAGCAAACTGCTTGCGTCAATTTATTAATTAAAACTGTTGTTTGATTTATTCACATGTTTCTGTTGATACTCCAAAGCTATGGTGAATAACACCATTGACCGCTAATATCCTTGTTTTAATCCTTGTGTAACCTTTTAAATGAGTCTCTTAAGGTGTTAGAATTCGCACACTTATAAGAACTTTTTTTTGTAAAACACCATTATAGGTCCTAAAAATGCCTCCCAATGTTGTAATTGTCAATTGTACTTACTGTACTTGTAGCATAATTGTTATTTAGAAGTGAGAATATAAGAAATTCTTAGTTGTGTGGAGAAATAGAGACAGGTGTCAGGTGTGTATACGAGACTATAGCATATGTTTTGAACATAAAATTAGTTTTAGGGAATTTTCCCAGGGTCGTGAATGGTATCTCACCCCTTCTCAATAAGCGTGACTGTCCAGGGAGTGATAATCGTAGGAAATCTGGCGAGACATATCAAATAAGAATTAATGACAATCAGAATGATCACTGTTGCACACCACTATATAAAAATTATTCCGATTAGCGCTTTCAAGCTTCACAGCCCATCGTCAGATCGAAATAGACAGGAAATATGTAAAAACAAACCCTTCACCCCTCTCCCTCACCCTGCTCACACACAACAAACTATAAATTAATGACCCTTCCTCACCCCCTAAACCCTGTCCCACCATCTGTACAGTTACATATTTTTCTAGCAAATTCCTTGTGTTTCAGTGTTGTGTGTGTGTGTGTGTGTGTGTGTGTGTGTGTGTGTGTGTGTGTGTGTGTGCATCCTTTTAAACTACCCTCTTCCTCTCCACACACGTGGGTCAGTCACACACCCTTATTTTAAAACAACCAATTAGTACTATGCAATATAATTCTTAATCTTATCTATCTGTCCTCTCTCATTTACTTCTTAATCATGTTATAAAATATTTCTTCATTATCAAATTTAATTTTAATATTAATTAAATTGTCTAACCCTTTTTCTCTTTCTTTCAATATTTCTAACTCCTCTCTAAGCTTCCTTTCAACTGTGTTATTTACTATAGCTCGACCACAAACAAAAAATAGTTGGAGTAGGGATTGCCGCCACAACGCGTCACAACGAAGGGGGAACGTTGCCACCTCCATTGTCATCAGTCACGTCACACTCTTTACTGCAGTATTTTACTCGTGATATTTGTGTACCGGCAACAACTCTGTAGTAAGGCATACTTTAAAAACCATTCATAAAGCAACCGCCTGTGTAAATCGAGGTGCCTATCACAGTAGCAAAAATTAATGTTCATTAAACACTTTAAATGATAAACTAACTTTATTATTTATAATTATTAATAATAAGAAAATAATTGATAAATATTTATGGTACCTATTCATTTTTCTTGCCTATTCGTCATCTGAATATTTATTTGTACTTGGATGTGAATTTCTCTCATAAAAATAATTATTTTGTCCATTCTTCGTCTATAAAATCGTCCGTAATCCACCACAGTTCTTCAATTTTTTTGTATGGCACAATACTTTTTCAACTTTTCTATTGTACAATTTTCAAATATTTTTCACAACAATTCTGCTTTTTGTCTAAAGATAATTCACTACAATTACGTGCAAGTTCTCCTTTAATATCTCCCCAGACGAGGTCTGTAGGATTCAGATCGAGATGGTAATGAGCCAGACAAAGTGAAATACGGCCTTTTGCACGAATTATTACGTCTAGAATAGATGTATTTTCACAGTTAAATGTTTTTAACCAGTAACTGAAATTTTGCCAATGTAATATCTACTTTAATAATTTAAATACATTCTCAATCATCATCGTATGTCGTAAAACACTTTTGCTGCCGAAAAAACGTTGTTTGACACAAAATCAGCAAAGAGAGAATGACTACTTAATGCGCTACTATCGCTGCCGGTACGCATAAATTAAAACTGCAATTTTTAGAGAAAGCAAAAAAGCAGCTATGTTTGACGAAATTGACACAAGTGTTTTGTTGGTTCATTATTATCATCTTATTATCATCATCAAAAAAGGTGTTCATATGGACAGACACATTTTAAAATCATGGTTTTAAACAGTTGTCATTCGGTTTACTGAATAAGGCAGTTTTATTAATTGATAACGTCCTTCTCCACCCATTATAATCAGATCTATTATTGGATGATGATGAAATAAAAGCTGTTTTTAAATTCCATTTTCTTTAGTTTTTGTGAGTGTATGAACCAGGGTGTAATTGCGGCTTTGAAAAATTATTACCGTTTTAATTTAATGGAAAAGCTCGTAGTGTTTTTGTGATTTTTATAAGTTTCGTTTTTTCTGTAGACGTGTTTTTAGAATATTCTTTTCTTGCATACGTAATATTTTTCCTGCATACGTTTATTTTAACAAAACTACACATCACATAAATCGAAATAAAGTATATTTTATCAGTTTACGTCTCTTTTCATTACTTAAAATAACTATTTGTTCTCATCCTCACAAATATTTTTGTTCAAAATTAATACCCGTTCGTCCAGTACGTGTAAATTATGCAGGCAAGTATGCGGTGGATATGTGTACACATGATGATCAGTTCCGATCCTATAGTGGACGCAATTACGCTGATCGTTATAATTACCGGGAGCCACAACGACACATGGAAGGATCAGTGGATTAACCGTGTTTTCTGACAATCGTGCTTTGCACATTCCGAATTATAATGGATGTTTTGCTGTAGGCTATTTGTAAAGAAATCCTATATATTAAACAAAATCTCAAATTATTCATAAATAAACATCTAACTGAATAACACAGTCCCCGCTGCGGCCGCTTACACAGCCGTCAAGTTTGTTAAAGGACATGGTGGGGGTGACAGCCTTCTCCGCCAAGCCAGCGCATGCGCACTGGAACTATTTTTTGTCTGTGGTACACCTATACTTTTACAATTTCGTATTCTTCCAAAGGATTAACAAACTTATGGTTGTCTTCTATGAAATGTCTTGCATATAACGAATTGGTTGTTCTATTACCTTCTCCACGTTTGTGGTCAGACAACCTGCATACGAATTTCCGTCCTGTCTCACCTAGGTACACTTTGTTGCAGTCTTTACATTTTAATTTATAAATTCCGCTTTTCTGTAATACTGGAATTTTTTCTATATTCTTATTCCTTATCTTATCAAATACCGTTTCACATTTTTTAATAGCTATATCTACTCCATATTTATTAAAACATTTTATAATTTTTCTAGTATGTGAACCTATGTATGTCAATGACCCTGCATAATTCTTTTGTTCTGGTTCTATTTTAGCTTTTTGTATGTTAACCCTTTTCATAACTTTATCCAGTATATTGGTGTTATAATTATTATTCCTTACAATTCCCTTTATCGTTTTTAACTCCCTATCTTTTGATTCGGTCTCTTTTAAACACTTCTGAGCTCTGTAACAAAATGAATTGATTGCCGCCATTTTATATCTAAATGGGTGGTAAGACTCTCTTGGTATAATTATATCAGAATACGACTCTTTCCTAAATATCCCAAACTGTAGTTTCTCATTATCTTTAATTTCTATGTTTAAATCTAAGTAATTTATTTTCTTATCTCTTCTTTAAATTGTAAGTTTTTATCCTTATTATTTACCTCATTTATAAACTCATGCACTTCTTCTATGCTTCCTTCCCAAATTACTAATACATCATCAACGTATCTAGACCATAATTTTATATTGTCTTTATACTTAGTGGAAGTTATTAATTGCTTTTCAAAATCATTCATGTATATTTCAGCAAGAATAGGGGATAATGAAGATTAATAATAATACCCCATAGGTAAACCTTTTTTCTGTATATAAAACTTGTTATTAAACCTAAAATAGTTCTGATTTACACATTCTTTAATTACTTTCATATATCCTTTTGGGGGAGTCGAGTAATGGGTCACAAGTGTGAAGACAGGTGTTGTATTTGCGTGAGAACTTTTAATCTAAAGTAGTAAACACCCCCAAATCGTGACGTAGGGTCACGTGATGCAGTGTCTCAGACGAATAGTGATAGTTCCTATAAAATTATAAGAGATTTACCCTTACTTCAACTAGTTTTAGCCTATCATAGTTAAGGATTTAGAATTAAGAGGAGGGAACAGTCCCACCACAAAAATTAAGTGTTACACCCACGATGATGTACTATAAAAACTCTAGCATTCGCTGGAGAAGACAGATCTGATTGTAAGAGATCCCAGAGAACTTACTCATCTTTTCTCATTTTTATTTTGACTTTGATCTGTGTTGGAAGGTGTTCTGAGAGAGCCGGAAAACCAGATGTTATCAATAGTTAGTCTTTGTAATTTTTGAAGTAACTAAAAGTAGTTACATTAATTTGTGAACTAAGTACTAGTAACTGAAGGTACTTAGAGTTTAAAAGAGTAATTGAATTAACTGACTTATAGTTTGTCAAGAGGAGTTTGTATAAAGTAACTTGTAAAAGTTCGTTTGTATTTTGCTAATCACAATAAATTGTCTTCAAGAAGAACGGTTCATTCTAATGATTCAACTTCACCTCCGGAAACACGTCAAACAAACAGTTGTAACTTAGCAGCCACTCGATAGGTTACAACACCAAGGTTCGGTACTTCAAACAAATAGTCTACAGATTTAAGAAACAGATTATACAAAAGCTGAATTATCGTTAAAATAAAAACAATGAATATTAAATCCGACTGCCATTAAATTGAATAAAGTGTACTTAAAACACACATTAGGACAAAAAAGTTACAGTGCCTTAATTATTAGCCCACTGTCTAATTATTAGAGAAAGGCAAAATTAGAAGAATTAACTAATGTATCCTAGAGACTAAGAATATCGAAGAACGGGCAGAAACCATTAGTGACGAAGGACTTTTTCCTGCTAAAAGTTGGTGGTGTCATTCGCTTGTGTTTGTGGTCGCGCGCGCGCGTGCGCATATTAATTTGAAGATAAATTCGGTTAATTTCGATAGTCCATTTACTTCCATACCTTACGTTGTACAACAAGAAGGAGATCTGCAAAACAAGCTAATCAGTTAATTTGAACTGAAGCATCTTGAATGAAGCCATATAGCCAACCATTATTCTCATATCATTATTCTGTAAACACTTGGGAGTTATTAGAAAATAATCTGACATTATGATTTTAATGGCGTGTAAATACACGTATAAATTCTGTTCTTAAGACGGCACATTCAGATAAGTTTTTTACATTGCTGTTTTTTTGCCAATTAAAGTTTAGGGATTTCAGCCGATGTACAGGTTACAAGAGAGAGAGAGGTTATCGCAGACATGTCCATGTACTAATTACGTAAACGCTGCTGCAAAGCGACAGCTGGTGATAATAATGAGTTGTAAATTGTATTTTTAACAATGTTGTTGACAGATGCGACGCGATGTTCGCTATAAACGTACACTACTACCACGTATTTACTACTGTTGTCTACACACACAATTAGATTACGTGTCTCGTATAGTCAGAATGGAATCACGACATACTGTACACAGCTGCGATGATTTCACATTCAATTATTTTTAAAAAGTTGGATCCAAGTCCCCTGTATCACAAGTTCATTGCACGGTAAAACCATGGAACTTTCGTTTGTATATTTTTAAGGCAAACACTTTGAAACACAAAAATGTAAACGTTTGTAATCATAAGTGGTTCGATACGGGATTTAGATTGTAATAGCTACTTGCTGCAAATTTAAAGTCTGTTGTAAAATAAGGCATAATCTACATACATCTATACACATATCAAACACACACAACGCATGTCCGAAACATCACAAATACCACCACCACTCAATCACTCAAGTGATCACTGTAACTTCGCAACTCTTACATCTAAACTTTTGAAGTTCATGGAAGTTACTCGTAAGTCCTAGAAGCTCGCTATTCAATATTTTTGGGAAATTTGTTTCCCCCACAAAAAGAAATCTACAGTTTGTTTGATTTCTTTAGCAATATTAGACTTTACTAAATATTTTAAAAGTACCAACTCGAAATAATTACACTTCCCAATATTTGTCTTGTCGAAGTCTACCAGCGTCATGAGAAGTATAAAATTAAGGCGAATCTCAGTCTAATGTTGTTTAGAGATTGTAGCACTGGACTACGACCAACCACCCTGGGATTACAATTTAATAACATTGACTCCGGCAGTGTAGGCCTTAGAAGTAATTTATATCAATCTAAATTATAATAACCTATTATTGTTTAAAAAAGTTAAAATATAAATGCACCACCACTAGGTGTCAAAAAACAGTTGAAAAAATTGAGTCTTAGAGGTAATTAATCTGAAGACATACTGCGAAAAACCAATCACTCACTGACTTACTAATCATTGTATCTACGAAAGCGTGCGCTAGGATATTTGTAATTCAGCGAGAGGTTATCTTTATTAGAACTTGTGTCCGAAGGTTACACTGTGGGGATCAACCCCCTCCCACCATAATGAAAATTTCGAATATTTGTCTTCTTGAAATCTAAAATTATCATGGCGCGGCATCATATTAAAGCGAATTTTAACCCGAACATTCATGTAACATTAAATATTTTATTAAATATTTCTCTTTAATGGGTCTCCCTGACTTGGTATATTTGGTAAAGTTAAATATTCATGTAAATCAAGGAAAGTTTATTGGAGTGAAAAATAAAAATAAAGTATTGAATACTATAGTGAACAATTGGGACAACAGCCTTCACTTCATCTTCACTATGAGAATATCGTTATTTGTATAAAATGTCTCGCTTTATTTTTCTAAAAAAATATCATAATTATGCTAAAATCGTAACCATAAAATCATAATCATAAAATATGCTAAAAACATAACTATATAGCAACAACATCAATATTACTATTAAGCAGCTAAGAGTACGCCTAAGCATATCGATGTTCTTTTTCAAAACACATGGGTCATTGTTTAATTTTAAAAGCATTTAGAATGGGGTTTTAATAACGAATGTGTTTAAAATGTGTGTAATAGAGTCATTAAACGCTATAGATTACGTTTAAGCTCAGATTAAAATACTGTTAACTGTGCAACATTCGTGACTGCTTTATTAAGTTTCAGAATATTTTCTGGAGGAAACCAGCTAGTGAAAATGAAGTAACTTGTAATATTTAGATGACGTTTTAAAGGACAGTGCTCAAAGCATGTAAATTGTTTAGTTAAAAAGAACAGATTAAACATTTTTTTGGTTGAACATATTACTTAAAAATTTTAACAGAGTTCCCGAGCACGCAAAAGCACATTACAGTAAAAATCTCATCACAAAATACGTAGGCTGCATTTACAATAAACAGGCTGGTAAAATTAAAAAGATCTCGTGATGTAAGTGAAATGAGAGAAACACGAACACATTTTGGTAAAGCGTTTTGTTTAAATAAAATGTGAAAAATAGTTGCCAAACCCGTGTGGTGACTCGATAGCGTCGGGTGGATTTAACCATGTTGAACTCTGTGCGTTGTAGGCCTATAGGAGTGCGGTGCGTAGTGCATCTGGTGACCATCCGTGCCGGATGCTGTCAATGACCGTGACGATTTGCACTCTACAGACAGCCGACCTACATTGCTCTACATTTAGGCCTACTACTGCTTCTTTATTTGCGACTCTAGTAAATGTTGTCCTTTATTTGCTTCTTCGACCGATAAATAATGTGTCACACGTTTTTAAAATATTTAAAAATTTTTTCCACATGTTTTCCACGTTTGTCTCGGATTATTGACCCCATGTTGATAATACATAAACAGAGCAAAAGGTTGATACCAAAAGTTGCAAGAGTTTTTGATATATATAATTTTATCAAATTATTAAAAATCCTAGTTTGTATTTTGAATAAAATTCCTCGTAGTGTGATGGTCCACAAATTTCAATTTTTTTTATTTTGATTTCAATTTTAGGCCAATGGTGTCCCTAAAATTAAAAAAAAATCAGAGGCAACACTAAATTCGGATTTGGTTTAATATTCCCTTTAGTCTGAGAAAATAACCGGCCAGGATTTTTACAATTTTTTCTTTACCCGCTTTTTTTGGGGGCTCCGGTATTCCAAAATTCTGAAATTTTAAAAACTAGACATTATATTCGGATTTTGGTTAATATTCTGTATAACTTGATACTAAGCAAGGATTTTGCTATGTTTTCCAAGTTTTCATCCTCATATTTTTACCTTCCGCTCCTTATTTTTGAGGGGGATTAAAACAATAGGATACTGTGGGGTAAAAGTATGGATGTCTCTCACAAAGATTCGCGCGGGCACGTGTGTGTGTGTAGAGATAAAGTATATGACATTCTTTTATACGGCAGTCAATCACAGAAGAGTCAGAAATGGCATGGCATTCATACAATCAAAATAATGTGCTTAACATGCGTTAGATGAAGTTATCTCGTATAAATAATATCTGCAACTTAGCATATAGTATTGTTAGATAAGTAGCAACTACGCAGTATTGGTAGTGAATATAAATCATGCGCTAATGAAACGTCAGTATCTTATCACGACAGTCGTTATCGGATCTGCAGCGTTAGGACAATTCGTCCAAGCTGAATTACACGCACGTATATTGCAATTTTAAAGCGTTAATTATTACGTTTCATTACTCGTATATACCAGTTAAAGTATCTGTACCTAGACCTAATTATTTATCTGTTTTCCCACACACAGGCAGTAATGTTGCTGAACAGGGTTCACTTCTCTTCACGACAAAAGAACTGATGGTGAACCGAACCGAACCATGTGAACCGAAATAGATATTACAGTCTGACTGTCAAACGTAAAAGTGTATTGCATTGCGAGCATATACTAAAGTAAGTTGTTATGATACAATACAGGTCTAATTATATATATTATATAATTATACAATAAAAACATGATATAATTTTGTAACAATTTGTTCTGAAAGTGTTTTTAAAAAGTTCAATTCACCTATTTTTAATTTTTTGAAATTTGTTTTCCCAAATATATAATTACTACTGAACCTACCGTGGTCCATTTTGAATCTGCCATTTTTAATTGTTATTCCACTGGTAATAGTATCCGTTGTTAAAAAACTTTATACAGTTGTACCTAATATATATTTCAAATTGTCTTAATCTACTTATACGTGCTTTTAAGATTATGGGCCATCAATTTGAAACCACCATCTTCAATTTCTAATTTGCACCTCATATTTGTATTCAGCAATTCTAAAACTTCTCTACGTAATAATTTCATATGTTCATTAAACTCTAAATAATATTTTCGAAGTTATTCAAATTGTTTACATAAGTTATGTACAATTTGTTTATTTTTCTTTACGTAAACGGGCGCAACATTTTAGGACTAACCTTTTTTATATTTGGTGTCTTTCAAATAATGTAAAAAGTTTCATTTCGATTCATGAGAGAGTCCGGATTCTGTGGTTTTGCTCCAAATCTGGCTGCACCCCGCTATTTGTGTTGAGAATATACTAGAAAACTCTGCATTCAATTTTAAGTAAGTATACCTGTTATTGTAGAGTGAAAGTTTGTATTGTGCGGTGGGAGGTCTAGCTACCTGGGCGGGGCCTCAGCCCACACACATGCTTGTTTACTGTGAGAAGTCTACAAAAGTAATGTTCTGGAAGTTTTAAATAAAAGGAAAAATCTGGAAGCTTTTTTCTATATAAACAGAGATGCACTCGACCAGTTAGTTCAGTTTTAAATCTGCTTTTGTAATGTGTATTTCGTGTGTCCGTTGTATGTATACTTGCTACTAAACTGTTCTTCAATAAAGCGTGTGTTTGCTCCTGTACTTAAATTATTAAGTATTTTTACCCATACCTCAACAGGTTATGGGCCCAGTGGCATTTTAAAATCGGAGTGCAGTGTGTAATTGGAGTGCAAGTATAAAATATTTGTGCAAAAATGGAACCGAATATAAAAATTGAAAAACTTCGAGACAAGATAATTGGCATCAATGGCGCTTCGTAGTACGCACGTTGATGGAAGAGGATGATGATGTGCTGGATGTTTGCGAAGGAAGATTAGCCGAGCCAGCTGCAGGTGCAGAAGATCGTGACGCGTTGTTGGAAAAGTTCAAGAAGGCGGACAAAATTGCCAGAAAGTTAATTGTTACAACAGTGGAGAGAAAGCCTCTCGAACTTATAATGGGTTGTTCTACTGCCAAGGAGATGTGGGACAAATTGAATACAGCACATGATCTAAAATCTGATGAAAATCTGTCGATGATTCAAAAACAATTTTTTGAGTTTAAGTGGACAGAGAGTGAAAGTGTTACGTATAATATTTCAAAAATAGAACAGTTGGCTAGAAAAATGAAAAATCTCGGGGGAAAAATTGAAAAGACTATGGTGATGACTCGTGTTTTAACATCTTTGCCACAAAAGTTTAATCATTTTCACAGTGCTTGGGATTCGGTATCTGACGATAAGAAGAATCTCGAAAATTTGACTGAGCGCTTGATGGCAGAAGAATTTAGATTACAAGAGCAAAAGGAAGTACACGAAGAGACGACAGCGTTGCTAGCTAATCTAAAAATCGGTCATAAAGAACAGAAGAATGACTCTTATAAATATGAGAAGAATAATTTGAAACAAGAGCAGTGTTATAATTGTGGAAGACAAGGTCATTTAAAAAGGGACTGCTTCAGGTGTTATACGTGCAAAAGAAAAGGTCATAAAAGTAACAATTGCTTCATGAATAAGAATAATGGACAGCGAAGATGGTCGAATAATCAAGAAAGAAGTAACTCGTCTTCTGGACAGAAGAAATCAACATCGAGGATAGCACTAATAGGTGACAAAGGCAGCTGTGGCAATCGGGATGATCTCTGGATTGTGGATTCGAGTGCGACGGATCATATGTCGAAGCATCGAGAATGGTTTTCAACGTTCGAAGAATATACAACACCAGTCAGTGTAAGAATGGGCAACGGTATGAGAATGTCTGCATATGGTAAAGGTAATATTGACTTTGAAACTTATAAAAATAGTGAACGAGTAGAAGGTACTATCTATAATGTATTATATGTTCCTGATTCAATGTATAATCTGTTTTCTGTTAAATATGCGGGTAAAAGGGGTATAGATTATGAAATAACACATAATGCTACGAGATGTACTTTAAAGCATGGTAATGAAATTCTTGTAACTGGTTCCGAATATGACCCTGGTAGTTTGCTAAAATTAGACATTCAAACTTTAATTCCAAAAGAATGTAACGTGGTAGAACAAAAGAGTAGATCGAGCATTTCCAACGGTAATGTTTTACAATTATGGCACGAAAGACTTTGCCATCTAAATGTAAAACATGTGAAAAATTTTTTGAAAAATCTAAATATAAAATTTACGGATGAAAATTTCTTTTGTGAAGGTTGCGCTTATGGCAAAAATCATAGATTGCCTTTTCACAAAAAGATCGATCGTGCCACTAAAACTTGCGAAATAATTTATACTGACGTTTGTGACCCTATGGAAGTAGAGTCTCTCGGTAGAAAGTTATATTTTGTTTCTTTTAAAGACGATTTTTCAAGTTATAGAGAAATTCATTTTATTCGAGAAAAATCTGAAGTAATAGAAAAACTAAAATCATTTTGTATCAGGGTTGAGAATCAATTTGCAACAAATATTAAAGAAATTCATTTTGATGGTGGTAAAGAATACGATAATAAAGCTGTGATCTCTTTTTTAAATAGTAAAGGTATAAAATATTCTATTAATGTTCCATATACGCCCGAACAAAATTCAATTGCAGAGCGCGATAACCGAATCATTGTAGAGGCTGCTCGATCAATGTTATATTCAAATTTAAACTTACCTCTATTCTTATGGGCAGAAGCAATGAATACTGCTGTACATGTAATTAATAGAACAGGCCCAACAAAACAAAATAATAAAACTCCTTATGAGTTATGGAATGGAAAAATAGCTACTGTTGATAGATTTAAAATATTTGGAACCATGTGTTATGTACATATATCAAAAGAAAAGCGTAAGAAACTTGATAAAAAATCGATGAGAGGTTATCTGGTCGGTTATCATGAGGATTGTAAAGGTTATCGTGTATATGTTCCGGAAGTGCGAGATGTCATTATAAGTAGAGATGTACTTTTTAAACCTGAAAGAGTATTAGCTGATTCAATTATTTTGAATTCTTTGAACAATAATAATAAAGAAACTGAAGAAAATGAAATTATAACTCCTAAAAATAATGAACTTTTACTTAAAAATGAATCAAATGAGTTTGAAGAAAGAGAACCTTTACAATCTTCAAATAGCGATATCAAACTGGACGACAATTGCGCGATAGAACAAAATTAAAACCTACAGAATATTATGGATGTCCGATCACGTTTATTGCTGAAAAGTTACCATCTAATTATAACGAAGCAATTACAAGTAAAGAAAAAGATAGTTGGCAAGCTGCAATGCAGGACGAAATGAACTCTTTGTATGAAAATAAGACATGGGTATTAGTGGAAAAGCCAAAAGATAAAAAGGTGATTAACAATCGTTGGGTTTTTGTGAAGAAGCTCAATCCAGATGGTACAGAACGTTATAAAGCGCGGTTGGTTATTAAAGGTTATTCGCAACAGAAAGATATCGATTATAAAGAAACTTTTAGTCCGGTTGTTCGCTTTGATACCATAAGATTGATACTTAGTATTTCTGCTCGTGAAAATTTACATATCGGTAAATTTGATATAAAAACGGCTTTTTTATACGGTGACTTAAAGGAAGATATATATATATATATATGAAACAACCTGAAGGTTTTGATGATGGAAGCTCACGCGTATGTAAATTAATGAAAAGTTTATACGGCTTAAAACAAGCACCAAGATGCTGGACTGAGCACTTCACTAATTTTCTTGTAAATTTAGATTTTTGTCAAAGTACGGGTGACCCATGTTTATACATATATAACAATAATAATAATAAGATCTTGTTAGCAATTTATGTTGATGATGGACTTATTGCAGCTTCAAATGAAAGTTTGATTGATAAATTGTTGAATGATTTGAGTAAAAAATTTAAAATTACTAGTACTAAAGAAGTTACTAATTATCTTGGAATGGAAATTTGTAGATTGAATGATGGGTCTGTTTTCATTCATCAAAGTACTTATATTAACAAAATCTTAGAAAAGTTTAATATGTCAGAAGCTAATATTGTATCCACGCCAATTGATTGTAATCATGATGAATATTTATCAAAAACTATTGTAAGTAATGTACCTTATCGTGAAGCTGTCGGCAATTTGATGTTTTTGCAAACTGTAAGTCGTCCGGACATACGTTTTGCTGTAAATGTTGTATCTAGAGTTTTAGACAAACCAAGTGTAGCTCATTGGTCAATTGTTAAACGAATTTTACGTTATCTAAAAGGTACGATTGATTTTGGATTACTATATTGTAAGGATGGCAACTTTAAAGCTTATAGTGATGCTGATTATGCTAGCGATACAGTTACACGTAAATCAACTTCTGGCGTAGCTTGTATGTATGCAAATGCTGCAATTATTTGGCGAAGTAAGAAGCAACAATCTGTATCATTATCAACAACCGAGTCAGAATTTGTAAGTGCAGCATTAGCAACAACTGAAATAATGTGGTTAAAGAAGTTATTTAATGAATGCGATTGTAAGACTGATAAATATGATTTATATATAGATAATATGAGTGCATTAAAACTTATAAGTAATCCTGAATTCCATCAAAGGACAAAACATATTGATGTGAAATATAATTATGTACGTGATTGTTTTCAAAATGGAGAAATTGATGTACATTATGTTAAAAGTGATGAACAAGTTGCTGATATACTTACGAAAGCTTTGTCAAAACCAAAATTTGTTTATTTAAGATCTAAACTTGGACTTAAGAGTAAAAATGAATTTTTTAAAAATTAATGTGATTGTGAGAATGTAGAGTTTTAGGGAGGGTGTTGAGAATATACTAGAAAACTCTGCATTCAATTTTAAGTAAGTATACCTGTTATTGTAGAGTGAAAGTTTGTATTGTGCGGTGGGAGGTCTAGCTACCTGGGCGGGGCCTCAGCCCACACACATGCTTGTTTACTGTGAGAAGTCTACAAAAGTAATGTTCTGGAAGTTTTAAATAAAAGGAAAAATCTGGAAGCTTTTTTCTATATAAACAGAGATGCACTCGACCAGTTAGTTCAGTTTTAAATCTGCTTTTGTAATGTGTATTTCGTGTGTCCGTTGTATGTATACTTGCTACTAAACTGTTCTTCAATAAAGCGTGTGTTTGCCCCTGTACTTAAATTATTAATTATTTTTACCCATACCTCAACAATTTGGATTGCTTTCAATAATATTTATTTTAACTGTGTAACAGTGTAACACACATCACAAGGAATGTGTTCTTTTGACTGCTCGCAGGAACTGCATAGAATATTATGAATCTTGATGTAATGGGTTGGAAATTATAGACGATATTATGCGCTCAAGTATAGAAACCATATTATAACACTTATTAATTTTCCTTTTACTCAGAATCTTTTAGACTAGCGATCATGTGTTGCAGCAGATAACATAACAGGGTTGATTTAATAATTTAAAACATTTTAGTAAAGCACTTAATGGTCCAGAATCTACGCCTTGCTACTGCAACAACTCGCTTCTGATTTCTGTAGCCCTTTTCATTGCACGAAACTAACATTCCATTCTGGTCTTGACATCTTCTATAAATACGTAATTTTCTTACGACTTACTTGCCCTTTCCTTCCAGAACGGCCGTGATAATTCCATTATATATTCTTTAATTATAATTTACTTAGATTCCATTTGTTTCTTCCCCCTTACCTTCCATTAATACATCGAGACTTGTTTACTTTTCAGTCCAGCCAGTTCTTACCAATTTTAACTATACCCATATTTACGTACTTGTCCGCCCATAAATGCTTGTTTGGGGAATGCTATTCTTCTTTTGAGTAGATATCTCTTGTTTTAATTAATTATATTTCTCATAACACAGAACCATTCTAATTGTTTGATTTCCTTATTATCTAATCTCAATTTTCACTTAAAATTAACCTTTGATCTTTATCAAATTTGTGCTTTCTTTGACGATTTCACGGTTGCACTGTGCGTGTTAAACAAATTCTGGAGAAGGAACAGACTAACTTGCTTTTCCTGTTCCTTGATTCTTTTTATTCTAGTCTCTGTTTCTTTTTATACTTTGATTTTGGTAGAGTCGTAAAATCCGTCTAATAATAAAAGGCAATAAAAAAAATAAAAGCTTTGGTAAACTCTTATAGGCCTATACTTCCAACCAATACCTAAATTATATTTCATACTCTTCTTTGCGGTATCACACGCAAGATTGGAATCGCTACTGTGTCCACTCTTATCTATATCCAGTACCATATAGCTACTGTAGTATCTTATCTAAATCCAAATTTATTTTCTTCAGTGTACTGTTTTCCCCTTCTATCCTGTTTCTTGCATTGTGGAAAATTATTTTGTACGTGTGCGATGATACAGAAAATACTGAAGTAAGTGCATTCTACTGCTCTTCCTGTTTTTGGAGTAGTAATTATTTTGAGTTTCTTAAAATGTGCAATTGAATGTCGTGGACAAGGAATATTCCTTTTTCCGTGACAATCGTTTATAATTATGGAAATTTGTTCTTTCATGTCGGTACGTACACTTATTGGATCGGCGTTTATGTGACCGCATTTATTCTTACAATTTTGATTTAGACATATGTTATCACTTAACATTTAGCGACTTAGAATTTGATGACTGAACCAATGGCCTAAACCTTACCATTCGGTAGGTACCTTGCTTAAAAATATATGAGTTATAATAATAATTTTTCTACTTTATCTTCGACGTTTGTTGAAAATTGTTAAAATCGTAGACCTACCAGCGTCTTTTACTAACTCATTAAGTTTCAGATATTTTCTACAAATTAATCCTGAGAGTTATTTATCACCAGAGCAATAATCAGACACTTGGCCTTTTATATTCTGGAATTTATTCGTTTCTTCTTTATTCTTAAAACCGCAATTTCACAGCTGACACTGTCTATATGCTGAGTAGGCCTATGTGCTGAGTATACGCTATATGCTGATGCTGAGTGACTCGCTAGTTGACTTACGTATGGATTTTCTTTTATGGCTGGCTGCATGTAATTAAAATGAGTAATGTTGCAGATATAAATTTTCAGCAGCAAAATAATACACATAGTGATTTATTATAATCGGCTGTATAAGTCGTTATCTAGAGGACCAACTTTTTCTTTCATGCTTTTAAACTGGATTCTGTTAATCTAAGTAATTTTCCTATCCTATCCATCCAAATCTGGAGATTCCCTTATCAAACCAAAGATAAACTTACCACACAATAGATAAGTAAATTGAATATATGTATATAACTTGTTCGGAATTGTTCAGAAACAAGAAATTAACGAAGACACTCGTCATTTTTAAGCGAAAGTGAAGGTAATTATTACAACAAATTCTTAAACCACTAGGGTTAAAACTAATCGTACAAAAGAAACAAGAAAGCATTATCAGCTCAACAATAATTCGCATGCCGTGTATAATTGGGGAGTCAGGATCAGTGTTAACGATCTACATCTGTTGGATGTTAAATATCTGGGATAGGATTAACAATTTGATTAGCTATTAATAAATGCCTAACGCCCCTTACGTTTGCTATTTTATATTTCAAAAGTTAATACTCAGTATTACTAAAATCTCCCTATCTGTTAGGTCGTGGTCCAAGGTATCCACATTGCGGGCCAAACGTTTGAGCTGTGCCCATGACGACCTCCCTCAGCAACAGGGGATCACTGATCTCAATTATCCGCGTAAGATTACCTGTAAATGGTAGCACCAAATGATTTATGTCTGCCAAAATTTAAAAAAGGCAAGCCAATAATTTTGGAGAGCATCAAATCTCGCGGAGAGATTTCGTTAGGCGTATGGATGTGCGTGGAACAGACAATACACGCTTTACATAAACATCAACATGGGCAGCGCAATGCAAATTGATGAATACGTACTTGGCGGCTATGCAAAACGGGAGGGACACAATGCTTCACAAATTGTCAATGATTGACCCAGTTAACGGTATAAGCCTATTGCTGTGACCTAACATACTAAAGCTAAACGTAACCAGTGTCTATGTCAATGTGTAAACACAGACTCACACACACCCGTACACAAACGTAAAATCCGGGCTTCTTCGTTGCCTGTATAAAATTGATTTCCATGGTGTATTCGACACGTACCACGAATATTTATCGATCAAGGCCGTTTCAATTTTTGAATACAATACACTCATTTTTTACTATTTGAATCAATAGTTTTTTTGGTTACAAGCTGGTTCGCTGTGGTTAACATATTTCGTGCAGACTTCAAAAGTACAAAATAAAGTAAAGAAATAAAAAAAAAATTATGACACAGAAATTTAATGGTTTGAACTCAGTAAGGTCTACTTTTTCGGGACCAGAATAATGCAAATTTTTTTAACTTAAAAAAAATATCCACTTCTTTTCCTTTGAGAAAATATAGGCCTATATAATAAATTTTAAAATTCATTTTGATTTACAATTTATGAAATATACATTGAACTTGTTCTTTGCAACGATCAGATGGGAATAATCATTACAAACAACACTCCCTATCGGAAGTAGTAATGAACCCCACCAACCCTACATATACAGACTGTCTAATGAAGGTCTATTAGAAACTTTCCTTCACGAGAAAACTTAGAATCCAAAGGAAAGTTTATACTGTATATGTTAGTTATGTCTGGCAAAAATTCCCCCAATATTATTCGTGGGCTTGTAAGTCCTGAAACTTGGAGCAACAGATAACCTACAGTTACATGGATTAATGGGGTTCCACTAGACAGTCAGATGTTCTTCAAAGCCTTCAAATCAATCTTGGAAAGTTTATGGTTGAAGATCTGAAACATATCGATGCATATAAACAGAAAGAGACACAGAAGTGAAAATGAAAGGTACTGTTGTCCTGGTGAAGTTTAGAGAAGTAAAACCTGTTAATAATGTGTTTTGAATGTTCAAATCGGATTTTTCAAAAGAAGTTCTTATTTTTCAACGTAGGTATACTTATACTTATACCTATAAGTAGTTTAAAAAAAAAGAAAAACTATAATACTAATATGAACTAATTTTGTGCGTATGTTAGTTACCTTCATTCTGTTTTGCCCTATCGAATATACCGAAATATAATAAGTGCAGCCTTTAATAAAAAAAAGTTATATAGATACATAAAATTTGGAAAAAATCCAAATTTTCCCCTTAGTAATCAGCTCTGAGATTTTAATATATCTGCTATAGTAAACAAAGGGATTTCGTACTTGATAAAAATTTATAGAGACATGGTTAGTAGTTTTTAAGATAACATTACCTAACGTTAGCTAATTTTTCAGCACTAGAGCAGTTAATTAAGGATTGCCTTTCAATTATTCAGTGTTAGTTGTTGAGGCAGCTTCTTATAAACAAAAATCACGTTTAAAATGAAAAATCTGATAATCTGATGTGGTATGATTAATCTAATCTATAGTTAGTTGCTATATTTGATGTAACGATAGTTGAGAAATTAAAAATATTTAGACGTGAACAGTATAGCTTTGTAAACTAAAAAATTCTCTTAATTTCGGTTAATCATGCCTGACATAATGACATGTTATGTAGAAAACGGAAAAAAAGAAACTTCCAAAACACTTTTAGTCGGCTTAGAAATTAGACGGAACGGTTGAAGATGCATAAAGAATAAGAATAAAATAAGTATTTATGTGTAGTGATGGATCCAACAATCACATGCCGCATTGTTTTCCTTTTCGCTCAAAACTCGCAACATACACATCTATTCAAGAACGTACAGCGTACCTGCAGAGCAGCTGCACTGGCAGAATACTGTGGACACAAGTTTTCATTGTGCGAACATAATATGAACATATTAATGCATGTCACTCGCCTTTTGTCAGTTCGTAGAAACTTTAGGCCACTCCTTAAGCAGTTCCACGACTAGGTCATTGTAAACAGCTGTAAGAAAATGTGCTAATTCACCGTATTGTCTATGCTTGTCGGACTACTGTAACGACCAAACAGTTCGGAAGGGCACTTGTCGGAATCGAGGATGTCGAACAGGTAACAGCTTTCCTGGGGCAAATGTACGTAAAACAATATGTTAGAAAATCTTTTCTTGAATACAGTTCATGTAATCTGTGTGAAGATTATAGTACACTTCATTTTGTGTTTTGATCAGAAAGTGAGAATAAATTTTTGTAACTCTCTGTATTCGCAAATATATATCACTGCGTATTTTTAATACGTCGAATTAGGAATCTGTACTTGTGTTACAAATTAGTAACACAATAAATACGATAATAATTTACAGGGATTAATGAAATTATTCTAAAATAAAATTACTTAAACCCAGTAAGTAATGAAGTTGGTATGAAGTTGGTGCTACTCTTACAAGTAAGCTATATGAAGTAAATCGGGGCTCTGGCAGCATTTTGTCTAAGCTACGACTTAAAATAACGTTTTTACATAATTACAAAAATCGACGTGTACTTTAATGATAGTTCGGTGCCTCTCTCGACACACAGGTTCACAAAACTGTACAGTGATGTAACAGCCACCTGCACACGACTCCTGTTCTGCCGCTTGCACGTGTAGCAACAGACAGTATACGTATACACTAATTAGCAGCAACTTGTCATTTAGCACGTATGTGTTACATGTTTAGGACGTGTTACTTGTTAAAATGCACTTGTATTTATCTATTTTTAACAATGATTGTAGCAATTAAAGACCTGCTAAATATTTTAAAATAAATTTAAACTTCAATCATTATTTTACAGATCACTGTAAGAGCTCTGAGCTCAACTTGTCAAAGCGACACGTGAGCGGGCCGCATATGACATAGGTCTACATCTGGATGACTGCATTGTTTCCACGTGGAACAAACGATTCAGTGACACTTCAGTCAAGTTTCTTCTCAATTAATTAACAATTAATACGTTTACTTCACGAAAGAAAAATTGATTTCAACGTATTTATTGATTCGTTCATACTGTAACCACATAACCAAAGAGGAAGAACGTCACTGGTAGAAATCATATTGGTTTGTTTTTATCGTAATTTCACTGACGATCAGTTAGCTAAGGAGTGCTAACTGATTGAAAAAGAATTTAAAAGGAAAAGAAAACGATACGAGGCATTTATTAAAATAAGTAAATTATATTTAATAGTGTTTAGTGTAATTAAAATTTGTTTTAATACTTTTAATTACAAAGATGCTTCTTCGTATCCTTTCCGCCAGGAACTTTTATGTATAGAAGTAAAAGTAAAATAGATCTATATCAGTGATCAGATAACCTAATCAGTTTAAGTGTACCTATGTAAGTTCAGCGTAGCATGTTAACTGATTGCACCTTGTCAGGCTAATTAGAATAATTACAACTAAATCGTTCTATACGAATATAACACATAAGGAAAGAGTACTGAAGAAAGGACTTTCAAATCATTTGGTAAGAATATAATACACAAGTAAAGAGTCAATGATGATGTCACCAGCAGATTAAAGTGTGAAACTTGTAAGCTTTTGCAGTCAGGTTGTGTATGTTAGTTGTCCCTCTACGTATGTCATGTACACTCAGGATAATGCCAGTTTATGTCATTTGCAACACACGTATACAAGGTCAGAGATGCAGCGACAGATGCTAAGTGCGGAACGTACACAGTGCTTATATAATTATATTAATAGGTATGTTATATTACGTCACTGTCATACTCCAATTGTCTCATTTATTTATGTTTCCTTTTTACGTAAAAAAAAGTGTTTTTACCAGAGATATCGTGAAACTATTCTAGAAAATATTTTCCGTTAATGTGGAGTAATGTAAGTAAAAGAAGGAAAAGGATGCGAGTATTAAGAAGACAAACATTCAAGAAACAGAGCAAATGAAAGAATAAATCTGCCTAAAATATTTTCATGCTCTCGCATTTTATTCTGGTACCTGCGTGTTTCTATTGCCATTCTACAATAAAGTCGACAGAATATATTAATATATCATAAACCCATTGTTTGAACATTTCTTATAATATAGGCATATAAATGTATGTCTGTCGACAGAATATATTAATATATCATAAACCCATTGTTTGAACATTTCTTATAATATAGGCATATAAATGTAAGTGTAAGTATGTATTTATGCGTTTATTTATGTGTATATTAATTTATTTATAGTCCATAAAAATGTTTAATGTTTTCTTTTGCGAGAAATCTTTACTAAAAGAGTACAACACTGCATTCAATTGTTTCAATGACGCACTAGACTTGTAACTGAGGTTAGGTGTTTCTCGTGGCTTCCCGGCCCGTCTTGCTCCACACAGACTTTGTAAAACTCCCTAAAAATGACAACGTTATCGTATTCAATAATGTTTAGTAATTAGAAATTAGTAATTAGTAATAAAGTTTAGTATGGTAGACCAAGTTTAGTAACAAAGTAAATACCGTGCCTATGAGTTTCTTTCATTATCACTTATCAAAAAACATCTGGCAGCATTAAGGAAGCGAAGGTTACCTATTTTCCTTGATATACATATATAACTGGAAAGATTTGATTATAGGTCATTAAGTCTGATTATGATGATTTCATTACCACAAGTGACTGTAATCACTTTTGTTCTCCGTTTCTCTAATGACATTTAATCGTCCGATTTTATGTTCATCCTCCATTTCAAGATGAATTAGGCTTACATTATCAGCATTCGGGAAACGCTTATCCTTACTCGTAATCTTCAGTGTATGATTCGACATTGTGATAAGTCTGTTTCCAGCTGACTTGGGGGCTTGGGATGTTTCGATATCACGTCCACTTTCTTATATTCCTATTTTACTTTTTTCGGTGCAAATTAGCTTTGTTATAAAAATAATGAGTTTGTCTAAAAAACGATCAATACAGCAGCATAACTATGTATCTTGGGATGAGTCTTGATGTCGAGCTCTTCTGGGACATGCAAGTCGAGAAAAAAAGACAATAATTAGATCGTATATACCCAGAACTGTAGGCTATTAGCTAATTAGAAGTAAACCCCAATTATCAGTACTTAATAACAAGTTACTCCTGAAAACGCAGTTCTTAACCCAGTTTGAATTTTTGGAAGTTGAGAGTAACATCACATTAATAAAAGTAAATTCTACTTACGTTTCAGAAATAAGGTCGACGCTCTGTGAAATTTCCAAAACAGTTACTATAAAAAAATGTAAAAATGACTAACTATGGAAGTTCAAGGGGTTTTGCAGACAGGCATAAAGACAGAGACCATAATCATGTGAACAGCGAAGTATTTCAGCCTCTGCTTAATAGCGACTTAAGGAGAAGACTCCAACGGCTTAAAACGTTTGTAATTGTGTTACTCAGTTCTTGTAAATCCAAAGTTATTCCGTTACTTTTTTACTATTAAACGCAATAATTTGCATTTATATATATATATATATATATATATATATATATATATTATAACGGAACCAAATATTAACTATTTGGGGTTATATGTTTACCGCATGCTGAAACCATATTTAAATAAAAATTAACAGTTAAAACTCCATTTGAATGTAGAGCATTGAAAATAATGCTGTGTAAAGCAACGCACACGTGGTCGTTATGTAATCAGTTCGCTGTACAAGGAAGCGACCACACCCAAACTGTTAATTATTAATATCTCGGAAACTAATAAATAAAGGCGAAATCTAACATAGCCAAAATGTTTGCCGAGATATTAATAATGACGTGTGCAAATTTGATGCAATATAATTAACAAATGTAAGAGTTAATTAAAATAATTAAATAACTTCTGTAAAAATAGAGTTACAGTAAAGAGATTTTACTATGTTATAAAGATAATAATTTGTGACAGATTGTATATTTTAGATTTCACACAACTTGATTTGCAACCAAGTTATTGCCAAATTAAATAAGTACAGGATATCCTGAGCGACAAAGTGGTTCCGCCGGTAATTAGATATTAGATAATAATTCTATTCTCCGTCTGTGGGAACCAGACTTCATTCTCACGGACTAAGGGAATTCTAAATTTTATGTGGTAGGGAGAGTGTTTCGACCAATGAAATCATTTCATGCAGCCCCGGCCAGTGCGATGTTTTCTGGTGGAAAAATCACTCTTCTGAGTCAGTACTCACGAAGTTAAGACGTAGTCCTTCGATCGTCTAGTAGCCAAAGCGGTGAAGATCAACAAGAAGACTCTACGAGGTCAACACACACGCAATTACGAACACAATAACTACAGATCATCTGTATAGAGCGTAATTGTTGCGTAAAGGCGAGATACTCTTCAAGACATCAACCAAGCTTATTGTGTACTACCAGATAGTCATAAGCACGCAAGAGATCCACCCGACTTCAAGACCAGACTTCAAGAATACAGCAGAGAGGCCGTCTAAATTATTGGTTAACAGCTGACGAGCAGAGCGACCGCCCGAACGAAGCACACACACACACACGCTGACGTGCAACGTGCAAATCGACGGAGAACCGGAAGCAGTTCCAGCAGACAACAGCAGACGTTAAAATATTCACAAACAGCAGGGAAGCAGAGTGTTGCCGAATTTTGAACTCCACGACCGAATCCAGCAGTTCTAAGCAGATTACTTTCTCTAACCAAGGACTCGAATCGACGAGGGACAAATCGGGACGACATCCTCTTCAGTAACAGGAAAGCAAAATCCACTTATTTATTTTTCAGATCAAATTTTCTATTTTTCAATTAAAACATTGTAATTCAAATAATTCAGGTGCCAAACAAAAAGCAAAGACTCTAGTAATTAAAAAGTAAATGCGTTGTGATAATCTGTATAGCAGTTTAAGGCTTTAGTAAGTTATAGTTAAGAAATAGAAGTAGTATAAAAGCGCTATACAAATCTTAACTGACAATCTAATCTTAGATCATACTGCAGTAGATCAGAAGTAGAATCACTAGAAATGAAATAACGTGAACTAGACTGTCACGTCTAATTTATTTTAACTAATTATGCAAATTAATTTTAGAGTTTTATATTTTGTTTCATGAACACTTAGATTCAAATTAATTAAATAAATTTAATTAAATTCAAATCAATTAATAAAGTCAAATTTAAATTGCAATTAACTCGCAAAGAACGAGTTCAGTTTTTTTTTTTTAACTATTAGACAATCGAAAAACATCGATTCATTGTATAGACTATAAGAAAATTCATAACATTATTTATTTATATATTTCTTCTTCTCCTTGATTCCTTCTTCTTTTCCATTAATTAATAGCATATAACATTATTGATAGGCCTTATGTTAAAATTCTTTTGACTTTACTTCTTGTGACATATTTCTCCGTATCATTTCTTCTTATATAATCTTCAATTCCGAGAAATTCTAATTATTGTATTAATTATCAGACAATCGAAAAACATCGATTCATTGTATAGACTATAAGAAAATTCATAACATTATAACCATTCTATTCTTGTGTGTTGTTGGTGTAATAAACAACGTTTTATTACCCCATATAACAGTGTTTTATTGTTGTACGATAAAGCCTACCAGTCTCACAAAACTGTCCCCCTTTAAAGTAACTTACTTTGTGTGTTGTTGTAAAAATTTGAGATTACTAGCTTGCGAACTTCAAATCCAAAATCCACACGCCCTAGTCGGAAGAATCTGCAAGATCAGACAGCAGGTGGGTACTCACACACAACATTACATTACATTACAATAACGCATAGTAGAGGTAGAGTTATAAATGGCGCTCCAATCTCGTGGGGCTCGAGAAAATTAATTAAATTCAATTTAAATTTAATTTTCACATTAAAACAAACTTTGCTGTTTTAATTCGTAAAACAGCTGGCGTCCAACTAAACAATACCCAAAGAGTTTTGTGACTGGTGTTTGTACAACAGTAAAGTTACTGTGTATTTGAAACTGTTCTGTGTATTTTAAATTGTGTATATTTGACATTGTAGTGTATTTAAAATGGATATGGATAAAATACTTAAACAAATGCAGCAAATGAACGCGGAAATGACCGCTAATATTAACGCGAAATTTGAACAGAGTGCAGCCAAAGCTGAACTAAATATCGCAGAATTAACTTCTAAAATCGAAGCACAAAAAGTTAGTCTAACCGAAGCATTAGAACAAAGTAACGCTGACATAAACGCCGAGATTAAGCAAAGTAATAAAGAATGTAGTAAAGAATTAACTGCGAAAATAGACGAAAGCGTAACCGAGTTAACGGTGAAAGTCGCGGAAATCGCCGAAAAAGTAAATACGGTCGATACTAAAATCAATGAACGGTTTAAGGTTTTTGAGACCACTATGCAAAAATCGTTTATTGAACAAGTAACACGTATGGAGGGCCGGTTCAAAGAACACATAAGCCGTTGTGAAAAGCAAACACTAGAGGTTTCCAAAAAGGTGGAATCCCTAGAGGTAAAAATTCACGCGGACGTGACCGAAACGCAACGACGAGTAGATAAATTAGACGCTTCAATTGTAGAGACGCGATCCAACATTGACTCTAATAAAGAGAGTGTTTACAAACGTTAAGCGACGAGATTTTGAAAGTACGACAGGAGGTACGAAGGAGGTCTGCTCCAAATATTTTGGTACAAGGTCCTGCCGACGAGAAAAATCGCGTGTATTTTACGGGGGAAAATAACGAAAACCCCATTGAATTTTTATTAGCGTGTGAGAGTGAAATGGCTAGAGTAGGTTCCCGACTAGAAGATCAAGACAAAATACAGTGGGTGGTTAACGCGATGCGTGATTCGGCGCGTAAGTGGTATAACATTGTACGCGATAGAGTGTCCACATACGCGGAGTTCAAACAAAAATTTGAAAGCCGATACTGGAACTCGCATACCCAACGACTTCTGCGCAATGAACTGGAATATGGCCGTTTTGACAAGAAAATGAATATTACCGCCGAAAATTATATAATCCAGCAGGTCGAGCGCGCGAAGCATTTAACCCCAGCATTTGCGGAGATCGACATAGTCACCAAGCTTGCCTACCATTTTAACCATAACATTAGAGTAGCTGTATTTACCCAGGGTATTCGCACGGTAGACGAACTCCTCATTCTAGTGTCCCAAAGTGAGACGGTTTTTGATTTTGGTGGGTGGCGGTATAATCCCGATTTTCGCCGAAATAATGAAGGGCAGAATACGCGAGAACAATACCAGCAACCTGACCAGAGACCGAGTACTAGTTCTACTCCACCCCAAACATCGTCAAAACCCCCAGATAAGACCTTTGAATACAAAGGCAAACAAAATATTGCTAGATCAAAAGGGCAATATAAGGGTAACGACGGGGCCCCGATTAGAGCTATGCAAACGGTGGAGATAGCTAGAACCGATACAATAGAGCAAGACAGCGATACTCCTAGTAATAAAGATCCCAACGAGAGAAGAAAGAATCGTAAGTTTCCAAAAAACTTGGAAACGGGCGCCTCCAAGGGGGAAGCGCCATAAATCATGCCAAAACCTATCGCAATAAAGTAGGTAAAAATAAAAAAAATGCTAGGTTTAAGAAAAGTGAATTTTATACAGAAATTTGTACGCCAGTTGACAAAGTATTTCAACCGGAAGGTAAGGAAACGTGGTTGCCCGTTAACACAATGCAACAATGGGCACCGACAAAAGCACATCCGCCAGAGCAGGAAAGCGACGACGACGTTCCCACACAGTCAGCGTGGGAAGACGTAGACGAAGAATCCGGTGACGAAAATGACCGATGGTTAACGAAGTACTGTCGAACCGTTCGTAAAAAGGGTTACGAAATATTACTTTAAAAAGATAAATAGTATTTAGAGTTAATAATAATTGTATTATAATAATTAAAATTAAAATAAGTAATTTGTGTTTTATAATCGTATTAATAATAATTATAGATAATGTGTGTATTAATAATAATGTTTTCCTAGCCCGATAAATAATAAGCGTGTACAACTGAGCGAGAACAGCGGCAGGAAACAGTTACGTCACGCGATAACTACCTGACCCACATATGAAACTAGGTCAAGCAATTAGCCGCGCGCCCGGCGATAACGTTTTAAATACTGTCAGCAAAATTCTTTGTACGCGTGGCATTGTTTACAAATAAAGGCTACTACTCGTTTGAAAAACATTATACGCAATAAGTTGCAAATATAATAGTTTAATACATGTATTTAGAGTTAAATTGTATATAATGCAATAACATTAACACTTGTGTACGTGTCTTCAGAATAAGTAATACAATGTATAGGGAATAAGAATAGTGATTACAGAATATGTGTGTAATGATTAAGAAAAAAAAATAACTGTAATTATTACATTCATTTTTTTTTTTAAAGCGGGTGTGGGAATATATAACGGAACCAAATATTAACTATTTGGGGTTATATGTTTACCGCATGCTGAAACCATATTTAAATAAAAATTAACAGTTAAAACTCCATTTGAATGTAGAGCATTGAAAATAATGCTGTGTAAAGCAACGCACACGTGGTCGTTATGTAATCAGTTCGCTGTACAAGGAAGCGACCACACCCAAACTGTTAATCATTAATATCTCGGAAACTAATAAATAAAGGCGAAATCTAACATAGCCAAAATGTTTGCCGAGATATTAATAATGACGTGTGCAAATTTGATGCAATATAATTAACAAATGTAAGAGTTAATTAAAATAATTAAATAACTTCTGTAAAAATAGAGTTACAGTAAAGAGATTTTACTATGTTATAAAGATAATAATTTGTGACAGATTGTATATTTTAGATTTCACACAACTTGATTTGCAACCAAGTTATTGCCAAATTAAATAAGTACAGGATATCCTGAGCGACAAAGTGGTTCCGCCGGCAATTAGATATTAGATAATAATTCTATTCTCCGTCTGTGGGAACCAGACTTCATTCTCACGGACTAAGGGAATTCTAAATTTTATGTGGTAGGGAGAGTGTTTCGACCAATGAAATCATTTCATGCAGCCCCGGCCAGTGCGATGTTTTCTGGTGGAAAAATCACTCTTCTGAGTCAGTACTCACGAAGTTAAGACGTAGTCCTTCGATCGTCTAGTAGCCAAAGCGGTGAAGATCAACAAGAAGACTCTACGAGGTCAACACACACGCAATTACGAACACAATAACTACAGATCATCTGTATAGAGCGTAATTGTTGCGTAAAGGCGAGATACTCTTCAAGACATCAACCAAGCTTATTGTGTACTACCAGATAGTCATAAGCACGCAAGAGATCCACCCGACTTCAAGACCAGACTTCAAGAATACAGCAGAGAGGCCGTCTAAATTATTGGTTAACAGCTGACGAGCAGAGCGACCGCCCGAACGAAGCACACACACACACACGCTGACGTGCAACGTGCAAATCGACGGAGAACCGGAAGCAGTTCCAGCAGACAACAGCAGACGTTAAAATATTCACAAACAGCAGGGAAGCAGAGTGTTGCCGAATTTTGAACTCCACGACCGAATCCAGCAGTTCTAAGCAGATTACTTTCTCTAACCAAGGACTCGAATCGACGAGGGACAAATCGGGACGACATCCTCTTCAGTAACAGGAAAGCAAAATCCACTTATTTATTTTTCAGATCAAATTTTCTATTTTTCAATTAAAACATTGTAATTCAAATAATTCAGGTGCCAAACAAAAAGCAAAGACTCTAGTAATTAAAAAGTAAATTCGTTGTGATAATCTGTATAGCAGTTTAAGGCTTTAGTAAGTTATAGTTAAGAAATAGAAGTAGTATAAAAGCGCTATACAAATCTTAACTGACAATCTAATCTTAGATCATACTGCAGTAGATCAGAAGTAGAATCACTAGAAATGAAATAACGTGAACTAGACTGTCACGTCTAATTTATTTTAACTAATTATGCAAATTAATTTTAGAGTTTTATATTTTGTTTCATGAACACTTAGATTCAAATTAATTAAATAAATTTAATTAAATTCAAATCAATTAATAAAGTCAAATTTAAATTGCAATTAACTCGCAAAGAACGAGTTCAGTTTTTTTTTTTAACTATTAGACAATCGAAAAACATCGATTCATTGTATAGACTATAAGAAAATTCATAACATTATAACCATTCAATTCTTGTGTGTTGTTGGTGTAATAAACAACGTTTTATTACCCCATATAACAGTGTTTTATTGTTGTACGATAAAGCCTACCAGTCTCACAAAACTGTCCCCCTTTAAAGTAACTTACTTTGTGTGTTGTTGTAAAAATTTGAGATTACTAGCTTGCGAACTTCAAATCCAAAATCCACACGCCCTAGTCGGAAGAATCTGCAAGATCAGACAGCAGGTGGGTACTCACACACAACATTACATTACATTACAATAACGCATAGTAGTAGTGTAGTTATATATATATATATATATATATATATATATGTATATATTGTAACGTCCCGCTTATTAGAGGCATTCACCACTTATGAGTGTATTGCAAGTTATATTATATGCCTCACGCAGGATGCGTCACTTCTGAATTATACTAACTGACGTTTTCAAAAGTATAAATAAAGGATTTTGTTTATTTTGTTTTACTCAATCTGAAGAGAAATCGAGAGTGTGTGATTTGTGGTTAAGGAGGGAAGTTGTTCAGCCTTATGCAGAAGAGAGAGTAAGTATCATTATTTCCACTCAGTTGAGACGATTTCTTCTGTTTGTTGTGCTGAAATTTATTATAACTACCCACTACAATAAATTATAACACTTTATTATTCCAGATTAATTTTCAATAATATTGCTTTATTTATTATTGACTTTTGTCTCCTGCCACCAAGATATAGGTATCACAATTAATCTTATCTGAAAAAAAAACATCATCTCGACTGTACCGAGTAAACATAGAGTTGTCTAAGGAGCAAAACATATATGGTGTTATTTACCCAATTTACGCTATAATAAAAAACATCAATTATTACATAATTCTTAATAATTCCCCAGGGTTCAGGGTAAGTTCTTTGTGTTACGAGAGTGTCAGAAATGGATAATTACTACGCTTTACAAATACCGAAAAATTAATAAATAATTTTGTTTATTTTTCATGTAGTATGTAGTTCCAGGAATTGCCGTAAGAGAGCAGCGTATATTTGTTTACTTTGAAAAACATATGATCAAATGATTATTTTTTGTTCTATTTCACCGTTCAAAACGAGTTTTCTTCTGGAATTATTACGAAAAAATGTTTATATTACCTCGCTCCGTATGGTTCTTACTGGATTGCAGCTTTTCTGTGATGAGGTCCGTCTTGCGTTATAAATTCCTTTTCGTCTGAAGTATTTTCAAATTGTCAACGAGAACTAGGCCGAACCATGTTGTATCCGCAGAAGGTTTTCATCCACTGTTTATTAATGTATATAACCATTTAATTTGGATTAATCAGGTATAATTAGATAGTGGTCACTCTGTTTGTTAATCCTGCGTTAATTTCAATTCCTCCAACGTCCCAAAAAAGGTTATTTTTTATAATTTTAGTCGCATCGTTTCTTCAACTCTCCGGTTTAGTTCAAAATTTTTTATATCTTAACAATACTTGTTATTTTTCATCACTCTTAGTAACACATAGTATTTTTATTATGTAGGCATTTCATAATTATTATAAATTTATATTCTATTTATGGAAAAATAATTCCTTTCCATTCCGGTTTCTACACCCATTTAATTTACATAATAAGTTTTGGTTAATTTTTTATGACATTGTATATAAGTATTATATCATTTTATTATCTTTAAATAAACTTACATATTATTTATTTAGTCTCGAACAGTATTCATACCCGGCACTACTTCCTGTTGCCATTTCCCTCATAGTATTATTTTCATTTATTATGATCTTTTGGTAATTAAATTTTTATGTCCTTTAAAACTAACCCTGGGTTTTCTTATAATCTAACACAATTATTTGAAAAAATATAATATTAACTTGGGTATAACAATTAGTTGTTCATACAATATAAATAATACAATAAACAAAATAAACTACAAGATCAGTTAGTATTATAGCATAATTTCATAGTTTTATAATTTCCACACACATAACACAGTTTGGTAATACTTTACTTTCACTTTTATTTTTCACCTCAATGGGTACACTAGAACTCACTTTGCACTGTATACCACTCGAATTGTTTATCATATTGAGTGATATAATTTAATTTTGAGCGAGCCATAGGTTACCCATTTCTGACATTGATGTTATTATGATTTAGTTTATTGGGACAGGGTTATGTAACGTTACATAAAGCCCCCCCACTAGTACAAATTTATTTCAGTTTAACTTGTTTATTAAAAATAAATTGTTGATTATTTCTATTTTCTTAACTCTTCTTTATCTTCATAATAGTGTTTTATTTCTGACTGATTATAAACACTGACTGGTAATTCAGACTGGTGGTAATTGCTGTTTTCTTACTCTACTCTCTCTCTGTTGGAGGCAAATTCATCAATTATTCATTTCTGGGTAGTGGTACTTCCACATTTTATTTGATAAGGACTGGTCACACTAATCATATTAAACTTGTTTTAACACTCATTTCTATTTACTTTTATATACTCGCTTTATCAATTAAGCATCGGTCTGCTATCTTCCTTCTATTTTCTTCATCTATACTCCTGGAATCTAATATCACTCTTTTCAGCTATTTTATAATTATTATCCCTTAAATATTCAATTTCCCTAACATTTTCCCTATCTTGTGCGGTGGTAACAGTCGGGTGGCCACTCTGGGTCCATACACCGCTGTCCATCCTTACGCCTTCTGAGACCAGGGGAACATCATCCCTGCTCATAAAAATTATTGCCGGAACATTTCTACGGTCAATACATAAAAATAAAAAATTATAAGTAGTAGTCAATTAGCGACTAGTACCAAACACTTTTGGGATTCTTCATACTGTAGCTGTTTGTATTTATTTATATATTTCTTCTTCTCCTTGATTCCTTCTTCTTTTCCATTAATTAATAGCATATAACATTATTGATAGGCCTTATGTTAAAATTCTTTTGACTTTACTTCTTGTGACATATTTCTCCGTATCATTTCTTCTTATATAATCTTCAATTCCGAGAAATTCTAATTATTGTATTAATTATCATCCTCCTTCAGTTTCATTGGAAGTCATTAAATTATTCTTTATTCTTCTTATCTGAGCACATTACCATTAATTGTTTATTTATTTATTCTTCTTTTTGTTACCATTAAAATTATTACTTTTTCCTATTATTTCAGTTTAAATCAGTTATTTATAATTAAATTATATAATCATCTGTTCTCTTTTTCTTGGTGGTTTGTTGTTTGTTAAATTTTATGGTTTCAAAATAACTTGAGTAAGATGTTCTTACATGTTTTTTTTTTTGAATTTTGGGGTTTTATCCTCTTCATTTTAAATGATATAGTTTCAAAATAACTTGAGTAAGATGTCCTTACATGCTTTTAGAATTTTGGGGTTTTAGTTACAATGGGTTGCTTGGTCCTGTATCCATAAAATCCGTCCCTTTTTTTCTGGTTTGTTTGGAGTCTGTTTAACCGTGGTCCATTATTTCCGGTACTCCATTTACTTGGATTACTGGGGTGTTCGGAATTAATTCTCTCCTTGATAATCTTCTTACCATCTGGCTCTCTGAAACTTTCACTTAAGTACCGGTCTTCCGTCATAATTCGTTCCTTTTTAACTAATAAGTATCGTACCTCCTCTAACATAACATAGTTGCTCATTTTTAATCTCATTTCATTCCCTTTTACCTCTGGATTATTTGCCCAATATTTGCATGTTGTCTTCCGTCTTGAAGATACGGCTGATATTGTCTGATACACTTCCATCGTTGACACATTTAACTGGGATGTAAACTTAATTAACTCCCTCTGTTCGTTAATTGGAAGGTTGAGTACATTAATTAATCCACCTGTAATCATCTCCCATTCTTCCTTGGTATTTATTATTTTCTTTCTACTTGTTTTTATTATTTCCTTGGTCTTCTTTTCCACGGTTTGAACATCCTTTTTGTTGTGGCTATTTTTATTTTCAGATGGCATTACACCTTGGTATTCTGTAATTTCTATTTCCTTCCTCCTCTCTTCTGTATTCAGACTTACTTTAATACCTTCTGAAGTGCGGTCTGATGTTTCATCCAAATTATTGAAACTATGGTCCATTTGTTTATTTGTCTCCTCTTTGTATGTATCTGCTTTTTGGATACGCGTATTAACATTTTCAAACTTCTCTCCGAAAGTTTTCCATATCTCCTTATTGACATTCTCCATTTTACACTCAAATTGTTTTAAATTCTTATTATTCTCTTCAAATTTTGCATTCATCTCTTCTCTTTGTCCTTCAACAGTTTCTTTCAGTTTATGGTATTGTTCATTCATGGTTTGTTTGATATTTCCATGAATGGTTTCTATTTTTTCATTTAGTTGTTTGACTAAACTTTCCTCCTGTTTCTTAAAAATTTTCCTTATTTTCCTCATTGGTTTGTTTCAAGGCTTGCTCCTGTTTTCTAAAATTTCATCTATTTTGTCAAATTTTTTCACCTGTCTCCTAAAATTTTCTTTATTTTCCTCATTGGTTCGCTTATTATCTTCCTGGATCTTGTTATTCCCTTCCATTATAATTCTTAATATCTCCTGTATGCTTATATCTTCTTTTTGGTTGGATTTATCTGGTTGATCCCCTGGGGCATCCTCTTCAATTATTTCCGTTTCCGTATCCATAACTACTTCGGTTTCTTCTGTATCACCTGTCTGTTGGTCCATTTCACTGTCCGTGACTAATTCTATTTCTTGTTCCTGTCCACCTTCTTCAATCTCCTTTTCTTCTGCCCTCTTCTTCGATTTGCCTCGGGTATTAGGCATTTCTTGTTTTCTCATAACTGCCAACGATAATTAGATTTTTTGGTATATATTTTTATTAAATATCAAAATTCTTTTCTAATTACCGCCCTTTTACGTTGAGCGCCAATTTTGTAACGTACTACTTAATTGAGGTCTTTAGCGAAACGTACACCTTTAGTCAAGCCCCAAATATTGGGTTCGCCAATCTTGTAACGTCCTACTTGAGGTCCTCGTTTTCGTTTATGCCCCACGTTGGGCGCCAATTCTGTAACGTCCCGCTTATTAGAGGCATTCACCACTTATGAGTGTATTGCAAGTTATATTATATGCCTCACGCAGGATGCGTCACTTCTGAATTATACTAACTGACGTTTTCAAAAGTATAAATAAAGGATTTTGTTTATTTTGTTTTACTCAATCTGAAGAGAAATCGAGAGTGTGTGATTTGTGGTTAAGGAGGGAAGTTGTTCAGCCTTATGCAGAAGAGAGAGTAAGTATCATTATTTCCACTCAGTTGAGACGATTTCTTCTGTTTGTTGTGCTGAAATTTATTATAACTACCCACTACAATAAATTATAACACTTTATTATTCCAGATTAATTTTCAATAATATTGCTTTATTTATTATTGACTTTTGTCTCCTGCCACCAAGATATAGGTATCACAATTAATCTTATCTGAAAAAAAAAACATCATCTCGACTTTACCGAGTAAACATAGAGTTGTCTAAGGAGCAAAACATATATGGTGTTATTTACCCAATTTACGCTATAATAAAAAACATCAATTATTACATAATTCTTAATAATTCCCCAGGGTTCAGGGTAAGTTCTTTGTGTTACGAGAGTGTCAGAAATGGATAATTACTACGCTTTACAAATACCGAAAAATTAATAAATAATTTTGTTTATTTTTCATGTAGTATGTAGTTCCAGGAATTGCCGTAAGAGAGCAGCGTATATTTGTTTACTTTGAAAAACATATGATCAAATGATTATTTTTTGTTCTATTTCACCGTTCAAAACGAGTTTTCTTCTGGAATTATTACGAAAAAATGTTTATATTACCTCGCTCCGTATGGTTCTTACTGGATTGCAGCTTTTCTGTGATGAGGTCCGTCTTGCGTTATAAATTCCTTTTCGTCTGAAGTATTTTCAAATTGTCAACGAGAACTAGGCCGAACCATGTTGTATCCGCAGAAGGTTTTCATCCACTGTTTATTAATGTATATAACCATTTAATTTGGATTAATCAGGTATAATTAGATAGTGGTCACTCTGTTTGTTAATCCTGCGTTAATTTCAATTCCTCCAACGTCCCAAAAAAGGTTATTTTTTATAATTTTAGTCGCATCGTTTCTTCAACTCTCCGGTTTAGTTCAAAATTTTTTATATCTTAACAATACTTGTTATTTTTCATCACTCTTAGTAACACATAGTATTTTTATTATGTAGGCATTTCATAATTATTATAAATTTATATTCTATTTATGGAAAAATAATTCCTTTCCATTCCGGTTTCTACACCCATTTAATTTACATAATAAGTTTTGGTTAATTTTTTATGACATTGTATATAAGTATTATATCATTTTATTATCTTTAAATAAACTTACATATTATTTATTTAGTCTCGAACAGTATTCATACCCGGCACTACTTCCTGTTGCCATTTCCCTCATAGTATTATTTTCATTTATTATGATCTTTTGGTAATTAAATTTTTATGTCCTTTAAAACTAACCCTGGGTTTTCTTATAATCTAACACAATTATTTGAAAAAATATAATATTAACTTGGGTATAACAATTAGTTGTTCATACAATATAAATAATACAATAAACAAAATAAACTACAAGATCAGTTAGTATTATAGCATACTTTCATAGTTTTATAATTTCCACACACATAACACAGTTTGGTAATACTTTACTTTCACTTTTATTTTTTACCTCAATGGGTACACTAGAACTCACTTTGCACTGTATACCACTCGAATTGTTTATCATATTGAGTGATATAATTTAATTTTGAGCGAGCCATAGGTTACCCATTTCTGACATTGATGTTATTATGATTTAGTTTATTGGGACAGGGTTATGTAACGTTACAATATATATATATATATTCAAACACTTTCTGCTACGTCCGTTTCTTGATGTACGTATATATTTTATAATGACTTTACCTCAAGATGTTTTCTCCCTATTTAAAACATGTTACGGGAACCCAAAATAAAGAAGTTGGGAACATAAGGCTTCCCGAAACATGTTCCAAATAGGGAGAAAACATCTTGAGGTAAAGAGTCATTATAAAATATATATATATATATATATATATATATATATATTGTAAACATCTTGAGGTAAAGTCTTTATAAATATTAAATATATTTTATACATCAAGAAACAGACTAGCAAAAAGTGTTTGACTTATTATTTGAAATACTGTCTTTATGATTCTGCAACTGATGAGAGACGCAAACTCGCGTACTATTTATTGACACTGTATCATAGAACATTGACCCTACATTATAGTGTTATATTTGTCACAACAAAGTTACTTGTTGACATTTAATCACTGGGTTGAAATATCATTATCTCATTCACACCATCAAAAATCAATATACTTAAATCCAGAAAATTCCTGACGACATCGGTGGGAAATACTAATTATCACCTCTCTTTTTAATTCGTATATAGACGATGTCATATACAATTGGCAGATGAACCTTCAGGAGCATTTTGTGATTGGTAACTGTGTAGTTGCACTTTGTTGCTTGCTGATGATCAGGCTATCCTGTCAAGCTAAGAAAGCGGCTTGCAGATATCTATCTGTACACTCACTATGGATGTGCAACGATTTCTGTACGAATGTGCAAGGATTTCGGATTACAGGTCTCCACATTGAAGACAAAGATGATGACTTTTCATGGAGTTTATCCCATACGAGCAAAAATTGTTGTAGATGGTACTATTCTGGAGCAGGTCAGTAATTTTTAATATCTAGGCTACAATGTGTCTTACATGACAGACAATGACATGGTGAGTAAACGACAAACGTCAACATAGGCCTATGTGCGAGACAATCAGGAGAACTCTAAAATCAACGAGGAAGGAAACACGTCTGGAGTTTTACAAGGTGACAGCCCTCCTCGCACTTCAATTTGGGTCTGAGAATTGGACTTTAACGAAATCCAAGGCCAGTCGTACTCAAGCGGCCGAAGTGAGATTTCTTACGCACATAGCAGGATATACTCTACAAAATCGCAGAAGAAATGCAGATATACTGAATATTCGATAGGATTGTTAAATATCGGTTAAAATGGTTGGTACATCTTAACCGAACGGGTAACTGTCGCATTCGTAAACAACTATGAATTATAAGCCGACAGGACGGAGAGATGTGGGGCGTCTGAAGAAGCGTTGCAGTGACCAGCGAAGTCTATCTGCTTGGGACCGGAACAAATCATTTTTGGTTCAGTCTTTGTTGAGATGATATCGGTGGACAGCCAAATAAAAATTTATGTTCGTATAACTTGCAACTATTGCCGCTACCAACAACGTGCTGTGATTATATTGGACGTCAGCGTTTCCATGCCGTATGTATGCCATTCGATTAGATCTTCTTTTTCTTTACGAAAACGTTTTGAGTGATTATACTGTCACGTGCTACGAATACAGACAGCACGACTGGTAGAAGGATAACCGGTTTGTAAAACCGAAGTATATGGTTGAAGAATCTTAAAATAATAAAAAGTTCCAGTAAAATAAAAGAGTATACTCCTTATAAATGAGAGCGCGTTATCTACCTGAAGGAGCTGGGTCCGAGGAACGTGGATTTAAGTAATTCTTTGATTGTCACTATTAGTTAGTGAAGTGTAATAATATTAGTTTTGTATTACTAAATTGTTTTACGAAATACTGAAGTTTAATATCAGTATTTTAATGTGTTTGTAAGTAATGGGTACGTATTGTATTATTGTGTTTATGTATAATAACTGATGTGTTAAGTTAAAGACGTTCAATGTTAAACCTGAAGATTGTCATAATCTAGGGACGTGATAAATGTTATTTGTTATTCTTTGTCAGTCATGTAGATAGTGGCCTCTCCGCAGACACCACAAGCGTTTCAACATCTGCTCAGAGACGGAGTTCACCTGCAAGAAGTCGTCTTAAAAAAATAAATTTGGAGTGTGTTAATCTTAAATGGCATATAAACTTACTTTTCATGAATAATCTTCGTATATAAATAAATAAATATAAATAAAATTAAACTATTTATTTACCAAATTCATAAATAAATTTATTATCAATAACTTATTATTTTCTTTAAAATATTTACATTTCAAAATTTCCCGATTTCCTAATCTCTGTTGTGGAATTAATTAACAAGAGCTGTGAACTGAAAATCATTAACCAAACTGTGACGTTATAGTGACTGTTATGTCAGCACTGTATGAAAGCACGAAACGAGACAGTATGCAGACCCGTGTTTGTTATTTAGTCAGCTAAAGTAACGGTATGCCCTGTATCCTAGAGAATAACGCCAGAGGATATTCTCTAGAATAAACGTAGGACATTCAGCTCAGTGTATCCATTCATATGTTACTTGCACACGAATGTAACGTTGTTAATAGCATAACGATTAATAAGGTAGCTTAGAATTAAGTTTCTCATAATATTTTGCACTCCTTATCTTCTCTGGTGATATTTGTACGTTACTTATTGAAACCACTGCTTATAAGACAAATAACATGACAACAGAGTTATTGCGAGCGTTCCATCATAAGTAGTAAAGCGAAGCCCAAATCCAGCAACACTAAAAAACTGCTTCCATGTAAGAAGACTAAACGCAAATGCAGCTATTCACATGCCAAGTCGTTTTTCTGCGCTTGGAGAAACAAGTTTATACGTATGCATTAGCTGAACAAATTGCGACTACCCAAGTTGATCAAAGTTTCTTGTTCTAATTCATTCGTAATTCCAGTGAATCTCACAAACGTATGTTGAAGCCAGAAAATGGTATCACATGTAACATGAAAATTACTGTTACACGTTCTCTGGTATCTCTATACATGACAAAGTACAGAGGAACGAAGAACCAAAAATATGGAAAACATATATAAAATAATTCTGGAATATTGGTGTGGAGATAAACGCATTTTTTCTTTTGGTTATACAGACAATGGACGCGTAAGCAATCCAAAATTAGGAATCTGTAAATAACAATAAAATCCCCATATTAACTAAAATTTTGTAAAAGTGTAACTGATCCACATTGTGAGCCCTGATGGATCCACTCGAATCTTGAGCGAGAATGTTTTATTAAGTCGCAGAGAATTAGGTGGCTGGGACATGCTTGGAGAATGGAGAGACCTGAAACACAAGAGCTATCACTGAAGGGAAACGCTTAAATTCTAGGCCTAGAGGAAGACCAAGAAAACGGTGGATGAAGTGTGTTGAAGAGGATCTAAGTGTTATGGGGATTAGGATATGGGAGAGAACAGGATGGGATGGTGTACGATTGTTGAGGGGACTTAAGGATCATGAATATTACGAGATGGGAGAGTATTGCTAAGAACAGGAGTGAATGGTGTAGTGTATGAGGTCAAATCTCAGAGAACAGTGGTTCTCAACCTTTTTAAGTCCGGGACCGACCTTGAAGGAAGTTACACTTCATGGAACCCATAAGCATAGGCGTCGGCTGAATTACTTGTAGGAGTGTGTACCCAGTTTATTGCTAACATGGAGTACTTTGAGCCTTATTTTACGCTTAAACAAATTATACATACTTAATTCTAGAAGTGTAAATATGTAATAGATATTTAAGACTCAGAAAAAATTTTCGAGTCCGACTTCGCGACCCACCAAACGCCCCCTCGGAACTCAGCAGTGGGTCGCGCCCCATATATTGAGAAACGCTGTCGTAGTGGGATGTAAAGTCAGATTAAGAAGGAAGTGTACATCAAAGTAGAGTAAACCGAATGCTTATGATACGGTAATAAGGAATACAATGTTACTGGGTCGGAATCACGGCTAATAATAGATAGGATGTGAAATTGTATTAGAAGAGTTTACCGGGCTGTTTGGCTGTGGTCTATGATTTAAAGACAAACCAAACGTTTCGACAGCACCACTGGCTCCCATCATCAGTGGAATTCAAAGAATTCGAGACCTCCTGAACATGGGTTGTTATCGTCAGGCTCACAGTACTGTGGAGCCTTTACCACAGTACTGTGGGCCTGACGATAACAACCCACGTTCAGGAGGTCTCGAATTCTTTGAATTCCACTGATGATGGGAGCCAGTGGTGCTGTCGAAACGTTTGGTTTGTCTTTAAATCATAGACCACAGCCAAACAGCCCGGTAAACTCTTCTATTACAACTGACACCGGCCGTGAAAGCCTTAGAACAATTTTAGGATGAGAAATATTCACTGCTTTTAAGATTAATGGATGTAATGAAAAGGTCATGTCGAATACGTGAATAGGTTTTGTACGTATTGAAAGGAGCTGATTGTGTAAACAAACCAGTACTAGAAAACGTAGACAACTTATTTGGTATAGAGACAATAAGAATGTATGGCCGAAAAAGCTAAAGAGCAGTGTTACTCTCAGTATTGTTTTCTTCAGAAGTAGTAGTAGTAGTAGTAGTAGTAGTAGTAGTAGTAGTAGTAGTAGTAGTAGTAGTAGTAGTAGTAGTAGTACTGATAAAAAAGATAACATTAAATTTCGAAAGCGCTTGGAAGCATTAAATAACGTGTTTAAAAAGTGGTTTATTAAATTAATTAATATAGATATATAGAAGCGTAAGCAAAAATTATAGAACAACAATGAAAAGTGTGTTCATAAACAATTACAATCGATCCTCGTCCTTTACCTTGCATGGCCACATCTGCACTGATCATGTATCCCGATGTTCCTCTACAGGGGCGTATTTGCGGAGGGACGAACGGGACCGCACCCCCCCCCCCCAGAGGGTCGAAAAAAGTTGACGAATTTTGTTAATCTCTTAATTTTTAGTCTATTTTATTATTTTTCAGCCTTATACGCTAATATAGTTGTAACTCTTTCTTAAATATACAAACTGGTTTATTACACAGCACTTACTGTACGTTTGAAATATGAAATATAGGAAAATCAATTCGGTCAATAGATATCTTCTAAACAATGTTTTAGTAACGCGTATTTTTATTGTGTTATTACCGTTTACTTTAATGGGATTTATTTAAGGGTATTATCACACGTTTTCCAACCACTTTAAAGTTAGCCTTCTTGTTATTTCTTTTGTATGAACCCGACTCGATCAGACACCCCCCCCCCCGAAGGTCAAATTCTAGATACGTCACTGTTCCTCGAGGGTTGCGAAAGGCATAAATTGATGATAATATTGTAAAATTCCACCTGCCTATTTGACCACCACGAGCACCAAAGTCGAACATGTATAAAACGCATCTGTTGTAGACAAATATATGTGAAATCCAAGTAAAGCATAAACTACTGACCACAGAAACTATATGAAACAAGATAATTGGTTAAATTTCCTTAGTTCAATGCTGAAAGGATCGAACACTGCAATCGGTTTCTGATTGGCTGGCAAACCTGTTGAGTGGCGTGTGTGTTGACACAGGATGTGGCCGCCGAATTGACACAGACACCACTGAGATCCTCAGGCGAAACACCTGCAAAATCTGTGCGCACATCATTAGTCCTCCCGGTCGTTCCTGCTATTTTGATTTTACAAATTAGCATTAAACCTGCTGTGTGCTTTATTTTCAAACAAATAGATTCTCACTGCAGCGATCCTTCTTCAAACAACTGATACTTTCGCTAGTTAATATCATAATTGAATTTTCGATGCACCGGATTTCTGCTATAATGTATTTTTAGAATATATACGTGGTATGAAAAATGTGCTGAAACTGCATAATATGATAGAAGAAACGCAGTTACGTCTGTGTTCGTGCACGCGCGGGCGTTTTATAGACGTGATTACTGCGTTTAATGTGCTGAATGTCTGCATAATATGATAGAAGATACGCAGTTACGTCTGTGTTCTTGCACGCGCGGGCGTTTTATACACGTGATTACTGCGTTTAATGTGCTGAATGTCTGCATAATATGATAGAAGAAACGCAGTTACGTCCGTGTTCTTGCACGCGCGGTCGTTTTATACACGTGATTACTGCGTTTAATGTGCTGAATGTCTGCTTAATATGATAGAAGAAACGCAGTTACGTCCGTGTTCTTGCACGCGCGACCGTTTTATAGACGTGATTACTGCGTTTAATGTGCTGAATGTCTGCATAATATGATAGAAGAAACGCAGTTACGTCTGTGTTCTTGCACGCGCGGGCGTTTTATACACGTGATTACTGCGTTTAATGTGCTGAATGTCTGCATAATATGATAGAAGATACGCAGTTACGTCTGTGTTCTTGCACGCGCGGGCGTTTTATACACGTGATTACTGCGTTTAATGTGCTGAATGTCTGCATAATATGATAGAAGATACGCAGTTACGTCCGTGTTCTTGCACCGCGGGCGTTTTATACACGTGATTACTGCGTTTAATGTGCTGAATGTCTGCATAATATGATAGAAGAAACGCAGTTACGTCTGTGTTCTTGAACGCGCGGGGGTTTTATAGACGTGATTACTGCGTTTAATGTGCTGAATGTCTGCATAATATGATAGAAGATACGCAGTTACGTCTGTGTTCTTGCACGCGCGGGCGTTTTATACACGTGATTACTGCGTTTAATGTGCTGAATGTCTGCATAATATGATAGAAGAAACGCAGTTACGTCTGTGTTCTTGCACGCGCGGGCGTTTTATACAGGTGATTACTGCGTTTAATGTGCTGAATGTCTGCATAATATGATAGAAGATACGCAGTTACGTCCGTGTTCTTGCACCGCGGGCGTTTTATACACGTGATTACTGCGTTTAATGTGCTGAATGTCTGCATAATATGATAGAAGAAACGCAGTTACGTCTGTGTTCTTGCACGCGCGGGGGTTTTATAGACGTGATTACTGCGTTTAATGTGCTGAATGTCTGCATAATATGATAGAAGAAACGCAGTTACGTCCGTGTTCTTGCACGCGCGGTCGTTTTATACACGTGATTACTGCGTTTAATGTGCTGAATGTCTGCTTAATATGATAGAAGAAACGCAGTTACGTCCGTGTTCTTGCACGCGCGACCGTTTTATAGACGTGATTACTGCGTTTAATGTGCTGAATGTCTGCATAATATGATAGAAGATACGCAGTTACGTCCGTGTTCTTGCACGTGCGGACGTTTTATACACGTGATTACTGCGTTTAATGTGCTGAATGTCTGCATAATATGATAGAAGAAACGCAGTTACGTCTGTGTTCTTGCACGCGCGGGGGTTTTATAGACGTGATTACTGCGTTTAATGTGCTGAATGTCTGCATAATATGATAGAAGAAACGCAGTTACGTCCGTGTTCTTGCACGCGCGGTCGTTTTATACACGTGATTACTGCGTTTAATGTGCTGAATGTCTGCATAATATGATAGAAGAAACGCAGTTACTTCTGTGTTTTTGCACGCGCGGCCGTTTTATAGACGTGATTACTGCGTTTAATGTGCTGAATGTCTGCATAATATGACAGAAGAAACGCAGTTACGTCTGTGTTCTTGCACGCGCGGGCGTTTTATAGACGTGATTACTGCGTTTAATTACACAACATGCAATAAATTCGTTACTTACGCTAAAAAGTTTCACTTATGCTTATTAAGAAGAATTTTTGTTTTCGTAGCAATAGCATTATTCTTTTTCGTAGAAGCAATTAAATTTAACATACATTGTATATTTATGAAGGTCTACTTTGATTTAATACTTATTATAAATGCCGTTTTACATTATTTATTTTATACATAGTGATTGTAACTTTCCAGTAAACGAAAATGACATTATGTGTAAATGTTTTACACATGGTGACACAGTGTAAATGTCATCCGAGAAGATAAGATGACATAATTACTTAATACCAAATAAAACAATTAATAATTACGCAACTGTGTGTGTTTATGTGCAGTATCCAAATAAACATATAGGACTACTATGTCTCGAGAACATAGTGATCTCTTAGTAAATGATGAATCACATTTCCTTATTTTCATAAATGCATTAATTCTAAATTACTACCTGCAATCTAATTCTAAATAGAATTATTGTAGCAGACTTGCTATACTGTTTATGGGTCATAATAGACTGAAGAATACTGATGTGAGGTCACTGAAGAGACGTGCTAGCTTTCGAATCTTAACAATGGCAGAACAAATGTAAACTCCATTTCTAAACGTTATGTATGTATCTCGCGCGTGCATATAAGAAGAAAAGTATGGGAAGGAGTAACCCCCGTTGCTCTTCATCATGTATATTGAATAATCAATGAAAAGAGCATGAAAGAGAGGGTAAAAGGTATAAACACTAGAGGGAAAGTCAGAATGTTACAGTGTGTGGATATCGCAGTGTGGCAGCATGGAATGAAGATTGACAGAGGAATATAAAAACAATCGACCTGACTTAGGAAAAATCCGGATGAGATTCAATAAATGGAACACTTGAATGATGGTCGCTCGATAGTAAGTCACCAAATATGCACTGGTGTAACCTTTCAGCTGTTTCGGATGTAAACTTACATAAGGTGGGACATTTATAGAATCAACCAGACAATAGAAGCAGGGCAACATCAGGGAAAGAGGTGTGGTGAAATTAAAGCCCTAGCTAGAAACAGGACAAGACGGCGATCATTTCTTGCGGCCTATGCGCAGTTAAAGGAAATTAAAAAAAACTTGGCGTAATATAGGAGAAAGAATACGGGAGATCTTAATGACTTTGTCTATGCGTGGAGTGTAGCATTGTACAGAACCAAGACCTGGATCGTTAACAAAAATGATATACAGTGATGCGGGATGGAGGAGGATAAAGAAATCTTCGATGGATGAATTGGATAAATAAATGGAAAAAGAAGAATTTCGAAACCCATAAACAGAAGGAGGAAGTGGTCAGGTTATACGATGACGCATAATGATTATGTTGTTAAGCTGCTTTAACAGAGGGAAGAATGGAAGAAAGCCAAGGAGGTAGTTTGCATGAGTATGATAGAAAAAGTGGAAATTATGAATTACTAGGAGATGAAAGAAGTTACTAATGAGTAGTAAACTCTGGCGATACAAAGTAATCATCCACCAGTGACCAGTCACTTGGGACAGGGCAAGAGACAAGAAAGAGTGTAACATAAGGTTCATGCATGCATGTGACGCTTGATGTGACCAATGCGTACATCCATCTACATAATGCAAAGTATTTTGCATTTAATAATTTTTATAATTTGATGTAGGCTACAAAGGATAATACCATATAAAGTAAACGATTCATAAGTCAGAACTGCACAAAATTATAATAAAGAATAGGCGATTCGAAGAGGTCTTTGAAGAATTACACGTTGTACCGCGAACAATTGGTACTTTTTAATTAATTACGGATTCTATTATAATAATAAATCTATTATTGAAATTTTTAATGAAAGTATTTGTTATTATTGTAAATATGTATACACAGTAAATGGGTTGTAAATACAGTCTAACCGCATGCCTATAGTGCGAAATTCTAAACACAATATTACGCTTACATATATTTCTGAATACGTTCTAACAATCATATTCGCGCCTCCTAATGAAACAACACTCAATTAATTATGTTCGACTTCCAGCTGAACTGTCAAATTTTTCTTCACGAAATGTAGAGAATACGTCTGCCTACTTTGCAAAAGCCAAGTATATTCTCATCGTTATAAAGTTAAATTTTTTTTTATTTATAAGGTCGCTGCAACAGCAACGGTCATTAGCGACCACAAAAATAAATTTGTACAGATTCTTAAACAGATGTATTAACATATAGTAAATATTTGTTTAAATACCAAATAGTGTAAACAAATGAGACAGATAAAAATATTTAACAAATAACAGTATTAGTTTAACTGATGCAAAATAAAATGAGAAATTTTAACCCTCCACAACACAAACAATATAAATACACATCATGCACATAAATAAATATAACTAAATATACATATACAGTAATAAATATAACACTAAGTAACAAAATATAACAACTATATAACAATAAGTCATAATAACATATCAGTCCATTAACTTAATTACACAATTTTTAATGTTCTTATAATTTTCTTAGTTCCTACCTATATTGCTGTTAACAACTGAATCTCCTTTAAGAGGAGAAGTATGTTGGCGGCTCCAGTCTTGTCATTTAAACTTTTTCGAACATCTGCAGTGATATTAAATTTGCTTCGTAGATGTTGAAGAGCAGGGCACTCTGAAACAAGATGGAAAGCTGACAAAACCGTGCCACAGCGATTACATCTCGCAAGAGGCTTTCTTGTGAAAATGTACTTGTGAGACAGTAGCGTGTAGCCGATGCGGAGTCTTGTTATGACCACTTGATTTCTCCTGGAGTCTGTAGCAAGTGAGTGCTAGTCGTAAATATTTTTCCTCACTCGGAATAGCTTGGCGGGTGGTGACTTAAGCCATTCATCATTCCAGTGCTCCAGAAGTTTTAAATGCAGATATTTCTTAAGGTCATTGTGGGATAGTTTGTGAGGATGATATTGACTCGACGTAGCAGTTTTCGCAGCCCTATCAGCCATCTCGTTGCCCTTAATTCCGATGTGCGATGGTATCCAACTGAAAATAATTTCCTTGCACTGTCTAGTTGAGATATCAAGGGTTATGTTACTTATGTCTTGAATAATGGGTTCTTTGCTGTCCTCCTGCTGCAGACTATCTAAAACACTTCGAGAATCTGAGAAGATAATAAACTTGGAGCCCATGGAATCTTTTATTATTTCCAGTACTGAACGAATTCCATATGCTTCGCAGAAAAAAAACGAGCAGACCCTGTCCAACCTGAATAAGTATTCATGTCCAGATAATATTACTGCACATCCATTGTTTCCGTCTGTACGAGAACCATCCGTGAACATATGAGTGTACTCTGCGTATTTATCAAGTTTTTCGTAGAACTTAGACAAGAAAATGTACGGAGTTGTAGTAGCTTTTGGGGATCCTGAGATTATGTTATCAAATTTGAGAGGTTTACGACACCAAGGAGGCTCTGGTGGATGTTGCTGGGTGAAAACAGAAGGAAAATGAGTGTTTAATTTGCGTAGGTAGATATTAATACTTCATAAAATGGTTTGGGTAGGGTTGGGCGTTCAGCAAATTTGTCGCTGTTCCTATTTGAGAACACATTAAGACTTACAGGGTTATCAGGATTTGAAGCTGCTCTTGTGTCAAATGACAGACAGAGTTTTATTCTTCTTATTCTAAGCGGATATTCATGAGACTCGGCTAGAATGCTGTTAATCGGCCTAGTTCTAAACGCTCCTAGGGCCTGGAGTAGGGCGGATGTATGTTTAGTCTCCAGAGATTTTAAAATGGTTTGTTTAGGTGAGCCATATATTATTGCTCCGTAATCCATTTTTGACCTTATAAAGGCTTTGTAGGTGTTCATGATTACGTCTTTGCTGGCACCCCAGTTGCATGATGCGATTGATTTAATAAGGTTCATTCTCCTTAAACATTCACCTTTTAATGTCCTTATGTGAGTACCCCATGTGAGTCGCTGGTCGAACGTGAGACCTAATATTTTGATTTGATTTGATCGTCTAATTTCTTTGGTTCCAAGTGACTTTATATTTCTTGAATGTTGTCTTCTGATGCGAGAAAAAATTATATATTCAGATTTTGATTCTGAAAATTTAAAACCCGTGTTTTGCGCCCAGTTAGTTAATTTATTGAGTGTTTCCTGAATGCAGTCCGTAGTGGACTGGATGTTGATTCCTTTGCACAGAAGCGTTAAATCGTCGGCGAAAAGACATTTTTGGATGGGCTTTGATATTACAGAACAAATTTCATTAATAGCAATTAAAAAGAGAGTGGCACTAAGTGGAGAACCCTGTGGCACTCAGTTTGAGATTTTATATTTATCTGATAATATGCCATTCACTCTTACCCGGATCTCTCTGTGCTGTAAGAAGTTTATTACAAAGTTAAGTAAATATCCCGTAATTCCAACATTTTTCATAATGTATACAATTCGTCCTTCCATACCAGTTCATAAGCTTTTTCCAGATCTAACCAGACGGCAACACAATGTTCGTTATTTATAAAGGCCTCGCAGACATTTGCTTCAATATTTATTAAGTGATCTAAACTAGATCGAGATTTTCGAAAACCGCTCTGATGCGCTGATAAGAACTTAATACTCTCCAAGTACCACTGTAATCTTCTGTTAATAATTTTTTCTATTAACTTACATAAAGTACAGGTAAGAGCAATTGGACGATAGTTTTCAGGTTTACAATGATTTTATTTGGCTTAGGGAGTGGGATAACTATCGCTTCCCTCCATTTATCAGGGAATGTTCCGGAACACCATATAACATTGAACAAACGTATAAGGAATGTCAGTGCTGCTTCAGGAAGATTTTTAAGAAAGATGTTATGGATACCGTCTGGCCCTGGACTAGAATTTCTACATTTCGATTGAACATTCTTTAGCTCCTTTAGAGAAATAAGGTGATTAATTTTGAGATCCGTAACTGCGCCTGTTTTCGTGATTTTATTTATCGAAATGTAAGATGTTTTTTTGATTTCTTGAAAAACTGGGTCGTAGTTGGTGTCGCAAGAGTTTTTAACAAAATTGCAGCTAATGTATTAGCAATGTCTTCCGGTTGTGAAATTACCGTCCCGTCTTCTGCAATTAGTACTTTAGTCCCGTTCGATACTGTGAGGCCTTTTATATTCTTAAGTTTCTTCCACACATCGGTGGTCGGTGTCTGATTAGTGATGGATGAAACATATGAAGTCCACGCCGCCCTCTTGCATTGTTTGAAGGTTCTACGAGCCTTCCCTCTATATCGCTTGTATTTTATCTATCTGGTTATCATAAGTTTGGTGCCTTCTGTAAGTATTATAAGATTTACGCATTAAACGATGGACCACCTTGCATTCTTCATTCCACCACGGAACTCGTGACTTGGTACCCTTATTGGCGGTTTTTGGAATACTCTGATTAGCAGCAGTCAGTATTAAATTAGTAATTATCTCAACTTTGTTGTTAACTGTTAAATTTTCTGGTTCGTATTCACAAAGAGCGCTTAAGTAATCCGTGATTATGTTTCGGTATTTTTCCCAATTGGCTTTATTGAATTTCCATTTACGCTGGGGTATTAGGTTAGGGCCTCTATGATGCATTTCCAAAAAAATAGGAAAGTGATAGGAAGTGACCACTGCCATAGAGATCACAAGAGACTGTCCAGCTGAGTAGATGGGCTATGGAAGGGCTGCAAAGTGCGAGGTCAATCGAGCTAAATTTGTTGTACGACATATTTAAATGAGTATAATGATTTTTGTTCAATATTATAAGGTTTGTGTTTTGTATTATTTTCTTGATGACCCTTCCGCGCTTATCTGTTTTGTAAGAACCCCAGATAAAGCTATGACTATTAAAATCCCCTACTATCAGAAAAGGTTTGGGTAGTTGATTTACAATACCCGTTATGTCATTATCAGAGAAATTGTACCAGTTTGGTAAATAAACATTACAAATCGTTAACAAACCGATAGGGAGTAATACAGACACAGCTATCGCCTCAATATCAGTATTTATTGCGACGTTTGTTTTGCTGAGTTTGCTGCTAACATATATGGCGACTCCACCACTAGCGTGTTGAGAGTTAGTTCTGTTTTTGAAAGTAGCTGAATAATTTTTTATTTTTGCATGGTAACTCTCTTTAAAATTGGTTTCCTGTAGGCAGATAACGTCAGGAGAAAATTTTTTGATAATCAGTTCCAAGTTTTCTTTTTGTGAATAGTACCCGTTGATATTCCATTGTAAGATAGGTTGTTTCATGACGTGTGGGAAGCAGTGTTGATTTTTTGTAGAATTGAAGTGGGGGGAGTAGTTTCATCACCACTTGAAAACGATGTGTCACTTTCAGATTCCTTATTGATGCCTATTGAAAGTTTGTTTATAATTCTCGTAAAATTGCTTTTGATTTTCCTTTCGGTAAGACGCTGGTAAGTGGCTTTGAGTAAGCAAATTAATGTTGGGATGTTCTCAGTGAATTCAAGTGTTAATTCATGCAAGTCAGATTTTCCCTTAGCTCTTTCGAGAAATGTCTTGAGCTAATTGTAGTTTAGAATATATGGATTATTTTCACTCTCGTAAGCTTTTTAGCGGTTGAAGCTGATTGTCTAGAGGATCAAGACTTGCACAATCAGAAGATGTTGGTACTATTTGCTTTTGTTTCTTGTTACGGGTTTTAGTTATTATGTTATTTTCTGGGCAACCTGGTGAATTTTCTTCAGCACTTGATGTTGTTAATGAAAGCGTACGTTTGGTTGTATTTCTAGTGAATTTCTCTTCGTGTTTAGTTTATTTACTTGCTTCTAATGACGGGTTGACAGTTCCTACAGGATTTTTCAATGCGGGAAAACTTTGTTCCGGTACGGTATTGTAATTCGGAATGTTTTTATTAAGTATAGTATGCTGTTCCGCTTCTAATTCGTTTGTCTTGTGTACATTGTTGTCACAATTTTTTGCCAAATGTCCTAATTGCTTGCAGAGAAAACATGATATCATATCTGTTGAGGGGTAAATCCAGTAAACTGTGTCTTCATAATTAATTCTTATTGATGGAGGTACTTTAGAAACGTCTTCAGGGTGAATGTAAATTTGCCTTCGAAAGCTCATGACGTGGGAGAAGCCCGGTTCAGACACCTGCTCTCAGAAATGAAGTTGCCGCTCCCAACCGTATATCACGGTTCTTAAGTTCGTCCTCGAGGACGTTGTGGGGAATAACAGAACACACATTTGATCAAATCAGTCTCTTGTATTTGGTTAGAAGAGGCTTAATTGTAAGTATGTTGTTGCCTAAGGATATAGATCTCTTTTGATCGGTAACTTTCTGAACAAATTTCTTTGCTTGAAAGATATATACAGACTCTGTTCATTGAGATCTTGGAGGCAAATCTAATATGGGATGGGACTATAATTTTTCCTAACGCTAATATGTAGTCGTTGATTGGTATACCTTCGATTGACTCTAATACTATGGCTTGATCCTTGGTTGGGAAAACTTCTTTTTGTGTAGCATTGGCATAACTACGTTTCTGTTGTTCAGTGGACTGTGATTGATTATTTTGAATAGAATTAGGCATTGTCAACCTTGGAGACACGCGTGCGTGTACTCCACAAGACTCTACCAGTTTTATGCCCTTATAATGATGTTGCACACGTGGCTACTACCTACAGTGTACTCTGTTTATACTCCCTTGGATAGTAATAAACGTTATCTCACAGCACAACACAATTCACTTACAAACCGGTATACGCAACCACTCTCCGCGGCTGCTCGCCGTAAACTGAGTTAAAATTTTAGAACGATCATTACAACACTGTTTAAGAATAATATTTTTTCCCGAAAACTGTAGAAATTGAAAAATTTCAGACGCTAACTGACCCGTTACCAATTCGAATCAGTAGCTTGATGTTACGTATGAAAGCCATTTCTATCTAAAGTTCACAATTTGAACATGCAAATCTTTGTTTATATTTTCATATGTTCATAAACACGTGCGCATACACGTCACACATTTTTAAAAAAATGTATTGGTCGACCTGAAAACACTAATCCCGATAAATAAATTTCCAAATTATTGACGATTAAATTTTAAAAACTTGGAAATGTTTATAAATTCATCTTACAATAACATTATAATAAAAATATTTATTTCAGAGTTTTATACTTTTTACATTATGAGTTAGCCTACATTCACTTACTATTGAAATTGTTTAATGTAGGCCTATTGTTTTATTATACCTATTTCCTGTGATTAGTTATTAAAAAAATGTCAGTGTCTAACGATTTCATTGCGACAGTGTATAAAATAACCATCAGAAATGACAGTCGTTTTTAAAGTTTCAGGTCACACACGCGCATCTTTATGCTTGCAGGTTTTCTGCCACTTAACGTGTTCGTGGAGCTTCTGAAGTTTGGAAGCCACAGGCAAGATTGTATTTGGATTCACACAAATTTCCGAATATATATAACGGAACACAGGTAAAAGATGAATCATTACATGAATATTGTTCCGTTGGTGTATTGGCGTTTTAGTTTCCACGGTCTAACTACAGTGGCCAAAAATCTGAAATTATTAGATTTTAAATGTCTCCTCTACATCACGAAGTAGTGTAATGGCGCAGATGATCAGTTTAAGCAGCATACTAATGACTCTACACGCGCGCACGCACGTACAACACCATGTTGTTGTTCCAGTCAAAGTTCAGTGCCACTCGGGATAGATAATTCCTAGTTATCTTCTAATTATGGAACTGCCTGTAGCAATAACTCTGAACACGCAACGGAAAGCAGAAGTGATCATTTCTTGCGTGTCCGTGTCCGCATTATAAAGCGGAGGTAACATGAATTCGTTATACAGTACTTTATATTCTGTACACCTGTTTTTGACAGTTGCACGTATTTTGCTAAAACCAGTAAGTTGTTTAGTTCACGAACAGGAATTAGAAAATTAAAAAAGGAATAACTGCAAAAGAAGGCAGCTGAATATATTATGTCGGCGGTTCTGAAAACATTTACTTGGCACACTACTTTCCACTCTATAGAGGTCAGAGCCAGAGCCCTCTTAAAAAATATGTTTGGTTGCTTACTAACTGATGTTTTCCCGCACAATTTTAACACTGATGAAGGAAACTGCAAATACATAGCCGCATTCCATTGAAAACAAATTTCGTTATACAAAGCTATAATACCTAGAAACTGGACAAAAAAATTATTAAATCACACCACTAAGCACGATGGTCCACAACTTAAAGGTGGAGGGCTGAATTTAAAAATCCATGAAACACGTTGTTTACAAATATGTTTTTTGTTTTGATCACTTTTTTATGTAAACATCATGAAGAATTTTTGTTATATTCTTTAAAATTTAATATTTTTAATTATGAAGTAATGTTTTGAAAATGTGTATTTTCCTTTCTTTAGCACCTTCCTGATGAGCTTTTTATACCCCAAAATAATAGAATAACTCATGCATATTGTAACGTAACAAAATTGTAGTTACATATAAATAATACACAACACGTCGAATAAGAGTGTACCACGAACATGTTTGAGCAAAAATGAGAAAGAATAACTAAAAGTATAAAGCCAAGTGTGTATCCATATACAAATAATGTCGAAGCAAGCCAACGCAGGAGAAGGAAGAACTATAATAAAAGTATCATCAAAGTGATAGGAGGAGAATAGAAGATAAAAAACCAAACCAATAGTTAGCAACAAAGGCCCAATAGATCATACAAGTGAGGGGACATATCATCTATTACCATAAAAGTGAGGGGACATATTAACTAAGGAAAGTAAATCATCATACAAGTGAGGGGACATATCAACAATAGATCATACAAGTAAGTGGACATATAATTTAAGCAAAATAAATATGAACTGTGACAAATAAATATGAATATGATATAAATAATTATGTTATAAATATGATATAAATTATCATACAAATGAGGGAACAACAAATACCCTGTAAGTGATGAAAAATAAATATGAAAAAGAAGAAACCTGATAACTAGAAGAGGAGATGTAAATATTAAGAAGAAGAAGAAATGTATAATAAATAATGAAGAATATGTAACAAGAACAAGACAACAACATTCGCAGTGTAAGGAATGCACCACGACCAGGAAAATGATAAGGCAAGTGTAATGACTGCCAGATTAGTAATTATAATACCCTCCAACAAGGAAGAATATAATGAAGACAAGATGATTAAGAATCAAGTGTCGACAACTTAATAAGTAGCCACAAACAATGATAGTGAATATCTTATGTGAGTGCATCGATACATAGTAAAATAACACTACCCCAAGTAAACACCACAGACAATAAAAGTGTAATGTTTATAGAAGTGGAAGATAAAGAAGTGTTAACAAGTAGAAACAGTGATTACCAAGTAAACTACACAAGCATTTAGTGTACGATTCATGAACCAAGATTGTAACAAAATACAAACATAGTAAGACCACCAATATACTGAGATTAAAAAGAGAAATAATTGCTCAAAAACAACTGAAACAGAATATAAAATCCTTGATAAGATATATGCCTAAATATCAAAATAATAAAGGACAAAATATATATAATGTGATAACTAATGTATTGTAAATAAGACAATTTGTTATAGAGAGACAAGACAATTTGCCCAAACCAAAAAACAAACACATAATGTGTGTAACATAAATAAGTAAAAAATTAAGTATTGATGTATAAACAAATAGTATAAAATAGTATAAAATAGTGAGAACATTGTAATAGACAATAGTAATAACATATCATAATAAGATTATAATAATTAAGCAGAATGTTGAACAGGTTAGGATGTGTATTGTTGTCAAATCAGTAAGAGACACATAACCTCAACTGAGCAGGACCTACAACATAAAATCACACATAATAATTAGAAAAAGCAATCAAAAGTAATTGTTCAAAGCAAACAACCAAAATAAGACAAATGAGTAAGATAATGAACACAGTATAAGCTGAGAAACACAATTATATAATTTAAATTATTGAAACAAACAATAGCCAGATCAGCCAAAACACAAGGCGACTACCAGAGTTACACAAAATACACTATTAAAACTTGATAATAGAGAGGAAAATAATTTACCAGTAGTAAGTAGAGTACTCAATTCCTCTATGGGTATACTTAACAATCATTAAATGTATAAATTAATATCAAAATAATGATAAACAAATATACTTGACCAGTAGGACTAGATGCAAATAACCATCCTACTGAAATTTAGAGATATTTAAACCAACAGAAAGGTAGTACACACACTAGACAGACAATGTACAAGGTCTAGGTACACTTTAATAGATAAATATACATGCATTAAGTACAAACAATAACAAAATAAGAATATCAAAGTAACGGAATTGTGACATGGTGTATTTAAACCATACTATATGACTAAATGAAGCACTATATACAGAAATAAAGCTTCAACAAAGGTGTACAAACATGTGAAGTACAATTTGAATACCGGAGAAGTATCTTATGATAAGATAATATGTTAGAATAAGTAAATACAAGTGCAAGGACATGTATAGCTTACACGCCAAAAATGCATTTTACTAAAATTGTGAATATTTTAATATTTAGAAATAATTGGTAAGAGAAATGGACTCTGAACACCTAAATATAAATATTAGAATAAAATTACATAAAAATAAAGTGGAAAAGACTTAATTATATTAAGAACCATAATAAGTGAATTTTCGGGAAGTGAGCTAGGTTATTTATGAACGGATTTATAGCTTGTTTGGACTTTATAGAAAGACCCAAGTATCCGCAGAATAATGATACCAATAGTTTATTAATTAGACAAGTCATAAGAAAGTTATGAATAATAACAAATTTTCTGTCATTTCCAAAAAGGATTGAACGCGTCATAGCTTACTCTCAAACCCAAAGACTGATGCCAAAAAATAAAATTTTTAATGTTACTAAAGCGTTTGGGGTTGAGATTAAAGATTTTTCAACCAATGGGAAGAGCGAATTTTAGGAGACGCCAGAAACAACTTCGACGAGAAGCATCAATTGTTCTTGGACCATCAAAGCGAATGGAACGCACGTTAGTCAGTGACAAGATATTTGAATTTGTGCGCGTCCCCAAGTATAGTCAAGCATTGTAACCTAACCTAAGTTAACCTAAGTAAACAACCATTACGTGTGACAGTGCAAGAGTGATGTGATAAATAATAACCATCGCCAGTGTATAATAAGGGCAAGGGCGATGATGAGTGTTAAATGCAGGGAGTACTATTTATTAACAATATTAAAAAAAAAAAATGAAACCTAATAATTACCGATTGATAAATTTTATGTTGACACTACTCTAGTCAAGCACGGGTTATACATGACTAAATTAGTATACAATTGTCAATTAATAGGCATATGAGTAAAGGTTCTCGATTTTATTAATTGTATTGATTAAATAAAATATTATTGGCATTTTTAAAGAAAATAATAAACGAATTCAATATGATAACAAATGTCGAAAATAACAAGAGTGAATATAGACGCTAACTTGACTACGTCGATTGCTGAATCAAGTCATTTATAAATTAACATTCGAGAACAATCATTACCATTAATAAGCAATGCAATCACTTTAAATATATGTTATGTATAGTTTTAAGATTTTTTATAATATAAATTAAATATTTTAGTAACTCACTTTGAGCAACAGGTTAATCTAACCTATACAGTACAAACGTTCAATATCAACACTGAGTCATGTTTTAAATTTATAATCATTTGAAGAGACTCAGTTAATAAGAATTTATGACTTAAATAAAATACATTTCATTGTTAATACTTAGCCAAATAATATTATTTTGACACGCAGCGTTTATGAACGTGCATCACACCTATCTGAATAGCTAATAATTTTACACCAGTTGTACCATAATACGATAATTTCTGATATCGTATTTAAAGTTATTTTTTTGATATTTAATTATTCTGTATAAAATAATATTGTTATGTTTCAGCATTTTTGTAACTTGTATCATGTTAACTAAAAGAACACACGAATTTTGGTAACTATAACCAAAATGAACCAAATAAGGTTAGCAATAATATTGTATACCATATCAATGTTACCAGCCCTGAGCTGAAAGACTCTCATTAATTAATTAACTTGTTTTTTAACAATGATTTATTGTTTTAAAAGGATTTCAATTTGAATTAACTTAACGTTAATAAAGTAATAGTTCTTTTACCTGTGAATCAGTCTTATTATTTTTTCAAAATATGCACAAGAAGAGTTTATTTAAAGAGCAATTGTTTCCTAAGGTGGCAGCACGACAATCGAGCGGACAGTATTTGAATTTCAATTCAGTATCAAATACAAAATTATTTTATTTACTGTACACATACTAATACACAAGTGACATATTCTATAAATTGTGTTGTGACATTTCAGTGATACAGGGCCTATATTGGAAGACTGAGGACATTCACCGTTGGTAAGTGAAAAGGTAAACCTGCCAGAGTGCACCGAGAGAATTTTAACATTCCTTTTAAACAACTTTATAATAATTAAAATCATAATAACACTAAGAATCATTACAAAGTAACAAACCGTTTTATTATAACGTGACGACCCAACGCGGGGTTTGATTCCATAGAATATATTTAAAAAATTGCGTTATTATAATATATAAATTATATTGAAACTAAACAGTAAAATGCTATTTCTTCTCTGAAAAGTAGAAGTTAACGTTTCACACTAAGTATAAAGTTAGTTAAATCCTTAAATTTTTAGTGATCGTCAATCAATGAATGTTTTAGTGGATGGTTAGTGAGGATCGGTCAATAATAAAAAATTTTTAGCTATTTTGCGTTGACGTTTCGACAATATTTATTGTGCTCTTCAGGACCCGTGTATGAAATACAATAGAAATATCAAACATAACGAAACAATTAAATATTTGGGTGAACGTGTTGGTGTATGTGAGTGTGTACGTGCGTATGTATGTATCATTTTATATGTGAAGACTTATGATAGTTTGTTTACATGTTCAAATTATCTTTAAGAAAACGAGCAAATTATAATATGAGAGAACTTAATTTATACAGTATTACAATTTAAATTACTAACTGTAATGTTATTTTAATTAATTAAACAAACAGTAATCAACAATTGGATATTAGATTGGAACATAAATTGTTTATACCTACAACAGTTAACATATAGCAAAGTAATATATTACCTATTACTAAAACAGATTAGGAGATGTTCACTACGTAATTATTAAAAGTTATTTTTACCATGTTTCACTCCCTACTGGTGTTAACAAACAATCATAATTTAGAAACATACAATTTACACAATACTGTAAAACATTATGACTTAAATCAGATAGTTGACGAAGATTACAAACAAAAGTTTCTGGTAAACTTTACTAACAGGTAAACTTGGATAATAATTGTAATCATATTATAAAATATAGTCAAGAGTACTATAGAATAATGTAATTTATGTATGTGTCCACAATAACCCTTCTCTCTCACCCATTCTCCCCCTGCCAGTCCTTCTCACAGCCTCTCACTCTAACCTAAAATCGATCTATCACTCACTATCACCCCACTCTCTCTCTAATTTTACCAAGTTCCTGGGTCAGCTTCAGACGAACATTTAAACTAGAAAATAACTAAATTGTCTAGAATAGCCTATATTGAGGATCAAACTCCTGATTTTGCCACTGGAATGTTAATTCTCATACGAATACCAAGAGAAGACAAAGAAAAAGAAGTCCATAAAGAGGTGGCTGACCTTTTGTTTATTGAAAACTTCTCAGTGGCTTGTAACATTCTTGATGTCTGCACTGCTTATTTATTTTTCGTTCCTAACACTGCCAGTGACTGTGTTTGGTTGAGCGAACATTCTCCAAGCTGCAATTGATTAAAAATTATCTGTGCAGCATAATGCCTCAAGAAAGGCTGAGTGAGTTCAGAAATGTGGAACATGAAATTGCTAGATCAATTCACATTAATGAAATAATAAACACTTTTGTTTCTCACAATGCAGTTAGGTCATGAAAGCTTCAAATGAAAGAAAACTCAATTAAAATTGCTTGAATTTCATGTTACTATGGTTTTAATGACATTGATATATTGTTATTATATCCTGTAATTGGTAGAAATCTTCAGATTACACTTTTATTTTACTCTCTAAGTATTATTTTATTTTATAATATAAAATGTGTTTACATGAGAATATTTTTCTTTAATTCCAGTGCTAGTATTAGTAAAAAAAAAATACTGCAAAAAAATATAAAAGCAAATAAATAATATTGCAAATTATAAAGCTGTTAGCAGATGGTAGAAAGTTTGAAAGGCGAAACAAATTTTTGGTTTGTTTAAAAATATGAGATTAGTTAGTAAAGTGTACAGCACACAATTTAATATAAATATTCACTGTCTTCATGAATTTAAATTTAATAAAATTTGTACTTTTTTCAAGATGCATATAAGTTCACTACATAAAAAATTGTAATTGTTTACTACCGACATGTCTAATTATTAGTAGTTTTATACATTGATGAAAAACATAAAAATGTACTAAATAACAAACTATTAATTGAAACACAAGTTATATTTTGTTACTTGAGTATAGATCATACAAGAAAGAACAGCTATTCTGTTTAGATTATATAAGTTTAGAAGTTGCCACAGCTGCAAGGAGGGTTACAATGGCAAGAAATAAGTAAGGGTAGTAGGGATGGCCGCAAAGGATTCCTGTGGGGAACCAGAAAAAAGAGTTATGCCACTGGAAAGCATCTTGCAGAATCTGTCACTCTCCTAGTTTCTACAGAGAAGAAACTCTTTTGGTGTTGAGCCCTACAAGAAACATATTACCTATTCCTATCATTGATTGACAACTATCCTACAGGATAACTGATAATGAAAATATTGCAAAGTACGTAAGAGAAGAGAAAAATAGAAAGTGTATGCATATCTGACCTTTGCATGAAAAAAGCATGTATTCACAGGATAGGGGATTCCTCTACTCAACATACTCAGCCAAAAAAAGGAATTTTATCCAGTTCAGGTGCATTGTTCTTGTAATAAAGTATTGCCTAGAAACTGTGTACCCTCTACTTTTACATTATTATTCATTTTCTTTAGTTCTATAAAAACTGAAGGACCCTTTATATGAAGGTTTATTATTTTTATTTTTGGATAACAAATTACATTAAAATTTATTTAATGTACACAAAAAATATTTTAAAAATTTGACAGTATTAATTTTAATATTATACTTCTTGTTAATAGTAATGAGATGGCTTTTCCATTGGTTAATCTGAACCCATTAAGCTATATATTAAAAGACCACACTGTTAAACAGAACTATTAAAAATTATTCTGTGCGTGTGTGAATAGTATAACTTTCTCTGGTTAAAATTGCATGTTTTCTGGATGAACTCATTTTCTTTTGGTTGGTCTGATACTGGAAACTGAAAATCTGATTGACCATAAGGACAACAAAAAATGAAATTAAAGTGCTCTTAACATTGTTTGCTTGTTTACTGCATAATACATACCCATATTATTAAACAAAAATGTATATGTATAAGTAATCCACTTTCTACACATAGTTTACGTGAATTCTTATCCAAACTGTTACTTTTTTTGATATCTAAAAGTATGTTTTTTTTTACAATACTTTCACTTTGGGAAGACATTTCAAGTTCAAACAAAAATATAAAAATTACCCACATTCCACACCAAATACCATTATTACATTTCTGTGAAAAGCATATTCCAAAGTTATCAACATATTTGAGAACAATGAATCATCTTTTAACGGGCCATGCAAATGCTTGTCTCAAGCTCTTTTTAAAACGGCATCTTCTTCAGTGAAGAAGGTGGCTTTCTTTTGAAATCTTATTTTATTACTTGAATGGATCATAAAAATTGTTAATTATTTAAAATTTACAAAAGAAAATTCTGTTATTCACATTTTCTCACAAACAGAATTCACATCTTCTGTTTAACAGAAGAGGACTTTTCTCCAAGATGAATGCAGTTCTCTTAACTTGTATCAAGACAGATAGTCTGCTAGACAAAGATCATAAACGCCTATTCAATTTTGATGCATCTGTAGCATAATAAGCTATTATATTACTCGTTTAATCATTTGTTGTTTATATTCTCTTGTCATATTTAATATTTAAATCTGACTTAATACTTCTATAAATGTTGTGTCAATGCTTGTATTTACAGGTATCTTAGCCAAAACCAATAAAAGGCACCAGTTATATTTTAAGTTAATCAAAATTTTATGAACTGCCTCCAAATTTTGTCATGTGCAATTTTTCATATAATACACAACCTTTCTCAAAAGTGATATACCAATTCATCTATGATTGTCCAGTGAGCTAAGTTTACAGTTCATTACTCCAGGTCTCAGAAACATTACATGCCATTTACTTAAACTTTTGCATATTCTGGTGAACCCATAAAGAACACACACACACATATCATTTGTACTTATTTGAACTAATGTCTCCCTAGTCATTCTGTAGTGATTTATCTCTCTTGATGTATTCCATTACTTAAAACAAATCACCCCTCCAGCTTACAAAGGGTTATAGTATAGTTGTGGTCTCCAACCTAGCAACCTTAATGACCCAACTATATATCGTCTATCCTGCCTACTTCCACTGAATTTTTCTAATTCAATTAATGTTATCATCTGTTCTGGTTTGTTCGTGCAGCCATTTAACAGTTTTCCTAGCCCACCTTGGGTAAGCCACGTTTTGACATTGGTAAAAGCCACAATAGCGAACCCTCGGGGGGCAACAAGATAACTGCATCAGCCACTTCAAAAACACTACACATAGTCTGAAGATTTGGCATGTAAAATGGGAACAGAAATACGAGTCAAGTTGTCAAGAATAGCATGATTCTAAAAAACTGATGAAGTATATAAATACATTCTGTGTAAGAATACTTTCATACTAGTCTAGATATTTTCATTTCATTTCTGGTTTATCTGATCAACAAACTTTCTTCTAGATCCCCAAAATCATAAATGATAGAAATTGGACAGATTCAAAAATTGTTTTTACCATAATTATTGGAAGTTTATAGTCTCTTCTGCAGGAAGCTGAATTTTATATGTACAATTTACCTCTTTGCCTACTCTAAAAGGGGACCTCAAGCCAAAGATCCTGCAGAAGCGTACAAACTTGCATCAGACTTGCCTAACATCAGAGTTTTTTCAAATAGTGTAAGTGCTGTGCTGTAGTGTTACAACAGGCATGGCAGAGTGCACACATATGGCTTTGCATTGATTTAAAACTTGACCGAAAATCGATTAAACAGACTCAGACCTCCTCATCCATCAAGACATCAGCTGAAAAAATCTACAAGAGACAAAAATGAAAACTTTTTCTTGGCCTTACTTTAAATGCACTACATGTGTAGATTGATGTTCAGTTTTGTAATCTCTATATTTTGAAAATTATGTAATCTCTGAATTTGGGAAAATCTAGTCTATATGTTTAAAAATGTGTGTACATAATGAGTGCATATTTTTGTGTTTATTGTCATACCACTTTACATGTTAAATCATACCATACCTGTCAAGCATTATTGATAGAAGTTTCCAGTCAGTATTCTGTTTCAGACAAGAAAGTTCAGTAAAACTTATCAGTATTAAATAATTTATGTTTATCAGTAAACATCAGTTAATTTGTTATATTATCACTATTATTTTCACTATATTTACAACAGCAATTATGTTCCAATTTCTTTAACAGAAAATGGAAATATTTGAACTTTAAAACAGAAATAAAAGATCATACCATTTATTTTTTTAAATATAGGTAAAACTCCTTCATAGCATATTATAAAGGACATTCATGATGTTAAAATCCCCTTGAACAATACCTGGATCTGCCAAATGCCGCCATCTTACAAAGGATTGCCATTGTAGTCTCCTGATTTCACACTAATAACGTATCAGTCCATCTGCATCTTGTTACATAACCAAATAGCCTGCTCAACATCGACTTAATTGCTTTCATGTTCTCTTTTGTTACATGTTTTTGGTAGTCCTTTTTATGTTTTTTTTGTCATTCTCATGCTAACTGTAGAAGTGTCTTATTCACAAGTAATTGTGGGAAGCATAAATTGATTCAAACCTTCCTTTTTAAACACAATGGTCATATCTTATTCTCTGTAACAGAGCTCACCTTTCTAGTGGCAACCCACCCTAATAATTCCTAGCTATATCTCCTTTGTTTGATACTAAATCACAAAAACGTCTACTCCAGTCTAAGTTATAATTTCTTAAAATTTGTAATGCATCAAGTAGAATTCATTCTAAAATAGTGCTATGAATTATTCTAACGTATCAAACGTGCCTTGAATTATTCTACGTTTTAACTAGATTATGAAAACCCTGATTTTATGGTACTCTCAAAAACATGAAGGAAATACAGAAGTTCAAGTATTGTTACTGCAGCAACAAAATAATGACTGGAATGGCAAAATTTTGGAGCACACTCATGAAATGTTTAACTCCACTGTTTTTAATTTTCAAACATCCATACTTTTATAAAGTGGGTTACCATGTTAATCTGCAATGAACATGACATCAATTTGTGGAACATTTGTTTTTCATGAAAATGATTTGTGAGACTAACATTTGTGAAAATAAACATAGGGTAAAATGAAAGTACAACTGAGAGATTGAAGCTGAAACAAGTAAATGCTTTCAAGTACCTAGCTAGCATAACTTGGATGATGGAAGATTCATAAAAGTTCTTGTTCTGCTCTGATGGTATTCACTCTGAACATGAGTAGGCCTACTCATTAAGAAGTTTATTATGTTCTCTATGTGGACTGTCTTTCCAGTACTCATTATACTGACAGATGGTAGAAGAGCCTGTTGAATGATTCTCTTTTTCCTGTTTATCAACCTTAGTGGTATAGCCAAATTATACAATCTCTTTTGGGTAGGTCACCAATGGAGTCATATGTATAATTTGCAGGCATGCAGTACTATCTTGTTAATGGCTAGGAAATAACATGCACAGTAGGCTATAACTGATGATAATTCTATGTTCAACCCCCCCCCCCCCGTTATCACTAGTAACCCTTCTCCATGGAAAATCGTGATCTTGGTATCTTAGTCAATTAATCCCTCTTTTGGAAAAATCCTGGGTACTTGGATGGTCGAACACTCGAAAAAGCATGGGCAAAAATAAGCTTTTAATGGTGAGGGCCTGTGCAGCTGATTGACTTGGGTTTTTGTTAATCCATATACAACATTTTGAAAGCAATGATTAGACAAAAAAACTGAAATTTAATCAAATGCCAAAATTAAAACTGGGAATGTCACAAAAGTACTAAGTGACATATTTATCAACAAAACTTAAAATTATTTTAAAAATGAATAATTTATTAAACTTCCTTAAACACAATACTATAAGTTAATGCATAATCTTCCACGCATTGGATTATCATTTTCATATACATAGGCAAATGATTTTAAAAGTTTTTACCCTTGAAAGGTGCAGGCAAATGTATTCCTGTCTTTTACAGTATCTGGTCTGGAACTTTCTTGATAGACTTGGTGAAAAATAACATAAGTCAATTATCTTCTAGACAAAATAAAGGCATGGAGAGATGTGAAGCTATTAGTATGATTCTTGGTATAACTTTTTAGAGTCAATAATTTGCAACACTACCGAGTTCATGTTACAATATTATAACAAACCTTGTTACATTTACCATGGACCCAGTGCCATCCATGTATGTAGCATTTAAAAAAATAAAACAATACATTTAGTATAAAACACTGTCAATTATTGTAAGTTGTTCTGGAAATTGTAGAGTTGTGGTTATGATACTTTTTGACGTATTTCCTTCATTTATAGTAAGTTTGTCTGTGGAAATTTTAACAGAATTAAGATATGTAAATACATGTATATCGGTACTCAAAAGTAAATATTAAAATTCTCTCTCAATTTTTAAATAAATTTACACTCATGACATGTTCCAACCACTTTTTGTCAGACAAAATAGAAAAAGTGCATACAAAAGAGAAATGTTATTCTGATGTATCATCTGAATGTTTATTGGTTGCTGCCTATTCCCATACTTAATTTTAAATTTTAATTACTGAACAAAAAGATGTTTTATGCAATATAATTAACATTCAGCAAGTCCGATAAAAAAAAACATTTTTTATGGTTAATGGTACCTACACTTATATCTGGTTTTGTTGTTTACATAAAAAGGAATTATACAACAGAAATCAAATCTGCAATATCAAAGAAGAGGTCGCCAACTAACTGCCAAAAACAATGGACCCAAAAAAAGAAAATAAAGTATTTTGTGTCGGGTCTTTTTAGCTTTGAAGAGCCTGCCAACCTGACTCATGGGCCATTGGGAGGAGAGACAAAGAATTATTTGAGGTTTTGAAACATAAGTGCTCAAAGGATTTCATGAGGGGACCGAATAAGCAATGGAAGTATTTAAAATAATATACAGGAAAAAAGATAAGAAGAAAAAAAGGAAATACTGGTGTGAGCTGCAACACTGCAATTAGAAAGTAGCTGCAGAAATAGGCTTGATGGAATCCAGAGGGTTTAAACATATAGCTAACTAAGGACGACCTGATGGTTTAACAATATGGTCACTTACCAATCCCTGGAGTAAGTTGGAAGATCACACAAGCTTTTCTCAAATTACATTTTGGTTTCGTATTTCCTACACAAAATTTTTTTACTCATAACTGTTAATGGTAATGAAATGTTTACTTTCATTTGATTTATTTTTCAAGTTATACCTTTATTTTATATTATGATTTATTTAATAAGAAGTTAGAGGCTTCATATTATCGAATTTAAGAGATGATCACTACAGTGATACAAGAGGTTGCCAAATAATTTTACACCAGAAGAGGGTCATCATCAGAACTACAAAGGTTGAGAATCACTGTCCTAATGGCCAACTTATTTGCAAACTCTTTAAGTTATCTGAAGCTTCTCTTGTAACACTTATTAACCTATCACATTATGATACATCAGGTCTGGGATTACTTTTCGAAGTCTTCCATAAATACTTCCCCTGTCATATCATATAAAAAGGATGCTTGTTTGTTTTTTCCACTTTTGTATAAGACAAATGGGAATATATTGAATTATATTCGACACCACATATTACATACATAAATCACTGTTAGTCTGTTGGTTCACTGTTAATAATTAGCATGTGTGTTAATACGACAGTGCAAAACTTAAAACAATAAATGACTAGTTCTCCTTTTGTACACAAATTCACTTGTATCTGTCGGTGTTACACAATACACTTCTTAAATTTTTCTCATGCTCTCTTTACACACATAATCAATAAACATAACTTTTCAACTAAGGTGAGAAGAACACAAACTTTTTAAACTGTGAATGTAAAAGGACTATATCAAAATATAGACTACTCGCTGTAGGTTAAGGTAATAAAAATTGATAAACACAACTCTCTGTATTCACTAAAACTGTGTTACTGTAATCAGTAATGTTCGTGTTCTATAACAAAAGATCTGAATTTAGCAATATCTCTACATCTTTTTGTTAATGTTAACTTCACAAACAATGCCGCCTTTCAGCTGGAATAGGCCTACTGATCTGTCATTCACAAAGCACTCACCAAATGCATTAAATGACTTTCTGACTTCCCTCTAGTAATTATTCACAGAAAGCAAATATCTGAATTCAATTTATCTATCATATTTATCACTCATTAATTTATGCAGTCTTATCATTAGATTGTTTGTACACCCTCCCAACAACAGAAACTGGCTACCTAAGTTTCAGCATTTCTTAAAATTTATGTAACGTATGTTGTATTTGTTAGTCCCTCCCTCCCCACTACATCAACTATTGGTAATGAAGGCTGAAAATAAATGGTAAATTATAAAAATATACTCACTGAATTAAGCAATGTAAATTTATTGTATAAAGTATCATTCTTTTTTTTACAAACACACTTATGGCAGCTCGCCTCAGATTTAAAAACTTTTTTTACATTAACTTGGAATTTTTTTACATTAATTCTGGAAGTTGCAGACTATAAACAAGGAATGTATTAGTGTGTACATGGCATGTCCCCCTTTGCTTATACAAATATTTTGTTCTACAATCAAAATACACAAAGAATGAAAAATGAATTACACAAAAATGAGCAAAACTTTGATTACTTGGTCCCAACTTCAAGTTTGTATGGCTGGATACAAAAAAACAATATTTTCTTATCTTCTATTATTATTGTTTATATTCAACTGTAAATGTCTGTACTGATCATCTAAAACTGTATTAATTGACTTACATCTGAAGGCACTAACGGCTATATACAAATTTTAAAGAATACAAATATATATTTATATAATATCCCTAATAAAATATTGCTCCTTATGTTTCGTACTTAGATGGCAATTTTCGTTTCCTGTTTTCACAAAATCCTACAGTTACTGTGGATTTTTCCACAATAAATTTAGAATATAATACAAAAATACAGTATACTAAATCTATATACAATAAAAAAATTCACATAATGGTTATCAGTATCATAAACAACATGATCTCACATATTATATAACAGAACAGTCTAGCTTATCAATGCTCTTGTATGAATTAAATACTTCTGGTTAAATGTTCTTTTAATAAACACTGACACTTAACAAAAACAGCTCTGTATGTTGCTAATCAACAGAATTTACCTTTGTTTTAATGGCATGTTCTTGTGTGACTTGAAAGTAAGTTGCAAATGAATCAAACACAGCCTTTATATATATATATACCATACAGCAGATTTCTCTTATTCTTATACAAAATTATTTGCTCTTTTAGTCACTGTCATGGAATGTTGGGAGTTTTTTTTTAAGAGACTGTCACTGTGTGAATAAAACTGTATAAAATTATATAAAAATAATTTCTTAACTCATGGTTTCAATAAAACACTGGAGTGTTAAATAACACATTAAACACTTTCAACTTATAAATATCTTCGTTTCTCATACATCGTACACACACTCATATATATATATATTTATATATACTTTATATAATAACATATAATAATAATAACCTAACATATAACTACGATCACATTTTTCATAAGTCTAGTTAAAAATACGCTCCTAGACATCAATCACACCCACAAGCATACACAATATTACAAAAACTCAACTTTGAAAGCAAAGCTAGTTCATATTAAAATTAATTTAAACATTACCTCCTACATGCAGCAAGTTGTTACATGAAATAAGAACGGTTGTGGAATGCAAAAAGTATGTATACATCTTTATTAAACTGAGAAAAATACATAAAACACACTTTCAATTTACACTTTCATATAAACATCATTAATATGAAAATTACCAAATATTTATTCAGTCTACTACGTACAATCAAAATTTTGAACAAACTGAAGGTGAGGTTATTTAATACAACCTTTTATATACCAACTGCTGCCGAAAATAAGAAGGCATACTTCAATCAACTGGATTAATAAATAAGGTATAAATAATCTAAAACAACATAACAATTTTATAGGCCTACAATTAAAAAAATTGTTCTGAAGAGTAAAACAGAAGAAGCTTTGGATACTGAATTAACCTTCAATAACATACAACAAACTTTGGAGATCTTATAATTTTTTTATAAACAAGTAATACAATCATACAATACAATCATAACCTACATTAAACAAAAAAAAAGTGAAGGCCTAGCAAGATCTGGAGTATCATAAATTTAGTATAGCCAAAAGAAACTGGTATGGGAAAACATATATAAAGAAACAAGTCTTTCAATACACTTAGTCTTTCAGTACACCTAAAGGAAGCACTTTTAAACAAATACTATTAATGTCAAATACAGTCTTTTAGATTAATCACATTCAGTAGTTCTACATCAGAAAAAATTGCTTGATGCCTGGAATGGTATATGAACACTGACTCAACCTATGCTTCATTATTAAAAATTAAAAAAAAAAGGAAAGTATTGCCCACCCCCTACATAAATACAGTGTACATTATTCAGGAATGTTATTTAAGCACTGGTAAAAGTAACAAACTGACATTCTTAGCCTCTCCTTAAAAAAACATGCAAAGTTTTAGGTTATGTATTTAAAACCTATAATTTTCCTAACAGTGAAAGACAGGTAAAAAGAGATTTGTTTATAAAAAATTTATACATTTCGACAAAATAAATCCCTAAGGCCTAACAACACTGTATATACAAGGTGTTATTGAGTGATTAATTATTACAGGAACCCCTTAGGCAAATAAATTTAGGTTTAATTGACATAGCTTGAACACATATTGTGCTGTCATTTGTTTTTTTTACATATAGGTTGGTTTCACCTATTCTAATAATGATTAGACAATAATAAAGGCACGATTCAATTAAACAGTCTCCTTGCCATCTAGTTTTTTTGCCAAATCTGCAACAAGCTCTTTGTATATAAGAGGATCAATATTTTTTCCAAGCTGATAAAGTACAAACCAATCTCCAATTTGGCATTTGCGGGCTATGGTCTCGATCTGCTCCTGTGGTGACAAGCGTGAACGGGCTCGAAGAAGATACAAGCGTACTTGGGGTCCCATGACTACGGCGATTCTGTAGATTAAACTCAATCCTGTCATCACCGTTAGAATAATGAACCAAAACCACAAAAACACATAGATTTTCTCATTTACAATATTTAACGGAAGCACACACAATCCATCAAACTTTTGCACAGTACCTGACGGACCGTATTTATGGAAGGTACATTTTGTAACCTTTGGAAACACTCTGGACATGGGATCTTCACGTTCTTCTGGCTCCATTTCAGTAAACCTGACTACGTCCGAGCCGTAGGTACTGAACTCTCCATCCAAGAAAAAGTCCATAAAATAAATTTGGGCTACAACGTTAATGAAATTCAATACTTCACAAATAAAGAAACGTATAGCATAAAAATTTTGTGTATGTAAATTAGTAGCAAAATAATCTACTAACAATTTTTTGCGATCTTCTTTACAACTTTCATTCACAACTGGACAGTTAAGATCAAGCACTAACATTTTGATACGTCCACCTTCCCACGTTTTCCAGAGGTAACGTGGGACGTAGAACAACATAGCTTGGAAGAAGAGTACAAAACATACCCACTGATAGTATTTATGGTATTTTACTTCGTCTTCGCCTTCGACATGGCTGGCCACACCGGGTTGTATAATATCTTTACCAACTGTACCTGCGAGCCTGTTCGGAATCGTGAAAGTCGAATAGATCCAGCAATAAGTGTCCATAACATTCAGAGGAATTTCGTCAACAATACAGTCTATCGGATCACCAATATATTGCCGCGACGTAACCAACAGAGAAAAAGCTACTAGTATTATAACTGTAGCTTTATAATGTAAACGAAACACATTATTGTCGATACAAACAGAATCAATCTTCAGTAGCCCCTTAACGGAGCCGAACACGTCAAACATGGTGGTGGATCACTGTAACAACACACACTCTAACTACTTACACGTTTTTCTACCGAACCTACACTGACAAAATGACTGAGCTTGGTGCATTCTATGTACAGTACGCAATGCGCAGACGCGTAGAATTGTAGAGGGGATGCAGCATTTCCCCTCTCTAGCCTCTATGCAGGGCGCTGGTTTAATGGCTTTGTTCAACCACACCACAGCAGACTTGATGGAATTATTTCGTAAATTCTTGTTTGGAAGGCATTGACACTCTTACCCCTCCCAGAGAACTTCTGTCATAGTGGGGGTCGTGGCTTAAATCCAAAATTTTATAACCAATGTAACAGACGTGTAGTGAACGTTTTACAGCTTTATGTATTAAGAAGATAAAACTTTCAGATACAGCTACTAACAAAATCTAATAACCGTGTTCTTAACAAATTTTAAATTCAAATGCCGTTTTTTAACAAAACGTTTCTTGGCGTACACAAACAGCTGTTTCATTTGTTAACTTAATATTACAAACACCACACCATTTAAAAACATAAATACGACAAATTTTTTGTAATTGTTAACACCAAACTTTTTATTCCAAAATGTAGTTTATGTACTACTGTAAAATGATGAACGGATGCAAACATCAATATTACAAGAGTGAAGAAAACACGTCAATACTCGTTGCAAGACAATATTAAAGCCAAGACAAATCTTAAAAACTATTTTAATTAAATGCTACAAGCAGCACAACACAGGAGCACAAGAATTCTAAATACGCTGGGTTTTTTAAAGAACTGTCCACCGTTTTTCTTGTTTTTAATTTTATACTTTGATTCAATATTATTATAATTATAAAATATTTTGAATTAATGAATTAAAAAAAACAAAAGTGCTAGCGACCCTGCCAGGATTCGAACCTGGAATCTTCTGATCCGTAGTCAGACGCGTTATCCGTTGCGCCACAGGGCCTTAAAAATAATACCTCATCAAAAAGTAATAAGTATGTAAGTAAACAATAAATTTTAGATAAATTTTGAACCGGCTAAACACAAAATTCAAAATAATTTTAGAACTGTGGGAAGTGAAAAAACATGAAATATCCGCGTTTTAATTTTGTAAGTTCAGCAGAAACATCAGATTTTTGTTTTCTGTACATTAAACATGCTTTTTTATTTTTTATATTTAAACGTTGATTAACAGAGAACTAGTTACTTAAATTATTTATATTTTTAAATTAAAATGGTGGATACTTGTAACTTTAAAAACATGCTTTAGAGCTGGTGACTATAAAAATCATTACTATTGTCAATCAGTATTTTAATGGTATAACAATAAATAGAATGAAATAATTTTGCTTCATTAGATTAATATTTCATATTATTGTTTATTTATTTCTGTAAGAAGCAACAGTGACATAGAAAATCAAATTGATTTAAAAATCTGATTTTCGTAAAAATTTGTATCAGTTGTTGAAAATTAAACACATTTTTTTTTTCGTAAAATTAAAATCTGAAAAGTTGCTTCCATTAGCACATTATACACTTGTATAAGGCCTGCAAGTGAATAAGAAGTCTTGACATACATAATACTGATATTCTATCAATTCAATATTTAAAGTAAAAATTGTAGACAAGCTTCCACAGACACACAGTCTGTTATATAGTTATATAAATATATATAACCAACTTCAATAACTTATCTTTACGTAAGCAATGAAATTTAAAATTTATATTAAAAAGGAAATCCGCAAATTAATTTATGTATTTAATTTGAAGTAAATACAGTCATTTAATCATACCTTTGTTTTTAATCATAATTTTATCATTATCTGAAAGTATCTGTGGCAGATTTTTTATTTATTTAGTGGCAGTTATTTTCTTGGATAATATTTACTATTTACATCCTTATTATTTGTTCAGTGAATAGACTTTGAATCTCTATTTGAATAGCCTATAAATATCAATCTGTGTGTGTGATTTTTATTTGCTTTTATATTATATTTATGATAACAATTATATTATTATATAATAATGTCCTACTATATTAAAATAGATGTAATTAATCTAAATGGCATCTAAATAGATGTAATTATCATAATCATATAAGTTAATAAAATAAAATGAATAATTCTAACAATGATTTGTTTACATTCTTATAGTTCTCACTGTTTTGTGTTTAAAATGTCAATTTCAATTTTCAGTTACAGACTTTATTTCTGTGTGTACGGCTTCCCAGTGTCTGCATTATTGTATTACTGTTAATCATCATTTTACTTTTCTTTCTGCTACTACTACTACTACTATGACAATAACTTTTTCATCAGGAGGGGGTCCACTCAGGTCAGGGGGAAATTTTAGGTGAAATTTTTGTTGTTGTCTTGTGATTGTAGAATGGTTTTGTGATTGTGAATGAGATAAAAAATTCGTAGTATGTTATGTAGGTTCATGGTTTTACAATATAATTAGGCCTAATTTAAATTGTAACCTTACCACAGTGAGTGTTTTAGTGGATGGTTAGTGAGGATCGGTCAATAATACAAATTTTAGTTATTTTGCGTCGACGTTTCAACAATATTTATTGTCATCTTCAGGACCTGTGTATGAAATACAATAGAAATATCAAACATAACATATTGTCGAAACGTCTACGCAAAATAACTAAAATTTGTATTATTGACCGATCCTCACTAACCATCCACTAAAACATTCATTGATTGACGGTCACTAAAAATTTAAGGACTTACCACAGTGACCTTAATTTTTGTTTCATACATAACTTAAATGAGTACCAGTAGTGTGTATTTTAAATTGTAAGTGAATATTATTTAAAAAACAATGAACTGCCAAACACAGATATGATTTTATACACTTGTATATTAATAAACATAGTCTGTTGAAGTTTATCTTAACTCAATCCTACCATTTATACTTTAGGGCATTAAAGAACATCCAACTTTCATATCCCCCCTAAATTCAACTCCCCCCCACTCAAATCGCTTGCTGAATGTGTCCCTAATTTCCAATTATATACTGTACATAATTGTTTGTTATGTTTTTATTAATTAATACTTACTTATTTAAATTGATTAATGTTAATATACAATTTACAATTTTCCTGTTCATTCGTGTATATGATTTGCATGGAAACATTTTATTGGATATTTATCATGTTATTGGCATATGTATCATTATGTGCTTTATCCTTCAATAATTTCAGTCACAATTTATTTACTTCTGATTCTATGTTCATAGTGTTTGTTATCTATAATAGATAAGAATGTTTTAGTGGATGGTTAGTGAGGATCGGTCAATAATACAACTTTTAGTTATTTTGTGTCGACGTTTCGACAATATTTATTGTCATCTTCAGGACCTGTGTATGAAATACAATAGAAATAACAAACATAACGAAACAATTAAATATTTGGGTGAACGTGTTGGTGATGTGAGTGTGTGCGTGCGTATGTATGTATCATTTTTTATGTGAAGACTTATGATAGTTTGTTTACATCTTCAAATTATCTTTAAGAAAGCGAGCAAATTATAGTATGAGAGAACTTAATTTATACAGTATTACAATTTAAATTACTAAATATAATGTTATTTAAATTAATTAAACAAACAGTAACCAACAATTGGATATTAATATTAAATTAATATTAATATTAATATTTTTTTAAATATGAACATTGTTGTTGTTGTTTTAACAACCTTGTGTGTTTTCACTATACTTTATTATTCAAAATATATTTTCATAGTAATGCTTAAGATCCTAATTCAAGTTTGAGCAATACAAAGTTAGATTTGATGTATAAAAGACTATCCTTTTCTGTCTTACTATTACACTTATTATTTTTCTCTTTTATTATACCATTTTTACTTCATCTTTTTTATACGTTTTCAGGGACTGTGTTTTTGTGAACACATGATCCAAAGCTGTATTTCCGATGTAAATCCATCAGAAAGTCTTTGGTTGCTAATATCGACTTGAACAAGAAGTGAATAACAACACATAGGCTTTATCTGTAACCAAATAACTAACAGTGGTTAAAAATCAGTATCTCTTAATGTGTGTTTTAATTTTGAACTTTTACAAAGATTCTGTCATAACTCTTACAATTTACTGAAGAAAAGTAAATGTCACTGCTCCTAAATTCTTGTTATTCACAACTAAACACTATTTTCCTTCATACCATCATTCAGAGATCTGCTATATGGAAAGATCAGACACCCCCACCAAATTCATTGTGTCTATCTGGCTTGCCATTCAGTTCTTCATACATCATCCCAGCCTGTGCATCATTCCAATAGGATGCTGCTACCACATGGGTGAATTGTGCTTCAGACATGGGTGGCCATAGACGACCTGTGCCTAGAAGCACCAAATTCACACCATCAGGTACTGAAAAATAAATTAAAAAACATAAGTCTTCATTAAGTCTAGTTAAACTAAATTAATAGTTGTTTTGCTAGCATTATTGCAATGTGTCAGCATCAACCTTTGTCCAAGAAAGTGCGTAGCTTCCTGTATAACATACACTAAAAACTCGTTTATCCGAATCGCATTTATCTGAAAATCCGGTTTATCCGAAACAATTTTTAGTAAATTTTAAAAATACACAAAAGCATTTTCCTGTCGCTATAATCTATATTTAATAGTGTAGACAAGCGATTCCATGTGATATAAAGTAGAAAGCTTAGGCAAAAATGTATGATTGATTACTGTACCTACAAGCAATACGACTGTTCCAGTACTGTAGAAACTATAATTTACAGTGTGGTGCCGTTTTATAGTTTATTGTGTCATATTCACTGTAAGTAACTTTTAAATTATTATTATTAAATAAAGTTACTACATACATATGTATTATTATTTAAATAGAAGTTTCGGTTTATCCAATATTTCGTGAATCCAAAACGGGCGCGGTCCCACCAAATTCGGATAAACTAGTTTTTAGTGTGCATGAATTATAGCTGCAATCCTTTTGAATTTTATGAAGAACCTACAAATAAGATATTATTATTTATTTATTATTTATGTTTTGTTGTAAAGGGTGAGAACCTCTCGAACTCTCAACTCATATGCTAAATAATGGCAGTTTAAAATCAGTATAAGAAATTAAATATCACTATAATATAGACGACTCGGACACTAAGTTTTTTATAAGTAAAAACGTAAAGTTTTACCTTACAGCCTAAACCGGCTTTCACCTATAGAAGGCTTCATCAGAGGTTCTAGCGAACTTGATGGAAATGAAAATGATTTATCTTGTTCAGGCCCCAGTAGAAAACGTAGCTGATTTGAAGATAGAAGACACATGTGGCAAAAGAAGTGTGTGATGTTATCATGACTGGAATTGACAATCGCTTTAATTTCTTAGATCATTTGTCGGTAGCCAAGTTATTTCAGCCAAGTTTGTTTCCTGAGTTCAAAAATAAATTTCCTGAAAATGAATTAGAAATTACTGTAAATTTATTCCAGTTGAATAAAATAGAACTGAAACAAGAGTTGGTAGTAATATACAGTAGAAGTGATTTTTCTGAGGCAACAGGCTCATTACGGTTGCTTAATTTTATTTATGATAATAATCTGAGAGATGTGCTCCCCGAATCAGTGAAATTACTTCAGATCATCTGCACAATCCCAATGACCACTGCAGAAAGTGAAAGATGTTTTTCAACTTTAAAGCGAATAAAGACTTTTACCAGGAGCACAATGAAAGAAGGTAGACTCAGTGCACTCGCCATGTGTTCAATTGAAAAGAAATTATTATCTACCCCCAATTTCAATGAACGTGTGATCAACCACTTCGCTGCACAGAAGGAGAGGAGGATGGACTTCTGCTACAAACAATATAACTAAAGGTATGAATTTTCAGTCGTAGTTTAATTTATTTTTGATATTAAATGTGACTAAGTATATTTACAAAGTGGTAGAAGATTAATACCTTGTTACTTAATACAACTTCCTCCTGAATTCTGATGCTTGGTCTAATTTTAAAAATATAGCTTTCACATTTGCCCTGTGGTATATAGCTATGTACTTCTGTTCTATAAAATATTTTGAATTTCCACTCTTATTATTCACATACCTTAAAAATAAAATACTTACAGTAAAATCAAATGTTATAAGTAGACTAATTTTGACAATTTTATAAATTTATAAAAATACATACAAGAAAGTGAATGAGTGTGTGTGTATCTGTGTGTGCGCGTTCGCGTGCGTGTGTGTTTGTGTAGAGATAGTTATGCCCTTATGAAAGAGCCCCTCCCATGTTCATAACGACGAGCCGCCACTGGTTATACCCTTAATTCATCTCATGTTTGGGTTAGAATTTGTACTAACACCTGATGAGTGAGTAAAGGATTATAGGACCTGTTAAGAAATCTGGTGTCATTTTTAAACACACATACAACTCTCTAAATTTTTCATTCACTAACATTTCACATGTTCTCAGATGTATAATTTCATTTACCATTAAGTATTATCACAGATTTTTGTACAAATTATTGAAGAAATTAAGCCAGTTTTAAGTTGACCATTTGAGATTTGTCTGTTTATCTATTGATCTAATCTGTCTGTTTTGGGTATGACTCACCAATAACTTTTGAACTCAACAAACAATTTTTGTAAAACTTGGTGTCCATGTATATACTTTTACCCACAAAACCCTATTGTTTTTTTAGATTGATCCTCCAAAATGTAAGGGGACAAAATTATGATAAAATTGCAAAAATTCATGTGGGATATCAAATTAAAGGAATATTTAACTTAAATAAGAATGTAGTGTTAAGTTTTTGAAATTTAAAAATTTTTGAATGCCATGTAATTAAAAATTTTGATAAAATTGTGAATTTCATGTGGGGTATCAAATTAAAGAGAATTTTAACAAAAATATGAATAAATTGTACACTTTTGTAAATTTCAAAATTTTGGATCCTAGAGGTCAAAAACTGGATTAAAAAACTTGTAACATTCTTGCCAAATGTCAGATTAAAGTGAACTTTAACCAAAATCTGAATATTTGGAATTTTTAGTTTATTGTATGATTGTCTGTTCTACAATTGTTATTTTATTTATAAAAAAAGGAGAGTAATTGGGATTTTACAGTTATTCTAATAAATGAAATATTATCTAATATCAAAATTTATCTAATAATAAAAGCGCTTCATTCAAAACAGTGAATGTTTTGTAGTTCAGAGAGCATACTAGTGTGTGTAGTAATTCATTGTGTATGTCGGATGTAGATTCATACATGTATAATTGAATGACTGAAGTGAGGTCTTAGTTTTAATTTGAACGTTTGGTATTTGTCTGTCTCTCTGCTTATTTGGGGTATGATAACTTTTGAATGCATGAACCGATTTTCTTACAACTTGGCATGCACTTCCATACTTTTCATACTTTTACCTTACAAAACCCTATTGCTTTCCAAATTGACTCCTTCCCCAAATGAGGTGGGGAGACTAAATTGTGAAAAACTAGCATGTGGAAAATGAATGAAATGTTCATTTGTGAAAATTTCAGAAATTTGGGATGGTCTAAAAACTGATTCATAATTTTGATAACAACCAAAACTCTATGTGGGGTATCAAATTAAAGGTAATTTTAACCAAAAGCTAATTATAATTTTTAATTTTGGAAATTTCAAAACTTTGGGACATCAGGCCAAAAAGAGAGTAAACATTTTGATAAAATAACAAAATTCTGTGTGAGCTATCAAATTAAAGAGAATTTCAACTAAAATATGAATATAGTATACAGTTTTGGATATTTAAATATTTTAAACACCAGGGCCAAAAAAAGGGATTAAAAAATTAATTAAAATTGTAAAAATACTGCTAGTTGTCACATTAAAGGGAATTTTAACCCAAATCGAAATATAGCATTTACTATAAAAAATTGTTATCTTTAGGGGAGCACCACATGATAACAATTGAGCTCAAAATTGTAAAAGTCAAAAGTGCATGAGGAGTTTTGCTCAAAACACAAAGTTTGTATCTTTAATAGTTTGTCAGAATTAATGTCTCAAAACTCCTTGAAAATTTTGGATCAATTTTAATAAGTATTTAAGCTACCTATATTTAAAAAAAACTTTAACTACTTTAATTGGTTGTCTATTTTTGTAAAAGTATTACACATAGACTAATAATCTATGAAACATACATAAACTTAAAAAGCTAGGACTATATTATTTGTCGTTTATCCATTATGGTTATAAATTTAACTAAAAAAAAAACAATGCAGTAGTTTGGAATTTTTAACCTTTATTGTATGGTTGTCTGTTTTACAATTTGTTATTTTACTCACAAGTACAGTATGTTTACATGCAATACAGTATTTGGAGTTGTATGATAGTTGATAATTAAATGATAATTTTTTGGTAAACATAAAGTTATCTAATATTAAATGTATTTTGTTCAAAATAGTGACTGAGTGCAGCAGTTCAGCGAACTTACTAGTTATAAAATATAACAAATAAAGTGGTTGTCAGAGTACCAATAAATTTAACTGACAAATATGCTTCTGCTTATGAAAAATTCAAGTTACTGATTTGATTCAAAAGTATTAAATACTTTTTATGTTGTGTTTTACAATCCAACTTTAATGATGAAAGATTTACAATGTTTTCATTAAGTTACCAATTGTTTCTGACATAATTTAAAATTTCACAAAATAGAAAGTGCCATTTATTGTACAATTTTGTACAGTTTTACAGCTCAAAGACATTATTGGAATATTTTAAAAAGTGCAGTGAAACTCCGTAAAGAAATGTATAATTTTTCAGAAAAAATTTAAGCTACATTAGCTGCAACAATATTAGAGATTATGTGGCTTAGAATTTCTTGCTCCCATGATGTCCTTGAACAGCATATTATTAATTCAGAAAATATCATTTTTCAAAAATATCTTATGTCAATGTTGGTTGTGCCAGTGCATCATTGTACAATAAAGCATATGAAATAAAAAAATACAATAAATGAACTAAAAAGATGTTTTTAATAAAAGAAGGTAAAGTATAATCATACTTTGGTGAGAAAAGAACAAATACAGAAGACATGTCCAAAAATTTTGATAAAATATCTTAACACGTATAATAAGTAACTCTTTTAAGTGTATTGATTGAACAGTTTAAGACTGCGTTAAAATATTTTCTTGAAATTTGTATTTGAGTAATAAAATATAATGAATTAAAAATTGCACAGTGAATTACAAAACTTTCTAAATAACAAAAATTGGGAGAAGGGAGTGTTGATAATAAACCCGAGTATGAATGTAAGCAAGATGGAAGAATGTAAGTGAAGTAACAGTTGTCGAAATAAATTTGGAAAAACAAAACTGTTACTGAATCTTACCACATTTATAGTAAGCAGACTATAGATGTATCTGTTCTCTGAGTTGATCAAATTAAATATGTGGCTATCAAAATGAAGTTAAATTATGGAAAACTACAGGTTATATACAGGAAAAATATAATCTATGACGAACTGATGTCAGTATTCAGAAAAAGGAGCAAGGAACAAAGTTTCAAAAGCAACATTCATATGTAGACATATGACTTGCAAGTGATATTTACTTAGAGAAGTTCACAATTTGATTGAGATTTAGATTTGACTGATTTGCTTTGATTAGAATGAATTTGATTAGACTTGCAATATACAGAGAGAATAGCAGTTCTAAAGTTATTGGTAACTGACAAATACAAATTTTTTGAATTTTGTTGTCCATGACGTGTCCGGTATTATTAAGAACTTATATATCAATTCTGATGTGCAACACAAATATTTTAAATACAAATTTTTAAAAATTGTATCTTTATTACCTGAACCAGTTTTTGCTCATTGTGAGCCAAATCAGAGGCTATTGCTAGGAACACTATCCATTCTGTTTTTGGTGACGGTGCTGTTGTTCAAAAGATCATTGTTGTGTGTGTGTGTGTGTGTTCAAATAGTATGTGTGATTTAAATTGTGCCTGTTCATTTGGAATGTTGTTTCATGTGTTTTTATGTGCAGTGGCGTATCTAGAATTTGACCTTGAGAGGGGTCTGGTGGTCAAGTTGGCTTTATGCAAAAGAAAAAACAAGTTATAAGACAAGTTCAACATTACTATCTTTAAAGTGGTTGAAAAATGTGTGATAACATCCTGAAATCAATTCCATTAAAGTAAATGGTAATAACACAATAAAAATAATCATTACTGAAAAATTGTTTAGAAGATAAATTTATTACTGACTGATTTTCCTATATCGGTATTTCATATTTCAAGCATATACACAAATGCTATGTAATTAACCTGTTTGTATATTTAAGAAAGAGTTACTATTATATTAGTGCACTCAGCTGAAAAAATAGTAAAAGAGACTAACAAAATTCATCAACTTTTCAATCCTCTTGGGGGAGGGGGGTCCGGTCCTCGTTTGTCCCCCCTCCCCAGTAAATACACCCCTCTTTGTGTGTCTGTATATTTCCAGTTGATCAAATGTGACGAGTTTTGAGCCTTTCATGTGTACGTGTAGAATTTTCATGTTGTTAATGTTTGTGCATGTGTTGATATAGACCACACCTTCTGCTGTTGCGTGATTGTGTGTTAAGTACATATGTAAATATATTAATGCACGTGGTCAGTAAATATGAACCCATATATGATGGTTACTTATCATGAGGTATTTAATACTGTTCACTGTATAGAGTAATAAAGAGAAAGTATATTGTGTGTCACATATCTTTACAAAACTTTTTCAGAATATTCACCTACTAAGGTAATCTTTTTTTTTTAGACTGAATGTTATAGTGAATTATAATGTTTTTTGAAAAGTTTATGATTTTAGTGAGGTCTATATATAACGTGATTAGTAAAGGAATATTAGCTGTAGCCAGAATAGAAGTAAGAAGTTAACAAAAATATAAATAGTCCAAAGGCAGTAAAACTTTAATGTTTCCACTAGATTCCTGTGTGTCCAAAATTTGGATATTGAGACAATGATGTTGCAAACAACTTGATTAAGTTGCAAACAAGTTAATTAACACAGATTAATTTCTAAAAACTTTCTAATTATTAGTTTCTAATAACTTTTGCTATCTATACAAATTTTTATATATGAATACATGAGAAATTAAAGGCTTTAACACTGCAGTAATAAGATAAATTTATCTTTTTATCTGGATCATTACTGTAGACATGTTTGGGTGTGAATGAGACGACCATCTTAGTTTTGATGTTAACTTCTGTTAAACGCCCCCCATACCATTAACAGGCGTAGTTAGACTCTGTAGTAGACTACATTCAACTACAAGTTATATAGAACGTGACTCTTACGATACTGGAAATTACTTTAAGCTCCCAATATGAACCTATTTTCTAGGAAACACTCCTGCTTTAGGCTTTTAGTATTTTGCTCTTACAACGTCTGTACTGGAGGCCTCGCGTTCTGATTACTTGTTCGATGCATGCTTCTGATGTTCACATTTCCCTCAAAAATGGTTTAAGGCGAGTGGGGATCGTAACGAGACTCAAAATCTTCGACCGACCAGTTTTATGACATCCATTTCGAAAGTCTTGAACATCTGGTACACCGGCGCCAACAAGACCACATTCGAAATCTTACAATTCTTATTTCCAAAGAAAGTGACCTGTGAGGACATTTTTTTACATACAAATTGATTCGGCTTATCAAGTTCAACTGCAGAGCCGAATATTCTAGTGAACGATTTTTAGCCTTCCTTTTGGATGTGGAAACGCTTTTGCCGAATTTGGGAAGGCGGAATGTGTTTGGCGTCAGGAAGTTCTAGAAAAGTTTGCTTCCGGATTGCTACGTTCACCCGCACAGGACTTTCTGCGTAGAGTTGATGGTTTTCGTTCGAAGAAAGAACCCTGAATGATGACGTTTCTCAGCGATGCCTTTCGCCTTAAAACAATTTAAGATCTACATAAACGACATGTATACAAAGGCTCACGCTCCACACTTGTAGATAATACATTTCAAAGACGGAACTCTAGCGTGGGAGTATATTAGACGACTAGCGACAATTGTAGCTAGACGCATGTATTGACTGGTCTGTCAAGTAACATTTGTTGTTAACGAGACCTAGAGTTTAGCCGTGGTCTCTTGTAAGCACAGAAAATTTAATGACTACTTTTCAACTAGCGACCAGGGTCAGTTAGACCAACGATATAAAATACTTTGGGCTTTTCAACTATCGCCCCAACATTACAGCTACACAGCCAAGACAATTATTATCCAACAAGCCTATTTTCTGAAATATCTCCTTTCCAGCAACACTGTGGACTGAGAACTGATTGTCCTTAAACTGTGCTGCCGGTGATTTCATAAGTCGCTGTCTTGGGCTACATACACAGCCCTATAAAGCTTCAGTCAATGCCGCCTACAAATCACCGAAGACCACTATTTCTCTTCAACTGGTCTATTCGCATTGCTCTGAAAATCACTATCAGAATCCACATTTATCACTTTATATTTGTAAAAAGTAATCCCACAAAAGACATGTGCGCACGCAAAATTATTTTTGATTCAGGAATTCTCCTATTCCATCGACTGACACTGCTCGTTTAACAAGTGCCTGTAGTAGTTCTCAAGAAGTAGTAAACATTTCGCACACATACGGTGATACGGTATTTGCTACAAGCAAATAGTGCTCGGTGTTTTCGTGTCCAAATTCATTTGAATTTCCTTGTAATGATCACCCTTTTACAAATTTCTCTACGTACACACAGGTGTAGTTGAACTCCATGTAATATTGTTAAGGGGAATGAAAGGAAAACGTTATATATAAATGCAGTCTGTTGGAAATCAACTTCGTATAGCGTAATACAAAACAAGAAATCGCAATACAAGACGTACAGCAAACACTGTAGACGAAAACGTTCATTTAGCATACTGAGCGAAAATTATCGAATGGATATTGAATTGTATCAAGTTAAAAGTTGTTGCTATAATCGAAAGTTGTATTTCTACTTATACTGGATATGGTATTTTTTAAGTTAATTTACAAAAACTGGATATGGTATTTTTTGGGATACATTACAAAAATGTTCATGGCAAAAAGTTTCACTTAGGAATATAACTAACTAAGTTACTAAGCAATAAAAAGCAATTAAATGAAACGGGATAATTACAAAGAATGTAAGCACATTAAAATCATATGGACACATCATAAAAATCATAAACGCACATGTAAACCTACAACAAACGTAGTGGTATGTGTATATTATGATGTATATCCAACATAATCTACTCATTTATTTCACACCTTATGTTCTAAACTGAACCATTGTCACTCATCATCAATAAATATAAAAATCAGGAACATTAAATAATAGTCATTCAGTTCATCAAGAATTGAACAAAATTAAAAACAATATATGTATTATATATATATATATATATATATATATATATATATATATACACAACTTTCACTAGTGAACAAACTTACTTTTGGTTTTTTGTCCCAAACGTTTCGACGTGGTGTCCGTCTTCCTCAGTGGGATTTGAAATACAGAATGTCTGTACAAAGTAACCGTTATGGGTTGTAGGTGTGTGTGGTGGGGGTTGCTGGTGGGAGGGAATTGGCGCTGGGATTCAAAGTGTGTGTGATCCCAGCGCCATTTCCCTCCCACCAGCAACCCCCACCACACACACCTACAACCCATAACGGTTACTTTGTACAGACATTCTGTATTTCAAATCCCACTGAGGAAGACGGACACCACGTCGAAACGTTTGGGACAAAAAACCAAAAGTAAGTTTGTTCACTAGTGAAAGTTGTGTATATATATAATATTTAAAAAAGTGAATGAAAAGGATGTATCAACAAGACAAATATATGTATATTTATTATTTAAACAACTATTATTTATTATCAGATATTCATCTTGGTATTAAATTTATTACGGTAGGCTGTACAATTTAATACGAATTTATTTGTTATCTACTAGTAAATATTTATAATAATACTGCTGGCTTTCTCTGTTTTATAATTAAGTATATGTAACTCTGTTTATGTGTGAATGCTGGTGAGATGAAGAGCTAATAATGCACAAAAACAGAAGTGGGCTTAAATAAGGAGACATACATGGACAGAAGAAGTTTAAATAAATGATGATGGTAGGCTGCATTCACTTATCATGTGGTCGTGGCTGTTATTTTTGGCCTTACCCCAAGTCGCCAGTGTTGTTATAAATATTTATGTCATGTTAGTGTTGTTTCTCTGTGACACCGGTTGTTGAGGCAATGTAGCGTTTAACACTATGTACAATTGTACATACGTGCTTGTAATAGGGAAGAATCACTTAGCGTCATGCTGTTCACTTTCGTGCTTAGAGCGATGATGCATCATAGTCTTCATTTCCGCACGACGTGCTTACCCGCGTTCTGATTCGTCTTGTATACTGTGATTGTTTCTGGTTAAACACACTAACCTCCCCCTCCATCTTTCATCCAGGTTTTTTTTTTGAGACGATTAGTTCAAAAGTTAGCGGAGCTTAGCGGTAGAACTAAAATTTTCCGTATGTCGTTAGATTCATGTGTATAAACACCTGTTAAATTCCAAATCTATCTTCCTATTTATCCACTGTTCGAAAGTTACGTGTCACACGTTTTTGAAAAATGGACGAAATCAGACAGCGTGCTGTGAATGAATTCTTTGTTAAAAAAGCTCTAGAGCGAATGGGAAATTCACAACGAAGTAATAAATATGTTCAAAGATGATGGGTCTTCACAAAAAAAGTGGTTTGTAAGTGGGCACTCGAGTTTAAATATGGTCGTACAATGGAAAATGATTTCCACAGCGGACGCCCAAAAAGCGCAACAACCCCGGGATGGTTCGTCGATTGCACCGGGGAATATCCTCTATCCTTCTAATGGTACCGATTTCGCTTGTGGCCTGTTAAACAGAAATCGTCAACTGCACCGATGGTCATTTCTTCCCATACCTGCGTGCGTACGCGCTCAATTGTACACGCGCCGGACTTTTTGACAGATCAGTTGTATTATTAGTACAGTATAAACTCTTTTTTAAAGTTGCGAAGTGCACTATAGCTAACTTTTGTTGGTTGCATGTGTAAAAATACAAATATAAATACAATATAATAGAATACACAATTTTGCTTAGAGTTTTACGTTATGACTGAAGAAGAGAGAGAGAGAGAGAGAGAGAGAGAGAGAGAGAGAGAGAGAGAGAGAGAGAGAGAGAGAGAGAGAGAGAGAGAGAGAGAGAGAGAGAGAGAGAGAGTTCTGTACGTGCACTGATGTGTGTGTGTGTGTGTGTGTGTGACACTAGCCGCGAGCGCAGTCGACATGTTTGTGTGCAGTGAAGTGGAAAACATTTGGGTTAGGGATTAAACCAGGCAAAATCGATGGACGACCAACCTCAGTATAATTAAACAAAATTTCATCACGGTGCTGGAAGACGGGTGATCGAGAGCGGATAACATTGCTGAGATTATAAACATGTCACGTGAGCGTGCGAATCATATTTTAACTCAAACACTTTGTGCAAGGTGGGTGCCGCATTCGAAGTTGCACTTCTTGAGCGTCCACTGCGGGGATCATCTTCAGTGCTCGTACGACCACGTTTAAATTCGAGTGTGCCTACTTACTATCCATTGTTTCTGAAGTCGCAACAACTAACACATTTACCATTTCGTTGTACATTTCCGTTCATTCGCGCTAGACTTTTTTAAGGTAAGAATCACAGCACGATGTTTGATTTTGTCCATTCTTCATAACGCGTGACACGTAAATTTCGAACTGTTGGTAAAAATGAATAAATTGACAGATAGATTTGGAGGTTAACAGGTATTTACATGAAATATGAATCTTACAGCACACGAAAAATTTTATCGCTAAGCTTCACGAACTTTTCAACTGACCCTCGTATATATGACTGCCTGTAATTATTAATGGGATTTTCCAGTCAGTGTGTGTTTCCGTTGTGACCAATTTTGACTACTACTCCTGAAGAGATCTCTTCCAGTCGTGGAGTTTAATATTATTCTCTTGGGCAATGATAACCATTATGTTGTTCGTAGTACGGAAAAGCTGCCTGTTTCAGAGAGTCCCAAATAATCGATCAGTCACGGTTTTCTGTTTCTTAGTTATTCTGATTTATTTACTTGATTTATAATAACAACTTTTTATAATATTGTAACTTAATTTATCGAATTTTTACCTGCATTGGCGTCTTTTATTTTTCCAGTTTTCCGAATTGAACTTTGTATCTGCTTCATAATACACGTTGTTCTTTGCTTCAGGACTATCTATTTCAAATAGTTAGATAAAAAAAAAAAATACTAATACACTTACGTCCACCATCCTGCACTCCGTCTTACCATAATATCTGGGTCTTTCCTTGGACAACCGTGTATTGCTATTAGTGATAGCCATTATTCTTGACTTACTTACTGCTTTAACTGCCTGATTTAGAGATTCTGAAATTTGACTCCTTGTTCCCTGTATTCATTATTTACATGATCCTCCCTTTATAAACCGGTCGTTTCAGGAGCTGTGTATTATTATTATTATTTGTGTTTTTACTTCTCAGTTGAAAATTTTACTACTTATTTTTTAATCGGTTCTGTCGCTCCATTACCAATTTGTAGTCCATACCATGCCAGCCATTACGATGGTAGTGGAGAAGTTATTAGTATCATTGACATCACCGTCTTTCTCTTTGTCACAGACTAGTGACAAATTGCTTAGGAAGTCATAGCCTATTAATTAAATAGTGACAGGCACTACCTTCCTCTGTAAACAACTGATGTTTGTTTGTAACTTCCATCATATAGGATGGCACTCGTAGTAGAGGTTGTGGTGCGTTTTGCGAATACACTCATTAAATTGGTAGAAGATAATACTTAAAAGTCCACAGTATGAGGGTTTTTTTTTATCGTATCTCCCGGTGACTTTGGTTACTAAGACCTTCAGATGTTGTTTGAAGTGATACTATTCGTAATAATGGACCAATTATGTAAACAATTTTGGAGGAACATAATTTATTTTGATATTTTAAACAAAGGGGGAAAATCTTCCATTAGGCTATATTCAAGTATTGGGAAACAGCTTAATATCTGCCAGACGAAAGAAATTATTAAAACAATACGAGACATTACAAAACCTCTAGCAGGCAATAGGCAAATCGAAGTTTCGTGTAGGCCTACTGTACCACAAAAACTGTCGCACTCGTCATTACATGCCCATAAACATAACTCATGACCATTAACATTCATATTACACGCTCAAACGCGCGTAAAGAGTTTATGAGCGGCATTGACCATATCACACAGTGGGTTTGGTCAAATGCTTTTAACGGTCGTAACATGAATTATAAAGGAAGACGTGGCGGCATGGCTGACCAAGTACCTGAACATTATTCACAATTCTGCAGCTGGATCAAGAAGTAGTATAATACACCTGATACTTATGTGTTTGTAAGAGAAAACAGAGTAAAAATACTGTGGTACGATGTGACATTGAATTTCAGACGTTCATTGATAAATCAGCTGCAGCGAAAGTGAAACATAATGTTACAATACCTAGACGAAAACATTTTAGAAGACGAGCAAAGAAAAGAGGAAGCTAGATGTTAGTAAAGTGTTACTAAGCAAACGAAAAGTATCGAATAAGAAGGAAATGTTCGCAAAAGCTTGTATTGATCTCGTGTTGTTTGTAAACACAAATTTGTTAGATTCGCATTTCGTAAATACAAAATATTCATTTACGTCAGAATTAAATATCCAAATACAATATTCAGAATGTCGGTGAATCGTGTAAGCGGAAAGCGGCAAACCTTGCTGAGAAAACGATTTTGTAACACTAAAAATAGTCCCATATGTTTTAAGTAATTTGAGAAAATTAATTTTTAACAGGGAGAAAATTGCAGAATAAAATGGAAGGAAAAAAGAATAAAAGGAGATAAACGTTATTATAATAGCCTGCATAAAAACTGAAGCATTCCGCGCGGTGTGCAAAATAAGAACACAGAAAAACTGGCGTAAGAAAATTACAGGAATCTGGTAGTTCAAGAAACTTAATTTGATTGTTAACACACACACACACATACGGAACGCGCGGCCACAAAATTTCGTGTCTGTTCGTTTTCTTTAATAATTTATTATAATTTATCGTTCAGAAACGGTATTATAATAATACACGTCTAAAGAGTTTTTGTTTTACTTAAGTGTTTATTGTTTGTTTTTTTGTAATCTGTCTATATTGAAATTTATTGCACATATGTGAAGCAAATCAGGTTTTTTCAAACACTGAACGGAAGTCGAAAATATCTGACAAATTAGAAATACACGTTTACGAATTTTGTGAAACGGTAATTTGATGTTAAGATTAATGTTTAACAGTAAGCGTTTTCCCCAGCCAGAGTAAGTGTTTTGTACGACTGAGATATTTTGTAAGTAAACGGAACAGTTAAGTCGAATTAGAATAGAATAATAATTGTATAGACATATCATTTATGTTATGCCAATGACAGCTTGTTCGTAGGTGACTGCAAGTAACACAACGATTCAACGATGATCATACACAGACAAGTGTCATAAGCACAGTAACTTCTTCGCTTTATTTGGGTTATTTATGAGTATTATAATTGAAAATGGAAATATCTATTTTGGAAGTAACATCCATTTGGGATGAAAATATCCATTTTGTAAGCTTAAAATATCTTGAAAGTTTAGTCGTATGTTAAACATAAGTCCCTGAGGCTTATATACAATTAATTATAATGAAAATGTGAGTACTTGTCCTAATGGTAATACGGAAATCTACTTAAACTTTCAAAAAACGTAAATGTATTCATTTGGCATTTTGATTTAAACGTATGATAACACATTTGGTATTTTTGTTGATAAGGCCAATCAACCCATAATTTACGTTACACGTAAGTTTTGCTTCCATTTCATTGGCTCGTGGCACTTTTGAACTGACCTCGCTTTGTCTTTTTAGAATGCACGTTTATTTCACTGCGATTACAACTTCATCCAAATTGTTATTCTTAACAGTTCATCAGTTTTCGCGTTACTTGTGTAAATCGTGTTAAGTGGATCTTAAAGAGTCAGTTAATTTTCATTCTTTTCTCTAACTTCCACGTTTCGCATATTAATTAATCAAACCTGCACACTGTATTGATAATGTGAGATATTAATTTTCTCCTTTCTCCTTTAGAAAAATAATTAGAATTATATATTGTAGCATGACAGATAATCCACTAATAATTAATTCAGATAAGATCATAAAAATAATTAAATTACATATACTCAAAGAATGTCAAATGAAATTCAATTACACTTCAAAGGAAAACACCACTATAAAAGAAGAACAATAATTAAATAATAAAAATGCAACCATAAAATTCAAAGAAAATGAATTAAAGGAAACTCATATTAAAAAATCAGGAGATTACCCAGGAGATTAGGAGCAGGTAATAAAGAAAATACCCCAAACACAAGAAGAAGAAGGAAGAGTAGAGTTAGTATCAGGTGATAAAGAAAATACCCCGAAACCAAGAAAGAAGAGTAAAGCCAGTATCAGGTGATAAACAAGTAACAGATGATAAAGAAGATACCCCAAACACAAGAAGAAGGAAGAGTAGAGTTAGTATCAGGTGATAAAGAAAATACCCCGAAACCAAGAAAGAAGAGTAAAGCCAGTATCAGGTGATAAAGAAGATACTCCAAACCCAAGAAGGAAGAAGAAATTTAGAAACAGATAATAAAGAAGATACCCCGAACCAACCATCGGACAAAATAACACTAAGTACCTTGGTTAACCCAAGAAGAAACCAAAGAAGGAAGAAGAGAAGAAAGGAAGATATATAGTATGGAAGAACCACAATAAAAACCTATTATTAACTACCATTAACCCCAAACCAAATGTTAATACCATTAAAGAAAGTATAACACCCCAAAACCTTATGAAATTGTAATTAATTATAGACAAAAGTATTGAGTAGTATGATAAGAAGTGCACCAACTAAAGTTATTGTATGGTAAAATAAACTAATCTTCACAGTCCATTATGACTAAAGGTCTGGTCTGAGAATAATAAAACTCAAATATAAGACAGAACCAACAGTGAATGTGTACCAGTGGAAGTGTTTTTAAAAGTAATAAACTTCAAGTTGTAGTGTAACTATAACTTAAACAAGGTGCTATAAAATAACATTTATATTTTATAATTAACAGGTAATGAAATATTAAAATGAAAAATATTTCCAATATTTCATAAATAAGGTCACTTTGTTATCTCAAGACATTCATGGTAATGCCAATAATAAAGAAAGTATGTGGGGAAATGTTTACTGTACAAGGGGATTTTAGATAATAATACAATATAATCAGAAAGGACTGAACATAGATTAAGTTTTAATAGAATTAAGAAAGTTAAATGGCTAATAATGTTCAAAGCCATGAACTGCATTTTAAAAGGAGTTCCTATACAATAAGGTTTATATTTAGAGTAAGATGTTTTAGTTATATAACAGCATGCCTACAAATTAAAATGTTTAGGTATGGATGCTGCATTAATTTATAAAATGTTTTAAATGTATGTTCAAAATAGTTCTAGCAAACATGTCTAACTTTGAAGACTGCTAACTAATGTCAAATATTATTTTTTGTAACTGTAGCATGAATTAGATGCTACACATATCAATATTTATGTAAACAATTTTATTTCATGTTATGTTAACTTTTAAGAGTCAGAGGAGGTGTAAAATTAACTTTATTTGAAAAAACCATATATGTAAAATACTAAACTCTAGGCCAAATAATGAATTCACAAAAATTAATATAACTTAGTTAATGCAACCAATGAACCATGTAAACTAACAAGATTTATGTAAGGTGGATCAATAACTAACTACTGTAAATGATCCTATGATTTAAAAGAGTAATATAGAAAAATGTCTTAAATTATTAAAAATTTTCGAAATATAAAAAAATAACTATTTCAGAGGAGGAATAGTAAATTAATAAATTATCACTAAAAGACAGTTCAAATGTTAAATTTATAAGAAATTAAGGAAAGATAAGATTTGTGACCATCTGAAATTTGTTATATTTAGAACACCTAAAATGGCAGTAATTGTGTACAAAAACGGAAACAGGTTTTTGGGCCTAGATTTCCAAAAAGACAGAAATATGGTAATTTTAACAAAAATCTCAACAAATATGGACTATGACATATCAAATTAAACAGAATGAGATAAATAAACCAATTATGTGGTTAATAGTTCATGAAAGCGAACAATAAACTAAAAATATTCCATATATAATGTACCATATAATTATGTACATAGGAAATGAAAATTATTTTAACAATACTTTTCCAATATTAACTCGGCAAGATATTTCCTAAGACGAAGGATGTAAGTTAGTTCTTTGTTAACATTCAAACGGAACGGTTGATCCTCAATCGCGTTCTAAAACCGTATTAACAATTGTAATGGAGTAAACGTTGAAAATTAGTGAAAAACGAGAGTTACCTAAATCGACACTTTTTGACTTTATATCAGTGAAATACTATACTACAATAGTGAAAACAAACAATACACTGCACAATACCAGTGAATGAAACCGTTAAAACAATCTAACATTAATAATTCACTCCGTAGCAACTTTTCGATTTTTCATCATAACCAGCAAACACAGAATACATATAAAATAAGACAATTAACACCAGTGAACACTGAACGCTTATCCAGGATACCTTGAACAACATAATAGACAGTATACACTATTACGGAGATCCATAAAACAGTTTTAAAGGTGAATTTATTGTGAGAATTTCCAGCGACCATTTATGCGTTAACCTCATCAATTCAGCTAGCCGCCATTGTGAATTTCCCGTGATGCAAATTACCAACCAGCACGAGAACATCTAGACACCTATTGGGTATAAATTGTATACTACAAAACATTATATATTATTAACAGATTGTCATTTTTACTTATTAAGACTTATATTTTTGTACATGTTATACTTTCTAGGCCTACCCTTCTCTGACTATAAATATAATCGTTATAAGAACCTTTTTTCAATATTTTAAATAAAAATAACCTGTAATCGCAAATCGATATCCCTGTGAAAGAGTCGACCATTTGCTCAGCATCGATTTTAAATCGATTTTAAGGAACTATTATTAATAAATCAAATTATTTCAACGATCTGGACTTTATAATTATTTCACATCTTAAATTAAGAATTTAATTAACTACAGGACTTACTGGAAGACGATAAATCTTGACTGAAAGAGATATACTGGAGCAGCGCTGAAAATCACTAATCGATTACAGCCAGAAGATAATTTGGTTCACTCCCGATTTAGTTAAGATCTACCAGAAGTGTAAAATTAACCAAAAGAAACTTACAGATTTTTAAAATTTTAAACAAAACATAGAACCAGGATTATTTCTCAATTACTACAATAACAAACAAACATACATTTTTTTTTGAACAAAATTTTTTTTTAAATAAAATTTTTTTTATCTTTTCTTTGTACAATACGAAGAACATTTATTTGTAACCAGTGCAAACAGGATTTGTTACAATATTAATGGTAGACCTAGGTATGATTATCATATATATATGTATATATATATTACATTTATATTTATATACATATAAATATATGTATAGGCTGCATTACATATATATATATTACTTTAATATTTATAACTAAATTTACCTCAAGATATACTTTTTTTCCTATTAGGAACATGTTTCGAGAGTAATACTAATACCAGTAATAACTAATACCAGAACAAATACAAATCAATACAAAACATGACACAATATTCAAAGCACTCAACATCGAAAATACACAAAATACAAAAACAGATACCACAACCACACACAATAATGCAACTTTAAAAGACCAAAGACCAACAAACTACCTTAATAACATCCAGAAGCCAACACACAAATACTTCACCAGAAACAAGATGGCGAAGGCTGAAGATGAGAGAACAGGAACTCTCGAAACATGTTCCTAATAGGAAAAAAAGTATATCTTGAGGTAAATTTAGTTATAAATATTAAAGTATTATATACATCAAGAAACGGACTGTAGCAGAAAGTGATTGAAATATATATATATATATATATATATATATATATATATAGCAAGGTAACAGGTTATAGCCCAGACCAGTCTTGCAGAAAAGAATGCACAATTAGTGAATTTTAATACATTTATTGTTCTTTCTTCTACACACTCTTGTATTAAAATGTTCTTTTGTTATTTGACATACAATTAACTTCTTGTTGTTCAAAAAATCTGTTTTGAAATATTTTAAAATAAATGTTTTCTTGATTTAAACAGTTCTGTAAAATTTTTAATTGTTCAAGTCTCTTTTTAAACAAAATTATATTTTATATTAATGTTCTTTTACGTGATCTTTAAAGTTTTACAATTTGATAACAATTTAAAATTTTGCTTCCCTGTTTGGTCGTCTTCTCTGTCCTCCCGGTCGACGATCTCGATCCGGCCTCCAGGGATCCGTCGTCTCGGTTCCACGTTCCAGCAACCGGCTCCAGGAACTGCCTTGCTCAAGGTCTCCGTATTCCAGCCGGCACGATCAGCAAACGATGCTCAGGAACGGTAGCCGACAATCTCGAACTCCGATGGTTTCCTGCTGACACTCGCTGCTAACACGACTCTACGGGCCCAAGGACTGTCTGGAATTTACGTTGCCTGGGATCGATGCCCACTGCGACCGCCTTCGCTGAGTATGACGTACTTTCAGAGAGAGAACTTTCAGGGAGAGAGCTTAGACAAGACTGGCTACTCCTTTTATAACACAGCTGAATGTAAGCCGTCGCGCTGCCGAATGACGTCACCGCCGATATGCGCGTAGGCGTCTTTTCAATTTACTCTAATATATTCAGGAGCGCCCACGTGTTTTCCGACTTCCTCTTTCTTGAATCTTCTAGAACACATCTTTGTAACACATGAATATACTTCCCTAACATTCTATTTGCTACTCACATTACACAACACTTCACTCACATATAAAATTATATCTTCATGGTTCTACATTGCCTTATTTTCTAATTTATCCTATTAATTTTAATTGTTTTTATTAATACTATTTATTTCCACGCATTCTTTTATCGTTCGGGACACTTATAATAGCTGATAATAATAATTATTCTCCACATTCACCCTATACTGAGACAGCTTGTCACGTTGCAATATATATATACAAACACACAGTATATATTACATCGAGATTATAAAACTGTAACTTCTTAGGTTACGTGGGAGGTCATTTGGACCTTAATGGACTCATCACAGAGTTTATCGGAATATCGGACCTAGTTAGTAGAAATAAATATTTAGAATCCACAAAAAAATTTATTCGCGGCTAAAAAATCGACGAAAGTAGAATGAGCGTTTTCAATATCCGATAGCTCACAGTTAGTTTTTTCCACGTCACAAGCCACACTCTGTCGTCAGTGAAAAATCTTAATAGTTCGAAAATCGTATATTTTGCAGCTTTATATTGAATACGTGTGTTAAAAAGTGGAAAACAGTGTAGGCTTAAAAATATTTGATTATTTTAGTAAAGACTCAAAAGTTTATTGGAAATAAACTGCTTTGTTTTCCATTTTACAGATCAATCGTATTTCCAACAGGCAGATGACAAATGTCTCTGCAAAAATGATCAGATCCAGTAATGGCGGCGTGACACAGGAAACCCAAAGCAATGCTAATTAAAATTTCTTCAACCATAGATTAAATCCTATTTAAATGGTTTTCTTTATTATTTTGTTTCTTGTCAAACGACCAAACAGGACTCACTCGGTAGGAAAGTTTTCAACGTCCAATCACACTGCGGAGTCCATGCTGTGTACAATCTTATTGTTAAATCTTATTCATAAAGTCTCCATTGTTTGTTAGCAACAATGACTGCCATCATTGAATTCTATTGTGTAAACTTGAATTCGATGAACTCACTTTATTTTGCAAAACAAAATATACGTCACATTATATGCCTTGTAATTACCATTGTATTGTGCGAGCCATTTTAATCAATCAATAATGATAATTTTTACGTCGATAATTAAGAATTTTTTTGCCAGCGATGCTCTATTGTACACCATGCAATCTTAACCATAGCAACATATGTTTAAAGTAAGGTATATAAGTATGATCTTTTCCCACTAAAAATATCAAAATTTTATTGGATTTTTGTATAATAGGCCTATAATTTGTTTCTGTGAAAGGGAGCAGGCCATTAAAGAAGCGACAGAAGTATCTGGAAGAGAAGATCCTTTGATTTTAGGATATAGGATAGGCCACTGACTTTAGAATACTCGCTTTCACTATAGTAAAGATGACCATTTGCGTATTCGTATTAGACTGTATGAGGGATTTTTAATTCGAGGTTTCCACCAACCTTCTATCTGAAGTCGTTGCATTTTCCAGGAGTTAATTTATTAATTCATACCTCTCGAATCTCGCGATCTTTTCTTATTCCAGGAAATCAGGAGGTTTACGCTGAATGATGCAGAAGTGAAAGATACCAATTGTTCCTCTTCTTAGTCGACTGAGGAAAGTGAATTCGTGAATTTTCTATTCGATTCTTGGCTATGGTGTATTGCAATCTCTGTGACATTTGCTACGACGTACACGTGTCTGTTTTTGGGCAGTCATCTTTCACAGCATTACGTTTCTAAAAATGTCGATATCCTTTGAGGTACGTTCCTTTGAATTGGTCCTTTTCTACCCAGCCTATTCTCAGTATTCTTCACTGGTAGGAACTTTGAAAGCAGTGTTAAAAATACGTAGCTTTGTGTAAAACATATACACCGTAGTTGTAACACAGGAAAGAAGCACCAAAAACATAGTTTACAAGACCATCCCGGAATGTATCGAGACACGCTGATCGAAGAAGCGGAGTGTGATTTCCAAATAATTAAAGTCCATGGAAATGAATTACTTATATATAGCTACTGTAGTAGTGACAAGTTACAACTACATTGTTACAACTAGTGAAAATATATTAACTAGGGAGCCCTCTACTTGTATGTAGGGCCATACATGAGGCGGAGATCGCATTGATAATTTGAAGCAAAAAGATTGAAATGGTACAGAATGCGCGTGTAATTATGTTATTTAATTTATAAAAATGAGAAATGTAGTATTAAAAATGGTAACGAAGACGTATTTGAATAAAATATGTTGAATAATAATTCATGTTGTATTCATTTAGAAATGTAGGCTCGTATAACGATTTTTTGACTCTTCGGTTCTCAAAAAGCAAGGAAGTTCAATGTTTGTGCAATTTGTGAGGTGAATTATATTACAATATTTCGATAATTGGTGAAAGAATCACGGAAACTTGTTATATAGCCAAAACGTTTTCCCAGAATATGTATGTACATAGAAAGGCAATGTTATAAAATAAGCCCACTCTGAAGTTAGCGAAGTACTATCAGAAGTAAAATCGAAACTCTTGTTTGATCTGTAACATTGAAACCAAAATATGTTACTAATGCAACTAAGAACCAAACACTGTAAAGCCGCTATTAGACAGTCTGGAGTTATTTGTTTCCAGTTGTTTTTAGAGATTCCCACAATTTCATAGTTATTGAATTAAACGGCATTTTAAATAATTACCAGGTTTAAAAATGAAGTAGGAAAGGACAGACAAAATTTAACGGGCTACTGAATGAAACCTGTTTAATATGAAATTATGGAATCGTGACTACATTTAGAGGACGAATACATACCGGCTTACAGAATACTAGACTATAGAATACCATTAGAGATTGCAGCATTTTTCTGGTGAAATCTAAGTTTCCTTATTTCACTAACCAATCGTTTATTAATTCAATCTGAGAAGCGAAACATTATTATTGTTGTATTGGAGTGTTAGTGGTCTCAAATATTTCTACTAGTAATTTTATACAAACCACTATGTTGTCTTTGGTATTGACGAGCGCTTTCGGCAGTCAAGCCATCTTCAGGTCATGGGTTGGTAAAAGACCTGAAGATGGCTTGACTGCCGAAAGCGCTCGTCAATACCAAAGACAACATAGTGGTTTGTATAAAATTACTAGTAGAAATATTGTTAATTTTATTTCATACAAATGCCCTTTCCTTAGTTTACTTAGTTTTACGAAGACGATTGATTTACGTAATATACATTAGGCTACTCTCAATTTTAATTTCAGGATTAATCATTCACATTTTTACAGATATTACATAATCAGGTTTTTGGTAATGTTTTGTTTTTGAAACGACTTGCCAGTATTAATTTCAATTTCGTCGCTATTAATATTAAGACGATTGTGAAAAATTAGATACGTTTTTTTATTTTACTGTTACCGGTGGGGGGGGGGGGACTAAGAACCGTCATCAAGAATTAGGCATATTAACTGAAAAAGCCGGTGTTCGTAAACATTTTACACTTTCTTACACATAACAAATATTAGTGCATAGAAGAAAGAATGTTTTCACACTTTTCTGGGTAGTCGAGCAACGGAGGAAACACATTGTGTACGCAGTACAATAGTTTCCATTGTTTCTGCTTGTTGCTTATTATTTTTTTTTCAGAAGTTCGTATGTTCTAAACACATTGTTAAACTTTGTTTATTTAAAGTACACACGAAATCAACATTTTCAATACAGCTGACAACTTCGTAGTTTCATTGGAAACGTTAGATAAATTAGTTGTGTAGTGTATTTCTTTGTTTCCTTGCTTTAGTTTTGATAGTCTGTATTTTCTATCATCATTAAAAGACGGTTTTAATTAAACGAACATCTAATTAGATCTTTAAACGAACTCAACACACTACTACTTCTCTTTATTTTGGATTTGAAAGGATACTGACAGGATTGAATCGTACGATAGAAGAACTAACGTTTAAAGAAAGTCTGACGTGGTATGAGAGGATATCTTGCATGTCCCTGAAATCAGAGAAAAGTTTACATGGCCTTTATGTCATATGTAATTTCTTTCGTACATCATTTTAAACGGTTATATTTGAATTTTTTTACTTAATTTCAAGTAAAATGTAATGTAAATGTAATTTCATGTAATTGTAAGTGATAAAAACATCTAGTCATGAAGTTTCAGGAGGAAACTTGTAATTATGCTCGTGAAAACCTTTACTAATTTACGAAAAGCTGTGATTTTTTAAATAATAGAGATGACAGAAATTCGTACTTACATACTATGATAGTAAGCGTATTGTGTGAGTTTTTTATAGTAAAACCATCCGCTATGTTATATAATTAACGTGTATTTCATGCGTGTTTGATATTGCTAAGTTAAATTGTCAAATGCAAGTGCTTAAGTTACCAGGTATGTAACCGCAAATGCATAAATAGTTTCGGTTTCGTAAATCTACGTTTTATCATGAGGAAGATTATGTTAATTCCAATACAAAATATAGTAAACATTATCGCCTTGAATTATACAAGTGGTACAACACTACGTATTTTGACAAATAGGCGTAAATTTATACAGTTAACCGTGACCGTGAAGGTAACCACGTACATATACTGTACGATCTGTGAAAGAGACCAATTAACTGGAAACACATAGGCCTACGATGTAAGGGACATCACGAGCGATGTGATCGAAGTTTAACATCTGACCTTTCTCAGCCAGTACTGTACTGCTTACTAGTTTCTAGTATCTTTCATCCAACTATATTTTTACTACATAATTGTCAGTGGGTAAACAAAGAATGCCTCAGTCAATTTGGGGGAACGCGATCACTCGCACACGCAATGTTCACCCTGAGGATGCAAGGCAGACACACGCATACATGCGGAATTTCAAAAGAAACACACCACCCTACACCTAGCCTACTTTGTATTGGTTACGTTGTAACCTAGCTTTACGTAATAACAATAGTTTTTTGTAGTTCAGTACACATGATCAAAATTTTTCAAAACAATATTTCCAGTTTTTTTTTTTTTTTTTTTTTTGAGCACCCTGGACATTTTAATATGTTTCAGAACTAATGTGTGCTACTTTCAAGAAAGAAACTCGCTGTTCCTTCTGCACAAACTTTTCCCTTATGGGAACCTCATAAACCGAAGTTCTCTAGGATAGCTGCCATTCCGGTATTGTTAATGTGATAATTTAATGTGTGTGTGTGTGTGTGTGTGTGTGTGTGTGTGTGTGTGTGTGTACAACAGCGAACATACCGACGAAGCATATGCGGCAAGAACTCAAACTCTATAAATGGTACGTTTTATAGCAGTTTCTGATGAAAAAGACGATTAAAAAAAAGACAGTTCATGGAGTGTGAGGAAAAATGGACTTCAAGATTCTACGCAATAAAAAAATTATAGCCAGCGATGAAACGGAAAAATCAGCAGAGGAAGGCGAATATCAAGTTTCGTTTATCAATGTACCAACAATAATCCCATCAATGGAGAAAGGACTATAAGAAGAAATTAAAAAACACGTAGTTGTGGTATGAAAAGCATTGTTAACAGTAAAGTGATGACAAATAAAAGAAGACAAATTAGAAATTGAATTTTCTAAGCAAAATACGTTCGTGTAAGATTGCAATAAGAAAATTAAACAAATAAAAAATTATGTTATTATTAGATATTAGAAAATGTATAACACTGACACACCGTGTTGATACAGTTGTATAAATCTGGATTGATTATGTGTGATATGGCTGTAGGCAATTTCGTGACCAAATTACAACAGACAGTTGATCAAAGGATTCATTAATAGATGCAATAAGTAAGCGGAACACTCAAGTAATTTACAATTGATGTTCGAGAAATTATTACTAATAACTTGTGTGTGTCCGGCAGCAGAGTCACTCTAGATTGTGGAAGCGAACTTAGGTTTGTGGGCATAGTCGAAACGCCTTTAGTAACTTGTAATAAATATTGTAACTCCTTAAGTAAAAGATATTACGTCATGCTTGTTTTAAAGATATTGCACTAACGATGTTTTTACTTTAAAACAGATAATCCAAAAACGTGGGCAATTCAATGTAGATACACTTCTAACTTTCGTAGGCTACGAAGGCGTTTAACTGCATTCATGAGGAGAATTGTAATCGCTGACACAACTATTGGTACTATTGGCACTATTGATAGTGCCTATAACTTAAAGTTAATAACTTTAAATTTTAATGCTTAAAAAACAAGACCATGGGAAAAGAAGCAGTAACGGGTAAGAATTGCCATTAATATGATATTTAATACGTAACTACATTATATGAGTCATGACATATAACAGTTGCCGGAGAATAAATTAAAAGAGATAAATCTACCGGAGATACTTAAATAACATTCTGCACATTGATGTCAGTTCCCGATTTACCGTACAGATTTTAATCACGGGCATCAAGTACAGAAGTTTTCCAACAAACGAATTCATCAGAAATGTAAATTCATAGAGCGGTAACAGGCTGTACATAAATGGGACGCACATATGAAATGCTGGTATAGGACAAGATTTTGGACTAAAATCAATGCAAAAAATAGCAATACTGTTCACGGAATAATGGAGGGAACACGAAAAGACGTTAATGGACACAAAAGATTAAATAAAGAAGCTGGAACAGGCAAACTCAAAAGCTGAATCTCAAAAGACGAAGAAAAGATTTGAGACTTCACACAACACATTACGTTCAGGCAAAGTTAATAAGTATTTAAATTAACTTACGTAATGCCGAAGTGGCCTATTTATTACACATTATGTGCGAATTTATTTGTTCGACTTTTAAACTTTGTTTGCTAAGAAGCCTCATGTGACTAGAAACGTTAGAAGTACATTAGAAATAGACAGAATTACAACAGTTTATATTATACTATAACCTATATAATCGAGCGTAAGCTATTAGTTTATATGTGCGATTCCGTGTGTGTGTGTGTGTGTGTGTGTGTGTGTGTGTGTGGAAAGAGGGGGAGAGAGAGAGCTTTACACACCCACAAACAATATAAATGTGTGTGTGTGTGTGTGTGTGTTCATATTTTTCATATTTTCATTTTCTTATATAGAAACCTTTGGTGATAGGCCCACAGATTTAATCCGTTAAACGTGTCAGGTTATTTACAGAGGGATTTATTATCTGGAAAAAACACACCCACACACACACACACACATATAAATGTATATTTATATAATTTATATAAGGTTTCAGTTATATAGAAATTAGAAACAACAACAACAACAACAATAACAATAACAATAATAATAATAATAATAATAATAATAGTAAAAAATAAAGTAATAATAAAATTTGAACCTCTTTTCATCTTCTTTGTTTTTATAATAATAAAATAGTAAGTTAAATGTTGAGGCAGCGGACCACACAACTCGACCGCCTGTCTCCGCGAGTCTGCATACAGTAATGATGATGCAAATTGCTTAGCAGGGGATCTCACGCTCTGCTAACACAAGATATTTATGATTTCTGGCGCGAGCACACCAACTGTTGTCTTCCTCTTCTGCTTTATTATTACTTCTTGTTTCATTTTACTTCTGTACGTTGTCTGCTCATGTTCACAGCAGTAGATGTGTCAGCGGAACTCCTACACAGGATGCAGATAACACGCGAGTTAAAGATCCAGAACCCGTGATTCGTTAATCACGCTTTGAGTTGGTTGTAAAGCTCATTTATATCTACATTACAATGATACAATTTGGACCCTTTCTGTTTGTTAGTGTGATCGTTATTACGACAACTGTTAAGTTTTAAATAAAAGTCTGAACGGCTTTTTTCTGTAGACGAATCCAGACAGGAATTAATAGGACGTGAATATGAATAAAATCATAATGAGTCGTATTACTGTCACGATCACTTGGAGAATTAAAACCAAGTTCAGAATGGCAGAACAGCATTCCGATGAGTGCTACATAAACGCTGCATAACTGACTGCGGGTAAATGACTTTCACTTATCTTATCTTATCTATGTTGCCATATCTGTTGCATCTTTGATATTATTTAAATATGAGTGCTGCTTATTATTCCGGAATCACTGTTCGCAAAGCAGATGGAAAGATTTAAGTAAATATGGAATTTAAACGTTCAAGCTTTTAATTATTCCTCTGTTTGAGACACAGACTTCAGAATATTTATTCGAGTATACAGAATGTGGTAATACCACATGTGCAGTAAGATGATCTTTAAGTGAAATAATACGACATATGTTAAATCGAAAAACAGTGTTGGTAATATGATCTTTAAAAATTATTTGCGATGCTACATTATCGTAGTACACAGTGTTGAGACGGAAGTTAATCATCGTTTAGGTTAAATCTACGTTTCGATCACTATAAATCTGTGAAACTCTGTAACAATCACCCGTCTCGGTACTGTGCACAGTGTGTTAGATGTACCTTCATTTTAAAAAGTCTTTTTCCTTTATTTTTCAAGTAGAATATACATAAATTATTGTTTAGAAGACAGTTTATTTGATATTCATGATTTTATACTTTTATTACTTTGTACATTATAATTAAATTGTAGAAGATAGTCTGTGTGCACTGACTACATATTATCAACTAAATTATAGCACACTGGTTCAAATTGGTTTGCGAAAAACTAACGCTCTGCGATTATATTATAATGAACGATATAGTATGTTCACTTTTCAAGACGATTAAAAACACAGTAACAAAATGTAGCAAAACTCTTATTTTATGCACTTCTTATGTAGAATGAAGGACACATATAGTTTTTATAAAGCATTTCATAATTATATTTTCGTTATTTTAAAATGAGATGTGGAGTTACATTGAAAACCCGATGTAGAATTTTACAGCGCCAATTCGTCTTTCCTCCAGTTTAGGTTTCAAATTTTAAGGCGTACCAATACAGGAAAAAAATGTAATTTTTTCAGTGCTAGAAAATACGGTAGGACCACAGCCTCCTCAATTGTTGCGCTTGACAGTGGTAGACGCCGATTACCTTGATAAGTTTGCAGTAGGGAATTTAAACGATTGCTACATGTTAGAAAAAATCTAAAACATAAATATAATGTTGTTTTGATTTAATATCTGTGTTAACTGATTTGAATTTACATCTATGTTTAAAAATGCTAAAAATAAAAAAATAAATAAAAATAAATATCAGTACCACAACGTATTCGTATAATTCTGTTACGTATATTTGAGCCCACATTTGACTGTTCATAAAATTAACTTCTGAAATGAGTGATGGAAACACGTTAATAAGTTAATCGTTACTAAGATGTAAACAATCTGTTGATGATGTATAGTCTACACTGTATATGTAAGTAGTTCAGTGCAAATGATATCATCAGCACTCTTCGTTTTGCCTAAAGTTCTATGAACCAGATTGTTGCTGAGTCCGAGTATGGAGTATGAATTATAAAATCATATTATTGAGCGTTGAGATATTGTAAGCCTAATCGTTTACTACAGACTATATTATTTTTTGTCAAACTCCCTGTAGGCTAAATACAGTTACCTATCCTGTCCCATTTTAATATACTCTAGTGCTATTGTATGTTAACAGTTGTATCGACATCGCTACGTTCGTTACATTTTCACATAGAGAAAACGAATTGTTTTGTATTTAGTGTATAGTACTTTCTACTTAACATTAAATTATATATTTTTTAATTTCCTGAAATAAATGTGCCTTAATTTTTCTTAAATTTTCCTTTAAATTTTCGAGCTCTTAAATTTAGATTCTGTACTCATTAAACATTAAAGAACATTACCGGTAAGATATAAAACAAGATCCAATTATCCGCATTCAGTCTTGAAGAGATCAGTCCGGACAATCGGGCGACCACTATCTTTACACGACATTACTACCTACGAATTATGTTTATAAATCGTAAGTGGACGTGTAAGTAGTACCAATTTAGTTGTATCAGTGCGCGTGTTGTAAGCTGACTCGCATGTGTTGACGTTCACATGTATTACGAAATACAGCGGCATTGTGATCATCCAGTGATAAATTTTATGTAGCTCGATGGAATACGTTTTAGTTGTCTGGTTTGTTTAATGATGTAAATCTTTTTCTTCTTCTTCTTCTTCTTCTTCTTCTTCTTCTTCTGCCTTTCAGTGTCGGGTTGTAAGGAGCCTCCGTCCATCGTCTCCATGCATTCCTGTCCATGCACAGTTTGTGTAAAATTTCTCCCACGGTCCTGTTACAACCTCTCAATGTATGCTGACCTGTTGGCTTCCCTCTCGGTATCTGACCCTCCGGGTTTACTTCAACGAATTATTTTGGTTTCTTGCTTCATCTGCCCTACTTGGACTTCAATTCCCTCACATCCAGCAAATGAAGTAATCTATTTCTCATATTTCTTGACTATTTTAACATCACATTCAAACGTCTGTTATTTTTATGTCAGCAATTGTAAGATTTACATCATATGATTCTGACGTTCGAATAACGTCCATAGTCCGTACTGCGTAACAATTTGCTAACTAATCCTTACGTTTATTTAGGGCACGCCTTCAAGTTCTAGGCTTGGTTTCAAAACCAGAGAAGTTGGAAACTGACATCAATTTTCCTTTTCGTGTTCACTAAGGAACTTTTGTTTACCGATTTTGTTGAGATCGACCAGTATTCAGATGAAGTAAAAGCGGGTTATAAAGTAGTAACTGACATTTTTTATTACTTACGTTCGCTGTACCGGTACACATACAGTTTCAGGTTCAACGGAATTCACATTATAACTGAACCGTGCAATTTAAAATCCATTACTACTAAGTTTCTATATTCAAACCTTAATTATTAAATCCTTAATTTCACTTGATAGATAGGTTTATCATAAACTTGTCTTTGTAATATTATGCAAATTCTCTGATTTAAGTTCGTGAAGTTCTACAGTTATTGTGTAATTTAGAATTCTCTAAATTAATGACGGTATTTTTAATACCAGTAGTGAGTGTAACATTATAAAAATAACTTTTAGTAATTACATAATTGAACATCCCTATAATCTGTATTTAGCTATAATATATTTTAGTATGCTATATGTTGACAGGTATATGTATAAACGTTTCTGTACCAATTTTAGTATCTAATTGTTGATTACTGCTTTTATAATTAATTATAAATACTATTATATTATGAGTAATTTAAATTGTAATATTGTATAAATTAAGTTCTGTGATATTATAATTTTCTCGTTGTCTTTAAAGAAAACATTTGATGATGTAAAACACACTATCTCAACTCCTACACATATACAAGGATACACCCATACACGCGCGCGCGCGCGCGCGCGCACACACACACACACACACACACGTTCACTCAAATAATCGTTCTGGTGTGTTTGACATTTCTTTTGTATTCATACACAGGTCCTGATGATGACAATAAACATTGTCAAACGTAAACATTGTGTTATATTTTTTGACCGATCCTCACAAATCCTTCACCTGAAAAATTCCTTAATTATTAAAACTACAAAATTAAGCCATAGGCCTAAAAGAGTGAAATTGAACAGATAAAGAATAAGGCAACCGAAAATTCAAATATAAAAGAATATCAAGTTATGCATTTAATTAGAATTTAAGAAAGAGTCCGCTGTTATGTATTTAAAATCTTAAAATTACTTTGTAACTGAAGACAATGTAATCAAAGTTGATGTATAAAATGATTACTGTATTATGACTATTAGTCGCTTTTATTTATTAGCCGGTTTTACGAAGTTAACTGAGAGTGAATTAAATAGTTTTAAATTGTTTTTAACAAAGAATGAATAATTTAAAATAAGTTATAAATCAATAGAAGAAAATCAACATGTAACAATCCTGGTAACAATCAATAGACGTAACTATATCTTTTCCGCCCTAGTTTTAACGTGGGCCCGGATAGCTCAGTCGGTAGAGCATTAGGCTTTTAACCTAAGGGTCCAGGGTTCGAGTCCCTGTTCGGGCGCTTTTTTTTTTTATTATTATTTTTTTATTTATTGGCTCTTTCTTAAGAAAATATTTTTTATTTAACATTAGTACACAAAAAAATTAAGTAAACGTGAAATTATTTGTTACCTTCAAGTTTGTTTCCTGTATATGCATGTAGCGATTGTGTTAGTCAATAATCGCTGACAAAATAAAGTTATGCAAGTTCTGCATGAACAGTAGTTGACAGAATTCAATTGTTTAATTCAGCTTTATCATTGTTTCATATTAGCCTACAAACTTTTATAATTCTTTATACACTAATGTATCAAATGTATATTAAAAACGATAGGAGACAATATTTGTTATGTTCAAGTGAAAAATATTAATATTACTGTAGGAAAAAAAATTATTGACATAGTTTTAATTGAGGGGTGTAGAAAACTACCTTTGGGAGTGGCATGATGCACGCAGACTATATGGTGGTGAGTCCTGATTTAAAATATAATACAGGACATGTAAACAAATGTGTTAGCACGCCTTTCCTCATATTTAGGCAGTGCCATTTTATATTGATGATATTTCACTATATTTCACTAGACCTAAATAATTATTTTACCGCACCACACAAAAACAAAAAGTAAAAACAATTGGTAAAAACAAAGACTCTGCCTATTTTTATTCCACCCCTTCTCTCTTCTATCGGTTTCTTATACATACATACTCCACACACATTAACGTAACTGTAAAATTATATTTTTCGGTTGTATCTTACGCAAATATTAACTTTTCATTTCGTCGGAGAACCACATAAATAAAAATGACGGATTAACTGTAAGAAAATATATATTGACGTTTACTATCGAGCATCACACAAAGCATTAACACTTAACAATGTGTTCACCACATACGCGATTAAATACCATTAAACTAATCACTGATTTTTTTTTTTTTTAAATTAGCAGCCATCCTTACTATTACTTTATGAAATTGCTAACTGCTAAAACATTGTTTTAGACCTGATGATGTCAGTGATGACGAAAAGCTTTGTCTAAACAATAAAAATTATAGCAGTTAGCAATTTCATAAAGTAATAGTAATCACCGATCGCAAAGAGAAATATAAGAAATGCGTTATGACACATTATTATGACACGTTATTTTACATAGTTATGTTAGATTTCATTATCGATAACTTAATTTACTTTTAATTTTCTTTTAATATTTCTTTTCGTCCCCAATACTGATATTGTCTTTGTAATTTAAGTAGGTCTTTGCGTTTGTGTGTGTTTTTCAGTTTGAATAAAAACAAAGATGTTACGGTGTCCATGAAAATAATTTTGGATCTACGCGTAATTCTTTTTTTACCTGATTCGTATCAGTTTATAGGCCTGTTTAGTGTTAGATTATGTGACGGAGAAGTAACTGATTGACATATGTTTCTACAAGGCATCTGACGATCATCGTTTAAAATGTATTCACAAAGTTTTCTACAACGTAGTTTCCAGAGTTTGTGAGCTGAAGAGAGAAATACGAAAACCCATTATAACATTTAGGATCGTTAAAAAGCACAATTAAATGTGTAGCTGGAAATGTTCCTCCATCACAATAGCATATTGGAACCTCGAGCCTGTAAGTATTTAGAAAATTTTGATGCCAATTACACGACACAAGTGACTGCCAACGGAAAATCATGTAGTAGCCTATAGATTTATTGAGCTGTTTAAGAAGAGTTTTTAATTATTGTTTTTTTTTGGGAATAGACATAGGCCTACTACAACAGCAGATGGCATATCAAGAAACTGTGTCGATTACGATAATTGGTGATGGTCAGGACGTTTTAGTGGTTGGTGGATAGAGTCCTCGAAGTCAACATTTTCGACTGCCCAATTGTAACTGCGCAACATTTTTTTCATATTTTTTATGTACCACCCATTAACATCCTGTTTCTCTGGGGATCGAATATGTTAAATCACTTGTTGTAGAGAGAAATAATTATATTTTTTCGACATAGTTTGCGATTTGCTTCTCGTCTTTGTGAAATACTTTTTACAGAATTATTCCTAAAATCAGGATGGGGAATATGTGTGCTTAACACTCGCTGCGAACTCCTTTATATCGACCTAGTTAAGACAATCTGTGTATTGTCCAGGTCCACCGACCGTTGTCTTCTCAAGTCTGATTTATACAGCTCTCGTCATTTTCACAGTAGGCCTATTGTACGACATGCATTTTTGCTGCGTTTGCTTATTCGTAGCCTATAGAAAATCAGTACTTTGTAATCTATCATCACTTTTACAGTAACACGTGACACCTGCTGTATACTATTATTATGCAATATAATCTTAGTTCGCAAGGTGCCCATAGTTTTTGTCTTCTGCACAGAAATGTTCATGTTGTAATTTGAACAGTCACGAAACTGGAACATCGATCTCTGGAGCTCGCATTCACTGTCTGGATTATTAAAATTACATTTTTTAAGTAAGTTAATCTGGTTGGTATTACTATTCTAAGTAACAGATTTGTTGATTCCTCGGCATTCCCCAACTGTGAGGATAATGATTCCGCAGGTCTGTATAGATTAGTATTAGAGGCAACATATCAAACTAACGTGAGCCACCAAACAGTTTTTCGTGAAAAAATTTGCCAGCAAAAATAAATTCCGATGTTTATCATAAAGATGACGAAAATCACGCAACTGGCGTTTCGGTTACAACTGAGTGTGTGGCAAGACTAGCAACGTGATCGTATAGGATGCTGATAACACTTCCTTATTGAAGAATCTCCGCCTACAAAATGGCAGCAACCGTGTGCGAGTTCTTGCCATAATCAAACGGCCAGTAATGAAGTTACATAATACATTCGGATTGAGGCAGCGGGACTAATATTGCTATTCAGCTCCAGTTCCACTTACATCTTCATACATCCACTCAACATTGCCAGTGTAATCGGGCTTCGGAGGGGAATCAAATAAAATAAAAACACTGTCCTAGTTAAATTCTGCAGTTTATTGTTCAAATGAGTAGTTTATAATTTTTATTTAGCCTACAAGTATGTAATTTATGCAATACGTAAATTATATCTATATTGTATCATAATACGTAGCTCTATATCAGAACATCTTCATTTACGTAAAACACTATTAGGCCTACATTTGTAAGCAGAGGCGCACCCAGAATTTTTTTTCGGACGCGGTTTTGAAAATTTACGAACAAGGTGCACAATTTTGGGTTTCCTCATTCTTTTCTCTACAATGAAAAATACGGTGCGCACCGGCCGTATATATTCCGCTCACGTTTGTGTTTTTATGTGTTCGTGTATTTATTTTATTTTAATGTATTGACGACCTCTTCTATGGAGTGAAGCACCTGATGATGAGACATACGTCTTGAAACGTGTCGTAGCGACAAAAAAAGTAAGTCACTGACGGAACTATTAACGTAAGTTTTTGAATACTCAACTTATTTTTTTGCTACGTTTATAACATTTTTTACAGAAAATTTACGTTTATTCTTTTACACGCTACTTAACGGTTGCCTGAATCAGTTGTAGGATTCAGATCCGGGTGACAGAGTGGAAGTCATAAAACAGAATGTCCATGGTTTGCCAAAATAGTGTTTATTTTAAAAGTTTTGTATGTTGGTTTAGTTAGTTTAACTAGTGAATAGAGCTCAGGTTTTAACATACATGGACTAAAGGAACCCCATGATTCACTAACCAGTTAATCGTGTATATTTTTTGTTAATGATGTTGCAGGTGGACTTATTTATTTACTGGAATTTTGAGTCACTTTTGTCATTGTTTGTCCACGTTTTGTAACTGACGTTGAACTGTGAAAATAAGTTTCGTCTGTGTATACTATGGGTCGCCGTTCTTCTCTGTATTGCCGTAATTTTGTTATACGCTTACATCTAATCTTTAAGTTTCTAATGTTGTTTTTCTACGAAAATTTTTCTATTAACTTACTTTTCGCATATTCCCATTGAAATCCCATTTGACGAATAATGTGGCTCAGACTAGATTCACTACCATTATAATTAATTCGTTCTTTAAAATTGTTTAAATTACTGGTGGTGTTGTGGTATGTTAGTGTTCCCCTTCTATGGATTCACATTCAGGAATAATTAGTTGAATAATACACTTGTGGAAATCGTCTAAATCAGTTTTTATTTCCTTTGTTGAAAATTATCTATGGGGGAGTGCATAACTTGTTGATTACAAACTGTTATTTATGATTAATTAAAGCTGGTAAATAGTGACTTCAATGGTGTCTGTAATTTTGTTTCCACTGTACCATACGACGATCAGTGAGACCGTCGTAACAATATTTTGTTATTTTTAAAATAAATTTAGCCTCAAAACTGAGTCCGTAAAAGTAAGAAACGTAATAAAACCTTCGCACACTCGATTTAGTATGTATTAAAATATAAACTGTCCTTCCGCAAGACGTTCTTGCTCTTTAGCGATAAATGTTTTTGTACATGCAGTCCACATCACTTGCACAAGTGGGTGCCATTTAAATTTAATGATATCCTTGTAATAACAAAACAAAAATAAAATTTCTTGACAAGTTTTAATTTTTATCAGTCGTGAAGCATAAAAAGTAGCCTGCGAGAAACTTTTCCCTATTCAAGATAGACTAATACATTATACAAGTCAATTGTACTGAAAGAGTCAAGTTTAATTTTACTTTACCGATAAGATGAGACTTATACCGAAGTGCCTGACGCTATACGGCACAAGGTTGTCCCGCCGAAGTGAAACAGAGATTTGGTTAATCTTTCGGTCACGAAGCAAGGTCCTCGTTGAGCTTGGGCTGAAGTCTGAAAATAACATCACTTGCTGCCGCATTAGGTTTGCGGCTTTCCCACTTCTTGTGGGAAAGCACCGCTGTGAAGTGTCTTGAACTTCGGAAACTCTGAAGATCAGGCATCTCGATGGCTTTACTATTAAGGATCTCAGCAGGATCTCAGAGTCACGGAAACAAAATCGAATAATCGGGAACAGAGAATGGCGATTGTCACTCTCTTTGCTAAGGGTGCGATGCGATAAAGACTTAGCACATAAAGAAGGGGGGGGATCAATTGTAGAGTTAGGTAGACAGTTACCGTGGCACGGTGCTTAAATGTCACAGCTATGAGCACTTCACCAGTGCCTTTAAAAAATCCAACAGGAGTCAACTCAGTTTGATGTGTGGTAAGGTGGACCTCGAAGCAAAGTGTCAGCATTGGTCCGGTGACCTGTATTTTCTGCACTGAGGTCCCCGAACACCTGAAAATTTCTCTGGATTGGGTAACTACAGTCTTCAGAGATGCTTTAGAGAAGAAAAATCTTGGAAAATGATTAAAGTCATAGGAGATAGGAGCAGAATAGCTGATATCTCCTGTATTAGCTGGCTACTGAAAAAGGAATTGATCCGCTGCTGATTAGTGAGTAGCACCGAGACAAGGACTTATTTTTCTGGAATCGCGACTTACTGAGCAATGTGGCGAAATGAATCCTGGACTTGGAGAAAGTTCCACCGAGAAGTCACGGAAGTGGTAGGGGCTACGTTTGATTAAAAAGGGGAAGATGTGATTTTGTCTAGTTGTTTCCTCACTCCAAATGAGAATATCCAAGACTTCCATGAAACGATTACCGATCAGGAAGATGCGGTCCTCGGCACTGTCGGCCATGTCTAGTGGCTGAAGATTTCAGTGGTACGGCGGTTGAGTGTAATGCATTCTAGGTGAGGATATGTGTTGGAAATGGCGCTTAAAACGGGACTTTTAGTTCTGAACGACGGCATTGACCCAATATCCCGCTGCCGGGATGTGTGTGAACGGTCCCGGAAGTCTACCTGACCGACATAACTTTTCTGTCGCCTTCAGGATTGGAAGGTGATTAAGGATTACACTGCTAGTGACCACGATTTAATTTACAAGATTTACATTTACTCGTTTACCATTTACAAGAGTGTATTAGAACGCTAAAAACCCTTGGAGAGTCGTCGCAGATGGAATCTGAGCACGATCATTGTATGAAGTTCCGGGCGAAAATGATGGAGTATGTGGAGGTCGAAGGAGAGGTGGGGCCGAGGCACTCGTTGCATCGACAATGTGGACCATCGCCGCTGCCAGTGACGCCTTCGTACTCTGCAGGAGACTTCGGTAAGCAACCTGCGTACTTGTAGACTTCTGAAATTTAGGATCTTCGCAGTGTTCGTATTGGGCCGACAATCACAGTCAACACTCGCGGTGGGTGGTGCTATTTGTCACGCTGATGTTGAGAACGCCTTCAACTCCACGAAATGGAGTAACATGCTGGGGACTCTGAAACACCAGTCTTCGAATTGCAGACTCTGAGGCCTACCTCAAGAACCACAGCCTGCTGTACGATACTTCGGACAGGTAGCGCAAGATAACAGTTAAAGCTGGAGCGGCTCAACGATCTCTGAAACGTGTCCCATAATAGCCTGCTGAGATTTGAGGTGCCTGAAGAAACACTTTTGGTTGGGTATACAAATGATGTTACAGCGCTTGTGGCTGCTTACATTCTTGAACATGCCCAGGTGAAGCTGAATAAGGTGATGTGAAGAATAAAAGCTTGTATGGAGGTACACGGGCTGCTGGCTCTCGACAAGACGTAGATCATGGTATTACACCATCCTCACAATGCAGAAAAGTGAAGTGTCGAAATTTAGCCGGCTGCAAATTTCCTTGACCTGTATCAGATGAGGCTTTGTGAGCAGATAGCGCCTTACTCAGCTGCAGCGTAGAGCGAAGGAGTGTTAGGAGACGTATCGAATGAAAGGCGTGTTTGTCAGTGGGACACCTTGTGGGAGTGCGGTACGAGGGGACAGTGAACCGCAAGGCTCATTAGAGACGTTCGTGTGTGGTCCGTGCATAAGAGCTTGGGTACTACGTAACAGTTTCTGACTGGACACGGGTACTTCCGATGATTGTAGGCGCTATACTGAACAGCGAGGCTGGATGGAATCGGTAGGCATGCTGCATTGAGGGCATCCTTCATGCAAAGAAGTACGACTTGCACCGAAGGTAGGAAAAAACCTGATTAGGTGGAAGCCCGGTGGGTGAATGAAAAGAGCCTAGTCTGAAGAACCGTAGTAAACGGTTCCAGGGTAGAGCTCGGCAGTTAAGCGTAACGGTCTGTTTGCCAACCCCACATTACAGGAGTGTGGACCTTTCTGTGTACCTGGGTGCAGATTTTTCACACCTCTTCGAAAAAATGATTATCTTTATTATTATCATTATCATTATTATACCACTTACAATTTTATAATGCAGTTATTGTTTTAACATAATTGCACAATTAGAATCGTCAATTAACGATTAACATAGTCTACTATCATGAACATTTACAGATAAAATACGTCTAAAGACCCCCACACCAACACACACACACACACACACACACACACACACACACACACCCACACATATTTATATTTATATTGCCCCACTGTACTTCCTTTAAACACGCTGCTACAGCTCAGAATGTTGTTTCCTTAGAGAAGGCAAGCGAAATCACTCGAATATAGCTGAAGTAACCGAAAAGCGCATCAATTCGAATTTGTGAAACATTATTTATTGTTAGTATACATTACAGGAAAGCAGTTTGTTACGTCAACATTACAGAGACTCAGAGTTTCTGTATACTTAAATAACACGAATATAAATCCTTCTGTATTTAAATTCGAATTTTTAAAAGTAGTTAAATCGATTAAAAAATTATTATTTTTTAATCAATAGTTTAGTTGCAATCTTTAAAGATTTAAATTTTGTACTTTCTGGTTAGACATCTAGGCATGATTTCTAGCACATTATCAAATTAAGCATGAAATATATCGTCGAACCACAATTTTATTCGTTGATTTTGAAACAAACTACGAATAAGTCAGTGAATGTAAGCAACATTCAACAAAATATATATTTTTTTTTTACCATAAACAAATATCGCAAGAAGAACGCAAAATCAATTGAATTTATAAACATCATCAATTATTTGCTGCTGGTCACCATACAAAACCAGAAAATCTCAAATCGTGGCAAGAAACACAATTGGACAACCGCCAATGAGATGAAGCAGGAAGTTGATTATGAACAGGAGCATCTTCTAAATAAAAGGAGGAAGAAGAGAAGCAAGAAATTTGTAACTAAGGCTACAGTAATAGCGAATTATTTATGGCAGATACATATCAAGCAGGAAACACTTTTTTACGGAATTTATTGTTTGTCGAAGTACGAAGTTGTATTAATAAGGACGGTTCTCTAAAATGTTTTAGGGTGAAGATACGATCTGTCTGTCACTCAGTCAGTCGTATCTTCAACTATGCAGAACAAGTTCGTGTACTTACAAAGAAGAAGTGAAAGCTTCGAATCGACTAACGTAAACGTACTTTTCATTAATACAAATTGCAGTAGTTAGAATATTGTATTAATGCTACACAAAAAATTGTGTTAGTAACTCGTATATCTGAGTACTCGAGGAAGTGACTTAGAGTAGCCAAAAGAAGAATTGGCTACGTGGAGAAAAGAAACGATCTTATGTGGAGATGGTTTCAGAGAACTGGAGATTTGGTTTACATTTTGAAGAAGAAGAAGCAGAAGAAGAAGAAGAAGAAGAAGAAGAAGAAGAAGAAGAAGAAGAAGAAGAAGCAGAAGAAGAAGAAGAAGAAGAAGAAGAAGAAGAAGAAGAAGAAGAAGACGTTTCATTGCTGCATATCGTTCTTTGTCCCATTACCGTGAGAAGTCATTTTGAGAAACCTAACCTTGCAATAAGCAGGAAGTCATATCTACTGTGTTACGCAAATACCGGTAGATCATAAACATACAAAAATATAATAATTTTATTGGGCTCCAAATGTTAAACTTAAAATTAATAAGTGACAACTACCGTTAATGAAACTGAATGAAAGATTACTTATTATCGTTAAAGCATCCGTGTGTGTGTGTGTGTTGTGACGCAATAGCTACAATATCGTTTTTGCGAAATGTGCCGATTAATCAGAAAACAGTCAAACGGAAGCATAACAAGACACAATATTTGCTTACAAGCGAATGTACCTCGGTGTCACCATGTAGTGACAAGAATACAACACTGATTTAGATCAAGTTATTATTAAACAAACATGTTAGTCATATACGTGTAATCCTGAGTTTCATTTTGCTACTGGCGTCATTTTATCAGAAGTCTTATCTTTATTTCGAACAATTTAATTTAAACCTTTTTAGGTGAGTATAGGTAACCTGATATAGGCCTATAACATTGCAAATTTTTGGTTTGTCATCAGTAAACGGAACAGTTTCAGTGACCAAACTAAAAAAGACACCATGACGACAAAGGCAATATTACAGCACGCTTACGAGGTTTTGAAGCCTGTACCTACTGCAACGTTATTTACTTAATAGCTTTGAGTAAAGACTTTACTTACATGAATCATATTAGATTCGTACGTATTTTAATTTCTTTTATATGTGCTGGTCACGTTCAGTTTGTTGCCACAATTGAATAAATGCATAACTTCCCATATTAGATAGGTTAGCATTTCGTACAGATTGATAATTCTAGTACGGTCGCGTCCGGACTAATAAAAGTATAATACTGTCAAGAAATCACCATAAGCATAACTTTATGAGTATTTAAGTTATATGAATAGGCGTTACACCCTTTACCAAAAGCTTTATGATTATACTAAACAATACACTGCAATGCAAACTTTATTACTTACACAGCGATTACATGGAAAGCGTTTCTGATTATTTAACTTCTAATCATTCATAAGCTATGAAATTAAATTTTGGTCGGTGCGTGGAAAATGAATATAATTTGATTTTTTCCTTGGTAATTTAATGAAACGTGAAAATCTAGATGTTGCCTACTGGTTCGGTTCATGGGAAGGAATGTATAATCGGTTCCAGCGCTCTCTGCTCAATTGGCCCTAATTAATGGTCACAACCACATAAAATTCCATCAAGTATGCCAGCTGTACACATTATACGCATCATTCATATTACCGAAAAGAAACTGAAAAAAATCTCTCGCACGTCCTTGAGGAGCTAGGTGGGTGCACATAATGAAACACAAATTATTTTATTTTATTTTTTTTTGGATCGTGATTATTTTTACTAAAACAAAATTAGTTCCAAAATTACAGTTACGCGTCTGATAAACACATTAACTACAAATGCTACCGCTGCTTACATTCTCTGAGTTTCGTCGTATGCGTAACGTTACTTATAATATATGTGGTTATTTAGGACACAGTAGGCCTACCTTCTGTCATTGACTTTCATATTCCGACTACCAATTTAAAATATAATTTTTAAGAAGTTCGCTGAATTATTCGTCGATAGAATTTTCATCAGCAGGATTACCTTAAAACATTTAGGCTATAGGGTAAAAAGAGAATTTAATTATGTAATGAATTAGCGTTGTAGTAGTGTAGATGTCCGTTCTGAGGTACGGTAACGCAAAATTTTCATCAGTATATGTAATAGAAAAGTCGACGGTCAGCAGTCGCCTGGTCAAGAAGAATTTCAAGCAACTACAGCACAGTATTATTTAAAGTAATGAATTTATGAACTCGAAAATCAGTGCTGAAGAATCGCTTTTTGCGGTATTTTCGAGGAGGAAAGCTTTTGAATCAGTTCATTCAAAAGATTAAATTAGGCTTTACAAGAACAAGTGTAGGTAAAGGTGTGGACCAGGGGCTGTGCGGGACGAAGGGCATGCCCGTCGCCCGCTCGTATACTATGTCCTGAGCTTCAAATAGAGCTCCTGCCGCAGGGACCATGGGTGGGGTTTGGATTAAGGGTGTGGCCTGCTACCGGCCGTGTGAGTCAATTAAGTGTTAATTAATTGAGGGTAAGAGTACTCCGAGGCCGGGTCCAAGATTCTCCTGGCACAGATTGGTAGCGACCGAGGGCGCTAATCAGGTGGAACCTGGCGGTGCGGCGGTAGAATTTGCGGGACAGTGGTCCGTATAATTGGCGTCCAGGGAACGGACACGCAGGGAGTCACGGATAGTTTTGTTAGATGTCAGGTAGTGGGCTTTACACGCCCAGCGCAATACTCGGCTAAGGAGAGACTGAAGCTTTCGCTTATGGGTCTTGGCCAAGTAGCCCCAAACGGGTATCGCGTAGGTAACCATCACACCACATAGGTGGAGACGATAAGCTTCCCTAGGCGGCGGGTCATGGCGTTGCTGCATAACACGGGACGGAGTTGATATAGACGATTGGCGGTCTTTCGGGCTACTTGTGCGTCTGGAGAAGACTACTGCTGTGCTCTTGGCCGCGTTGATGGCAACTCTCCATTTCTCTGCCCACTCAACGTACTCGTCCAATTGTTCCTGGAGCCAGATAACTGCCGTCTCCGCTCGACGATCGACGGCATACACCGCCGTGTCGTCAGTGAAGTGGCCAACCTGCTGCCAGGCAACTTGGGCACGTTATTGACGTACACAGAGAAAAGCAGGGTGTCCAAGACGCTTCCCTGAGGTTCACAAGCAGTAATAGCCCTTGCCGAAGAAAGGGTGTTATCTACTCTCACGCAAAAGGTTCTGTTCCGAAGAAAGCTAGCAATCAGATGAATGTAGCAATCCGGAGGCAGAATCTCCGTGAGTTTGTATAGAAGGCCTGGATGCCAAACACGATCGAAAGCCTTCTCGACATCAAGGAAAACGGCGACGGTCTGCTCTCGCGAGCAACCGGCCTCGGCCACGGTCTCCACGAACCGCATCAGTTGATGCGTCGAGGAGTGCCCAGGACGAAAACCGAATTGCTCGGGGACCAGAATATCGAACCGTTGAAGGTGATCCGCTAGTCGCCGCTGGACTAATCGTTCGAAGACTTTCGATGTGGACGACAGCAGGCTGATAGTCCGGAGGTTCTCGGCAAACTTGGGGTCTTTACCCGGCTTCGGGATCATCGTGACCGTAGCCGAACGCCATTTCTTAGGAAAGTAGGCGAAACGGAAGCAGGCATTGAACAAATCGACCAGGAAGCGAACTCCCCGGTCCGGAAGTCTCTGTAGGGCGGTGTTAGTAACACCGTCCTGTCCAGGGCTCTTCCGGGGCCGAAGCGCTAAAAGCCTGTCCGTAACCTCTTCCACCGAAGTAAGTTCGGGTTCGGAGGTGATCGGGCTGCCGAGATAAGCCTCAACTTCGTCTTCAATCTTCTCATCGGAGTCTGGGTCCCCGGACGGGTTAGAAGCAAATTGAAGCTCCAAGCGCCCGGCCAAGAACTCATATTTCTCGTCCGGCTTGGCAAGGGGATGTCCCCGAGGTCCGTTGATGGCCGGGAGTGGGGGACGGCGCCTCTTCCCGGTCAACGCGGAAGGAGTCCTGTAAACGGAGCTTTCCTCCGGTGCATCGTCAGCCATTTTGGTGACTGCAAATTCCCAGCAGCTTCGTAGGAAGGCCTGCAAGTCACGACGTAACTTGCCGGCCGCCCGATTGAAGCTGGCCTTGTCGGCCGGATCTCGCGTCCGCTGTCACCGTCTCCGAAGTCTGTTCTTCTCTAAAGCGAGAAGACGGACTTCTTCAGGGAATCGGGCGTTAGATTACGCTTCATCCGTGAGCACACGCCGACGGAAGATACCACGGGATCATCGAACAAAGCGACCGCCTCGTCGATGTGCTGAGTGGTATCGAGCGGAACCTCCTCGGGAAGTCTGCGACAGAAGTCAGGCCCGAATTGGCCCCACTCGACCACACGTCGTGCTGCTCTCCCAATCGTGTGTCGGGTAGGTACGTGCTCCTCAATGGGACAGTGGTCAGGGGACAGCTCCGTTAACACGGAAACCTCAATCTGGGTGACAACGCCCTTGACAACAGCAATGTCAAGTATGTCAGGTCGGGCTCCAGGTCGGCGGGAATAATGCGTCGGTAGTCCGGGTTCGTAGGCTCAAAGGTGGTGGTCGTGAAGGTACCTGCTAAGCGCCCTCCCGGATGGTGTAGTCAGACGACTACCCCAGTAGGGGTGTTTGCAGTTCAGGTCACCTGCAAGAATAACCTTCCTATGCGCCCCGAAAAGAGCAGACAGGTCGGCGTCTAGAACTGGAGCGGTCGGCGGTTTGTAAGCCGAAACCAGGAGGACGCCTCCGAGAACTCCGGGGAGTTCAACGGCGGTGGCCTCGATATTTTGGCGAGGAGGCAGGACCACGAGGTGATGCGGAATGCAAAATTTCACCGCTATGGCCGTGCCTCTCCCCGCGTTCCGCCCAGGTCTATCGTCCCTGTAAAGCGCATAGTTGGGCAATCTCACTGTAGGTAAAAGGTAGCTTAAATATATGGTAACACTGAAACTCTGAGAATACCGCAACTAGCGGCTGGTGGCGCGTTGTACTAGCCATGCAACCGTCACATTGCACACAACAGCCGGGCGGTACGCCTTGGTCCTTTCAGGGACTGTTGAGCGGAGGTTTGACTTGACTGAAACTCTGAAGCTCAAATAAAAATACACTAATTATCAAATACAATACCAACAGAAAGAAGTACCAAATCAATTCTCACCATTATTGGAAGGAATTTGAAGGTAATTAGAGCGGGAAAGCATAGGTGTAAAATACTTGAAGTGGTAACATTCAATTGTGAGATATCCGGGCGACACTGTCTCGTTTAGTGAACGTGACATTGTATTGATTTTCTTGTCACAAATTCTATATCGTAATCAGTAATGAGCTGAAGTAAGTAAGTAAAAGTTGGTCTGTGACTGAAATTGGGATCGTGATCGGTAAGGCAGCCGGCTCAGGAGATGAAATTCTGATGAGAGCTCAGGGGATTAAGGGCTTTGGTGGTAATGTATAAAGTGTTTGGGAATTACATGTAAGCATAATGTAAACATTGGAAATCTAGTGCCAAAAATAGTCAACAGAATACGATACGTTCCGCAAATTGTGACGAATAAACTGCCTTACTTTAGGAAGGAAAGTTATTGACAAAATTTCTACGGATCAAAAAACTTTGACTGTGGCAACAGAATAATACAAATACTCCAGGCTGCACAAAGAAATATCGAAAAGGAAATACTAGGAATAGAAAAAGATATAGGAAAACAAGTAGATCGATAGAAGCCGAACTGTGTGTTGATATACATTAAGAAAATAAAGTGGGGACAGAACAGGACATTTGGATAGGTGAAAAAATACCAATTAGTCACGAAGATTGGTAAATTCGGTGCCAAGAGACACAAGAGAAACGCAGCGAAGTGGAGAGATGACTACAGACGTGTTGACATTTCTCGTTCAGCAGTAAATGAACAAGTCCTGATGGTCTTGAAGTATTTGTTGAACGCATTAAACACAGTTGAAACATAGCATTGTATTTTGTAGCTCATTATTCACATTTTGTAGACAGCATCACATTCGTTATTAGAGATCTATAACAAATTAATAACCAACTTAGAGATAAACATATTTTACAGTTATAGTAATTAACGCTTTAAAAATCAAGGGAAAGTCGATAATACGTAGCAGCATTCTATAATATTCTGATAATTCACATGGGGCAACTGTACTACATAAGTAAATACTGTACTCGTATAGGCTATCCTCTAAATTAATAAATCTCTACAATTAATAAGGATACAATTAACCAGATTTATGCATGTTTTGTGTGTATACGAGTGTGTTTAAATATGCATAGGCTATATGTATATGTGTGTACAGAGAGTTGTTAATATAAGGACAATGTATTTATTATTTACTGAGTCATTTTAACAATAAAATGTGCAGATCATGTTATTAAAGTGAGTTTACTATTCGAGTCTCTAATTTGTATTTGAAATGTACTCTTAGATATTCTGAAGTCATTCAGTTTGAGTTGTTTCTTCCAGTAACAGTTGTCCAAGGCTGAAATGAAACATAAAATACGATACTCACTTTGGCTAAAGTTATGGTTCAATTTTTATGCGATGTAGGAGGAAAACATATATTTGATGTTTCGTCTGTTTGATTTAGACAGCCGACGATAGGGTGATTCATGCAGAAGATATTTTATGAGTGAGAACGAAAGGACGGTAGCCGTATGTGAAAAATGGATGAGCGTTTTTTCGTCAGTGGGAGGGGGAGCGAATAGAGTGGGGGAGGGTGGGAGAAAAATGAAGGAAGAAAGCTGATGCTTTCAGAACTGGCTTGTTCTCAGGTAGAGAGCCTAAAGCGTTTGGAGTCCTTCCCACGCCGACTGTACGAAAGCCGTTTTTAATTTAATAAAAAAAAGTATATTCGTTCCCATATATACAAACACATATACAGTCTAAGATAAAATATCTGTATCGTATACATATAGCTAATTATATTCACAACATTGTTTTTTATGTTTTTAACGATATAGTGTAAGTAATTTACATGAATTTTGTATATCGAAACCATTGTGCAGGTAAACATTCGCGCAATGTGTAACGTCTCTGAACACATACACACACACATCTGGTAAACCATTTAACGCTGTTCAGAGTACCGCTTGCATGAACAATACACAGATAAATAAAAACATTAAGCTTGGTGTAAGAAACTTTCAGAATTACTGTCCTCACGGAGTGTTCTAGAGAATCTATGGAATACATAAAGAAGCTTTACAGAGGATTAAAGAAAACCAAATCCTAACCAGTAAAACACACAAGGAGAGAAACGGCGCTACATAAAGGAAACCTACATAAACAGGCACAAAGAAACAGGCTGCAAATTAGTAGAAATCAATCATTTAAATAATTTAAAAATTACAAGTTTATAATGCATCTTAACCAACAGTTAACTAACAAACATACACATCTGATATGTAGCTACTCAAATCAATTCTAATTATTATGTAGTTAATACAGGCCTACATTTAGTCCAGACATGTGACTATATTATCTAGACATAAATTGAATACTTTGTAGAAAAGTTAATTACGATATTTTATAAATAAATACAAATTTAAAACTAATGATTTTGTAATAATTTCACCTAAATAGTAAACTCATGTAGGCCTGTAGCCTACATTATTTTTCATGGAAACCTAATTTCATATGTCGTGTAAGTATGGGTTTTGTAGGTATATACATTTGACGGCAAAAGTATACCAGTTTTGTATTTGATACTCAGTTGTGCATTAACGCGAATCTTTGATGTCATAAGGTACACATAATTAGTGCATCTTGCTTTATATGGCTTTATTAAATTGTACAGTATTATAAGTTATTTCGGTCTTTGTACGCCCAACTAGTTCATCATATTGTCGCCATTATCAACAGACGTGGTGTCTAGGAGGAACGGAAGATCATTTTCTCGACGAATCTGGTTGTTGCACTAATATATAAACATCTATATAAAGTTAACAAACAATTATGTTTTCACACTTTTTAGTCTTATTTTAAAGCTTCTGTTTTATTTACAAGCGTTTTGTAATGCACCTGATCCAGTATCGGTTTATCTAGATTAAGTAGTGATCAGCTCGTTTTCTCAAACAGAAGATTAATGGATTCAAGTTTGAAGGAACCTATAGTAAGTTACTTTCATACAAGCTATTATGAGATTCATTCGTTTAGTTATGGGATAATTTATCTGACAAGCTGTAGCATAATCAAATTAACTGCCTGAGTGCTTATATTTGTATAGAGCCTTCATATCATTGATCAATACGGTGACATGGGATGACGTGCTTATTTTTAAACCATAAGTTAAAAAATTTAAACCAAATCAGCTCCTGGAAAGTTTTAGTTAGATTTAATAAATATTTCCTCGACACGTAATTATTTCCGTAGAACTCTTGCTTTTCCAAGGAAACAAACTACCAAATGTAATGCTTAGAAAAATGTCGTTAACGCCCACTCATCTGAACGTTTTAAAATCACTTTACGATTCCGGAAACTGAAGGTGTGTACCTGTGCAATCACCCCACGCACCTTCTTAAAGTATCCGTTTACAGTCCAGAGTAATGTCGACGCCTACACAACGTTAAAACTCACTTCGGACCTACTGTCTGATGCCGCCCATGTTAATGACACTGAAGCGTTCAAACGTAGTTGGTAGGCCTAATGTAATTGTTTGCTCCTACAGAATAAGGACGGAAACATTCGTATAAACGAAAATAAATACCGTTTATCCTACTATAATTTCAGCACTTTGATGATTTTTTAATGGTCATTTGTTTCTCACAACATAAAACTTAAAACACTGTTACACCATAAACACGTTTCGAAGCTTTCAAAGTAACTTCATATTAGAGAAATGTGTAGGTGTAAGTATTCGTTTTCATAATCTCCCTCTCCCCCTATACGTCTGTCTGTCTATCTGCCTGTCTGTCTGTCTATCTCTCTCTCTCCCCCCCATAACAATTTTCATGTTTGCACACGTGGATTGTGTAGCCTGCATGTAAGTTGTTTAATGTTTGTTTTCATCTTTTTGCTACATTTAGGAAATTATAGGTCTACAGTTTAGCATACCACACCTTCTAATGACACCGTTTGATAAATTACTGTGTTTATTGATCTGATTACAGTAGGCAGGATCCCGTCAGCAGTGATCGCTCGCTAAAAGTTTTTTTATTCACATTTTGATCACTGTTTTGGTTTTACAATAGTAAGTAATACAGCTATTTGTCACTTTGTAAATAAACAAACATTAGCTCGGCGTTATTTTATCGTTTGTTATTTCATTTGTCTAACTTTATTAATATCAGTGGAAAAATTAAAGATCATAAGCAAAAATGGAAAAACACACAGAAAGGATGAGTAAAGAAAAAGTGTCTAAATAGGCTGTCAGGGACTAAGAAAAGGAAGGAAGAAATGTTGGGCGATCAAAGAAAAGGTAGATCGTGAAGATGTAGGCTAACAGCCACATCCTCTGACTCACTACATTTATTTTTAGATGTAGATTTGTACATTATGTACATTGATTTGTAAATATATAGTCTTGGATTTTGATTTATTATATTCACAGTTAATATTATTATTAAAAGAATTACTGTATTTACGGCAGTTCGCGTTTTATCTTGTTGATTTCATCTTCAGTTCCGTAAGTTTCTTTAGTGAATTCATATGTGATTTAAGTATACTTGTATACCACTTAAGAGAGTCAGAAAAAACTCGTGATCTAATCTTTGCAAGATATTAAAATAATTATTTCCAGAGGTTTATTATGATTAAGCCAAAGCTACTGAGACAGAAGCGGCCCCCGACAATATATCATTAACGTTACAAACGTTTATTTATTGTGCTCCCTGAAACCATATACTCTGTGCCATTGCCAGTCCCACGCAGTGTTCCGTTTTAATTGAAACCACGTGTTATCCTATCATGACGCAACTCACTGCTGTCTCGCACAAATTCGCTATTCATAACTACAAAGGACATTTTGTGTAGAGGCCTTTATTTCATATTTAGTACCGGTGAAATATTTGTGAACGATCGAAAGTACGGAACAATAGCTTTTGAAATTTGTGTCGCCCTTGCAAAAGAAAATTATTTTTTTAATTAAGGTAACTTTTTTAATTTCAAATTATCCATATTTATTTGTTTGTTCCCGAAACGTATGTCTCGTATACTAATTAGGCGATCTTGACAAGCTAAATAAATTAATATTAGGCCTATAAACATATTACGTTTTAAGTAAAAATGACGAGAGGTTTTGTGAGTTCGGCCGATAAATATACGTAGATTTTAAAATATTTGAGTCGTTTTGTTGTCATCAAAACGTTGACACAAATAGTTTGAAAGTTGTGTCAAGTCAATGACCGAACTCACAAAACTTTCCTCATTTATTGATTGACGGTCACTACTAAAATGAGGATTCATATGTGTTTACTGATGATAATTGTGTTATGCCCGTTATGAACACACACATTGACTGACTGTATACGATCAGCTGTGAACAGGAATACAAACCCTTCTCGCTAATCCTTACTACTGTAGGTATAATATAAAATATCGGGGGACCGAGCTTTGCTCGGTTTTGATGTATATATATACACACACACAGATTATTTTTACATTAAATTGTCTAGGATTTGTAAACATAAGCAGAAATTTGTAAACGTAAACAGAAACTATACGTGTATTGTATAAACATTTAAAATAATATCAATTACATTATACACATAAAAAATACAAGTAAATAGAATAATATAAAATACAGTATAATACAAAAATAATACAAAATTATTGGAAAGTTATAGTAAAGTCTTCTAGTATTTCTAGTCTTCTAGTATTTAGTATTTCTTTCCATACAACCTTTCGTGTATGGTGAGGATTTTCTGGTGGCAAAAGAACTTTTAAGCTGCTTCGTCTTTTTACTCTAGAAAATGCTACATACAACATTCCATGCATAAAAACTGATATAAGTAAGTAGATACCAACGAATTCAAATGTTTGTCCTTGAGCTTTGTGGATGGTCATAGCAAAAGCAGGTCTTATGGAGAACTGATGCCGTTGCATAGTACATCCAAGTTGATTTTTGCTAGAATCTAATGTGATTCTTGGGATATGGACTTCTTGCCCTGCATTCTCTCCAGTGATAATCTTTGATTTAATAATATTGTTACACAACTCAGTAACTATTAACCTTGTTCCATTGCATAGTCCTTCGGCGACATCCAAGTTTCGCAAGAGCATTATTATTGTATTTTTTACAAGTTTCAGTTCATGTGGTGGTAGATCAGCCATTTCAACGGAATTCAGGAATTCAGAAGTAAATTTGAGACCTCCTTCTGGTTGATCTTTGACAGAATCATAACTGTTGTAAACTTTGCACTCTCCAGGAAGCTTTTCAATAATTTCTGCATTCATTTTATTAACATCTTTATTATTGGTTCTAGTATAGCCCTGTACTTCGTATCTTCATATCTGTTTTTAGCCAGACAGTCTCCGAATACTTCTTCAGTAAGATTGCCGTTGGAAAGAATATCCTCTGGTAGTTCAACCTCATGCATACCATTTACTGACAAATCTCCATTGCCAACTTTTAATAATATTCAGCAAAGTCTCTTTGCTCTGGATTCACACGCATATTTTCTGTCAGTGAAACGAAGTTAAAATGACGCCAGAGACTGTTTTTCTTAATCGAAAGGTCTACCAACTCACTGCGGCTAGCACGAGTTTGAACGGGCAAACATTGCCGGAAATCTCCTCCAAAGACAACACTCTTTCCACCAAAGGGTATATTTGGATTTCCTATAGAACGAAGTAGTTGATTCATATTGTGTAATCCATATTTAGGTAACATACCCCACGCACCAGCCCGAGCGTTTTACTCTATAATAAAACGTAGGCCTACCTTTCTGTTGTAAGTCACAAAGAAGCAAAAGCAACAGTTTCAAAAAACTCATAAATTATTATTAACTTTAGCTTATTAACAACCTTTTTCGAACGTTTCAATAAAATTCTTGAATTTTTTTGTTCATGACGTGTCCTTGTATTAATGCTTACCTCAGAGAACACAGAAAACACAACAGCGTACAGGGAACACGTTATAAATTAAATACGTTATTGCTCGCTTATTATTATTAGATAGGGTGTACAATTATTGTTCGTCTCAACTCTTATTTTGTTTATTTACATTGATTGCAACAGCTATTTATTCTTCTTCATATATAAACATATCGATACTCCGCCGTTTGCATTTATCGACGGATGGTTAGAAATTGCAGTTGCCTAGCAATCATTAATTGTCGGGCAGTATCGGTCTCGCGATATTTTAAAATAAAGGCCCTCAGATTTTGGCCTTAGACGAATTTTGCGGTAGGCCTAAATGAGACCGAGTCCAATCGATTCCTGGTGTCAAAATACCCTTAAGTACCAACTTCCGAGAAAATCGTTACAGCCGTTTTCGAGAAAAAAACATAGCTACAATTATTGCTCGCTTAATAGTATAGGATTAGTCATCTCCAACACAAACGGTTTAGGATTAAAATACTTTCATGGAAACAGTACATATTGCTTATACTATAGGGCTATTTACACAAACGTGTTCCAATAAAATAAACACACTAGTAGATTATATTGTCTGAAAATTAGTAAACAAAATTTGCAGGCATTGAATATGCTTCAATAAATCTAAAAAATATATATGTATTTATGTTCATTCACCAATCAATGAATTCATTCTCCATTTACCAATGTACAGATTATAAGTTAAATGTAGTCGCATTCATAAGCGAAGTTTTATATGTGTACTACGTTATTGACAACAAAGAAGTAGTTTCTATGGAAACTCACCGGTTCCCATTTTCGATCACGCACCAGCGGTCGTTTTCAAATGTGCGACACGTCCTTATAAACATTTTCAATGTTAAAAGTATCCGGGACTCACTATCACACAAGCTAGACGTTCACCAATTAATTAAAATTCTAACAAATGCTGGAAATAAAAATTTTCTTTTTTTGTGTAGTTAGTCTGTACAGGAGGTATACAAAACTAAAAAGTTAGTAGGGTTTCTCTCGTGAGAAGCTGGTGTTTTGATACTGTCGCGTCCTGGCACCAATCTCAGAGGTTGCCAAATTTGATTGTGTTACAGGGAAGGAAGGAAGGGAGGATCCATAGCTACAGGTATCGAAGAACCCATTTCACAATTTTTCAAAACTTTGTATAAGAATTTATTTGAAAATTGCATTAGGTATCGTGTAGGCTACATCCTTCAGACAGTTAATTTATCCTTATTTGTTCTTAAGATATCGAACTTACATAATTAACTATTAACAATGAAGAGTCACTCCGTCACTCCAAGCTATAATTCAGATTCGTACCTGTGCAAACATAAACGACATCCGTATAACAAATGCTTAGTTTCGGATTGGCTATATCTCTGGAAGAAAGTTTATATTTTAGGAATTGTTCTTGATACATAAACCTATAGTAAGGAGTAAAGGAAGATGAAGGCGAGTATGTAGCGGTGAGAAGGTGTCGTACAAGAACAATGGAACGAAAGGTCTGTGGGTGGGAATTCTTTGTGTTATCGGCAGCCAGGCTGAGCGAGCGAGGCTAAAGGCTGATGTCGTCCCCCCTCCCTTCTGTCGGCTGACATGCCCCTCCCAGCCTGGAACCCGTGTTACCCATCAGCCGCCTTGCAGTCACCCTGATCCGTTATACTAACCAAACCACAAATATCATACCTACCCACACACTCTAGGTTAAATAATAATTTTTACTTTCATTGAAAAACACGACGACAGGTGGTCCATTGCTAATTAATACAAATGACCGCTCAGTTACGCATTAATGGGATACAATGTTACTGACGTTATCTTTGCACTTCTTTTTAATTTAGAATGCGGAAACTTACAATAAGAACAATCAGCGATACTATATAACTAATTTTAGTAACTACTACTACTACTACTACTACTACTACTACTACTACTACTACTACTACTACTACTACTACTACTACTACTACTAACTACTACTACTACTACTACTACTACTACTACTACTACTGTTACTAAGAGGAAGTCAGGAAGAAAAATACAGTTTAATGTAAAAGTATAATAAACTTTCAGAGACGGATAGCGCTTGAAAGAAGCGGTTTTTGACTTAGTTTGTAGATGTTCTGTTCTGTAACACTGTTGGCTTAGTTATACACTGGGGCCAGCGGTACTGACACTGTTTACAATAACAATGTGTGTGATTCAACAGGTAGGGGAGGTATACCTGCGTGGTGCCCTGCTCTGCCCTGTCTGCTTGGGCCAAAAATTATTTTTAACACCGATTCACCGTTTGAAACTACATATTACCTACTGAACACCAATAGGCCTACTGTACCGCCTAATTGTCCAACGTTTAGTAGACCTACACTTCCGCCTACTGGTTTGTTTAAACAGTTTGTAATATTAACATTTGTACATACGCCCTACAACTAGTACGTGTTTTTAATATAGAAATCTTAACTGAAAAAAAATCAATGATATTAGCTCAATAAGTTATTTTTATTTGTACTTTACACTTCATGTTAATATGTTTCAGTTGAAGACTTTTGTAAGCAAGTATTCTACATGTACTTAGTTATCTTTAAAAACACGTTTCATTTTACAGATTCTAAAATTTCTGGAGATATATGCATCCAAGAATCCTAAAATAACTATTTGCACTTGTACTTGAAGGTGAAGTAATGTGATGGGGGAGAGTAGTGTGTGTATGCGCGGGCGCGCCCGTTCCCACGATGTAAACATTAAAATAATACTGGATTCTAATACACTTTATATTAAAGAGGCTCAATTCTCGCAGAAAATTTACCAAAACATTTCATTCATTTATTAACACAAAGAAAATTTCCAAGTAACGATATATTTTTTGTTTTACCATCTTTTCTCGAAGTGAGGAAAAAGGAAGGTAAGTAATTATAAAATGTAACAATCTTCTGCAATCGTTTTCTTAGTAATTTATTTCGTTAGAAATCATTTTTTTCAATATTAATGATAGTGATGTAGAATGCAGAGAAAGAGGAAATAAAGTGACTTTCAAAATGAAGAATATTTACTCCAATTTTCTTTTCTAACCACAAAATATTATTTGTCTTAAAATAATGTGAAGACAGTTTTCAGTTCTTGACGTAATGAAAGTAAAATTATAAAGTATTAAGGACAGATCAGTTAAGTCCCTGCCATCACAAATAATAAACTTGGCAAATGGATATATTCAAAATTTCTACTGTTGAGGAATGTTACAGCTATTCATGGCGCAATAATTAGTACAAACTGATGAATTAATATGATCAAAAAAAAACATTGTCATCATTATCATCACCACAATTATCGGATTCAAGTCTCTACAACAAAATCTTTTCCGTTTCACAACACGCAGAAATTTTATTTAGGTACTGATTGTAATACTATTTATTTACTTCGTGTTGTGGAACATTGTCATCGTGGTCTCTTTTGACCTATAATCTAGAACGTTAGTTAGTTTATTTTTACTTTTTTAAATTCTATAACGATATAATTTACATTATGTTGGCGTATCCGTTCTGTTATTTCTCTGCCCCTCCGTGCTATTTCTAGCGTAGTCCTTTCCATGCTTTTCCTTGTGGTCTATAGCATTTATCAATTTCACACTTTCGCTATCCAAGTTTCTAACGTAAGTAATTAAAGAAATCACACACTGACCTAACCATTTTAAACTTTTTAAACATAATACCAGTATGTATTCCCGATCATTCTGACATATAAACCTGTGTTTCCATTGTTTGCTACTATTTTACACTGCTACTTCACTATTTCTTAGTCAACGCCTATCGTCAATTAATTTATTTAGCTGCTGTTTGTTTGTTAAAGGTTCGTTTATGTTTTGTATATTTATTCGCGCAATTTCCTTTACATTTTATGATTTACAAATCATTAATGAAGAAAGTTGTGTTAGTGGTTGAAATCACAAGCAGAATGATCACTGTTGCACAACACTATACAATTTTTTATATAGTGGTGTGCAACAGTGATCATTCTGCTTGTGATTTACAAATCGGGCAGTTAAATATTTTAACAATTTAAGGAAAAAATACATTCATTGTAGCACCGTGCATTAAGTTTACAAGGTTACAAAATTTCAACTGGACGGAGCCAGTCCTAAATACATTTTTAATATTATTCTGGCTGTTATTCCAGTTCCAAACGCGCGTACCTCACAATATTAAACTATTGTTGTACTAGGAAATGTACCGTTATGTTAAGGGTTATGGTATTTATGGCACTCATATTGTCACTGTAAATGCCAGGTAGTAGGCCTAGTTCTACTGCCGTTAAACAGTAGGAGAAGTTGGTTAGATTCCTATAGCAAGCCGTAAACAAAACAACGTACCGGTTTTACCCACTGTCTTACTGAGCAAATACATTTTCAAACAATTTTACAGTTTCGTTTAAAGTTCTTGTGGAACAGTTTGAACAAAAACTAATGATCGTTCTGCTGAAAGAAAATTTTAAGGGAGGAATATTTTTGTTACTGGCGAATCAAACGGATTCTCCACTAACTGCAAGCTGTGCTAAAGGGCTTTTGGGGGATCGAGCAAATGAGAAAATTTCTGAAATTACAGAAAGAATTTATTAAGTACCGGTACGTTGAATAGTGCTGAAACTACATTTGTTTCGCTTCATAAAATGCTTATGTGCCGAGCTTTATAGATAGCCGGATCATTAAATATTTCTTAATAGCGTTTAAAGTATGTAAAAGGAGGCGAAGGTCTCGTTAAAATACTATCGAGGGATTACATGAATAAATCGCAAAAAATTTAGGCCTACGTTAGACGTAATTGATTACGATTCCAACATTACGTAATTTATCTTCGGCGAGAAAAATTTTATTAAACGCACAACATTTCCGTTGTATGTTTTGAAAAGCAGCAGTAGCAATAAATCTGGTTTATGAAAGTGTACCACAGGTATGGGAAAGCGCTGTACCGTCATGCTCATCGGTAACACATGATGGCTCAAATCCTCAACTGTACGTAACCTTTAAAATACAGATACATATTATCAAAAGGAACCAAATTTCCAACAGGAATTATGTGTTGTTAACAAACATGGCTGGATGAAGATACCGAAATCTTAGCGATTGGCTAGCTCGAAAAGATGTGGATTTACAGTATTCGTAGATGGCTATTTACGGTAGGTATATCGCCAGGGACGGATTAGAAGCGCGTGGTGCCCTTTGCTGCCATCAGACTGGTGCCCCCCCCCGATTCAAAATTCAACTTTTATCCATTATTTACACTGATAAATGGCATACACAATTTTGAAAGTTAACAATCATTTTATTAAACTCTCAAATTACAACAAATATTTAAAATACTAACAAATATTTAAATTACACACTAAAATTAAAAGACCGTATTCAAACGCGCGCTCTCACACACACACACACACACACACACACACACACACACACACACACACACACACACACACACACACACACACACACACACACACACACACACACACACACACACACACACACACACACACACACACACACACACACACACACACACACACACACACACACACACACACACACACACACACACACACACACACACACACACACACACACACACACACACACTATGTAATTCACGTTTCTCAATAGCGTATATTGGTAAGGGGATAGATGTTAAATAATATGTGTTTGTGTAACCGTGTCTGGTATTAGACCCTACAGCTCACGTTTCCATATAGTGTCCACATAGGCCTATTTGCACTGAACAAAAATCGTTAATTTATTTGTATTTCTATAACAATGGTTTTTTTTACGTTTTAACAGAACAAACTGGAGTCATTGGAATGATCGTACTTCAATGATGGTATCGTTTATTGTAAAGAAACTACATTAAGTATTAAAGAGAAGACGTAGACTACTTATGAAACAAAACAGTTTTTCACCACTACAGAAAAAATTTCCGATTAGCGCTTTCAAGCTTCACAGCTCATCATCAGATCGGAAATGAGCTGTAATTTCCGATCTGATGATGAGCTGTGAAGCTGAAAGCGCTAATCGGAAATTTTTTCTATAGTGGTGTGGAACAGTGTTATTTCTATTTGTGATTATAACTACTAACACAATATTATTAATTAAAAAAAGGGTTTTGTTTTTCAAAACAGGAAGGATAGAATGTTATGGATCGTACTAAGTTATATGCAGTTGTTATATAAAACAACACATACAGGTCGCCGACGACAACAGTGTAAAATATTGTAATGGGATTGGAAAGAAGGCACAGCTATAAATTCTCGATAGCAGAAACCGATCAGTAATAGTGTAGTTATATGTGTTTATCATTTACTGTAAATACATCAGTTTCAAAACAGAAAGGAATAGATCTCTTTTGAATAACAATTTAAAAATAACTCTTTCATAGACTGGTTTATAAGCTTTGTGAATCTACTCTATTTATCTGTTCTGTTACTTGGCAAAAACATTTGCCACTCTCTCCATAAAGACTGGATTTTATGAAAGTTTAACCAGAAGTCCTTTTTCATTTGCGAAAGCATTAAGGAAACAGATGATCTTTGATCATGGAATTTCTGGGATACGGTTTTAATTTATTCAAGGTAGTTATACTTCTTACATTGCTGGCTGAAGTTTTAGATATTACCAGGACTAACTAGAGTAGTCCGGACTTTTACATAGAAAAAATTTCGTAACTTCCTGGTAGACCGAATCTAGCCTATTCAGTGTAGTATTTGCTGAAGTGTAATGTGCGATTCATCAGTATGCACATTATGTAATTCATTTAGCTGACTACTGTCAAAGAAATGATACTGCTTTAATAAACTGTTAAATTTATCCTAGTGAAACGGTTTCTTATAGCCTAGTCCTTCATTTTATCTTTATTAACTAAGCCCACGAGGTCCAAATGAGGAAGGTCTTCAAATTTAGATTTTATTTGAAGATCCGAGTAGGTAGGCCTATATGTTTATTCAAATTTCAGTCTTCTTAGGCTACTCGTCTGGTTTACACGTTTATTATATTATATTACATAATTTGCTACACGTCTGGTATGTATTCATTTACAAGCTTCTGTCGGCACGTCTGCCAATAAAACTACCTTTTCTCAGGTTATGTTTGGGTTTCCTTGTTGATGACTCTCCTCTTTCTTTTAGTTCCCTGCTAATCAGGCGTTGCCTATTACAGCCTATTCTGTTAAGAACAATGTCATTTATAGTGTGGCTTTCCCAAGAAATTCTCACTAGGCCTCTGTAAAGCTACATTTCAAAAGCATTAATACGATCTGTAGTATTTTGTTTTAATGTCCATGTTTCACTTGCGTATAGGAAGATGGACCAGACATAGCATTTAACAAAATCTCTTTCTGAGACGGAGACGGAGGTGGAGACTGTTGTTCTGTTGGTGAGAAGTCTCCACTGGAGATTTGTTGATGACTTCAGTGTATTAAAAAGAAGATTAATATAAGCGAAACAAGCTTTAACTGCATAGAGTACACAAATATTTGATCATCTGTATGTCTTTTCTGTCCTGTTTCACAGGGAATTCTCACTTTAAATTATCGCATTAACAATTTATTATAATTCTACAAAATATTTAATAATTGCCACATTCCGGACAGTTTGAAAGAACATAGTAAATCAGTCAGTAATACTTGGGAAACCCTGCACTTTACGTAGAAACCGTAGTTACCAAAGTATACGGTACAATAACATTTACTGTATACGCCAGGCCCGTTTAGCGCATGGATCGGCAGAATACGATAAGTCAGATTTGAGAATAATCTGTCATTTTTATTTTGTTCATTTAATATGCAATATTTGTAGGCCTATTTGAAATTTTCAGCGGGGAGTACCGGACGTAGGGTATATTCAAGCTATGCTACGCCACGTATAATTATTGTGTGGTGGTAGGCGTAAAGATGACTGATGGATTAAGGTTAGATCGGAGGCTAAGAACAACCAAGAGGCCATTAGGTTACACGTTTGCAAAGTGCAGGCTTGTCTTGGTTAGTACTGTGTCAGTGAAATGTACCAGATTTTCTCTGGAGAGTAATCTCACATGAAGACAGCAGTGGACATACATAGGCCTACTGTTGTAATTGTCAATTGTACTTACTGTACTTGTAACGTAATTGTTACTTAGAAGTGAGAATATAAGAAATTCTTAGTTGTGTGGAGAAACAGAGACAGGTGTCAGGTGTGTATACGAGACTGTAGCATATGTTTTGAACATAAAAATAGTTTTAGGAAATTTTCCCAGGGTTGTGAACGGTACCTCACCCTTTCTCAATAAGCGTGACTGTCCAGGAAGTGATAATCGTAGGAAATCTGGCGAGACACATCAAATAAGAATTAATGGTGACAAGGTCCAGACAGGAAATATAAAATGTCACACAAATTTGATATCCTTTTGGGGGAGTCAAGTAGTGGGTCACAAGTGTGAAGCCAGGTGTACTCCGTGTGAACATTGGTGAAGACAGGTGTTGTATTTGCGTGAGAACTTTAATCTAAAGTAGTAAAACACCTCCAAATCGTGACGTAGGGTCACGTGATGCAGTGAAGCAGACGAATAGTGATAGTTCCTATAAAATTATAAGAGATTTACCCTCATTTCAACTAGTTTTAGCCTATCATAGTTAAGGATTTAGAATTAAGAGGAGGGAACAGTCCCACCACTAAAAATTAAGGGTTACACCCACGATGATGTACTATAAAAACTCTAGCATTCGCTGGAGAAGTCAGATCTGATTTTGTAAGAGGTCCAAGAGAACTTACTCATCTTTTCTCATTTTTATTTTGACTTTGATCTGTGTTGGAAGGTGTTCTTAGAGAGCCGGAAAACCAGATGTTGTCAATAGTTTGTCTTTGTAATTTTTGAAGTAACTAAAAGTAGTTACATTAATTTGTGAACTAAGTACTAGTAACTGAAGGTAAGTAGAGTTTAAAAGAGTAATTGAATTAACTGACTTATAGTTTGTCAAGAAGAGTTGTATAAAGTAACTTGTAAAAGTTCGTTTGTATTTTGCTAATCACAATAAATTGTCTTCAAGAAGAACGGTTCATTCTAATGATTCAACTTCACCTCCGGAAACACGTCAAACAAACAGTTGGAACTTAGCAGCCACTCGATAGGTTACAACACTACGTTAACGATGATTATGTACGAGATAATCGTAATTGCATTTATAACATTGCGTTTATTGTACCATTTATGGTTTAGTTCGTTAATATTTTATTTTCTAGTTGTATTTTCTTTTAACTCATGGATATTGATGACATCATTTTTGATAAGACACATTGAAGTGCACGAAATGTAGATACATCAACAAAACTAATATGATGTACATTTTTTTTATACAGTGGTACAATAGCCGTTAGTTGCAAAGTAATGGATATTATATCCATATACTATACTGATGGTTCACATCATACTCAGGCAACTATGTGTTTAAAGGAATGTCAAGTCTTTCCATAGAAGTGAAAGTAGACCTATCTGACGAAAGCAAAGTACGTTGATGAGGCAGGAATAGAGAGAGAGGCAGTTGTGTAGCGTTAACAGTGACTAATCGTAAATACCGTAAATATTTTCCAGTCACCCCAACACTCAGGGGTGACGGTACAATAGTGTGTTTGATAATACAATGGCTTTCCTGCCGCCTTGTTGACAAGAATGAAATGCTTACTGATAGCTTAAGCCGCGCTCTCACATAGCAACAAATGTTTTTTAGTTATTTACACGTGTTGTCAAGCATTTTAATCAACACCACATACGGGCGCGCGCGCGGGGGGAGTTACATTCATTAGAATAAGTATCTTAATCTATGTAAAGTCTTAGGATTGATTTTGCGAAGAATGTCATATCTTATGATTTTATGGTTTATATTTTTGAAATTATTATTATTAGGCCTATATGATTGTCGGAATAGACGTGACCCAAGCCAAAGAAACTGAATTATTTTAATGATACCGGCGCAAAGTCCTTTGATAATTTACTATAAATGTTGCTTAATTGTGTTTCTATTTTTTATTTCTTAATTAAATAGATTTTAGTTGGAACGTACGCTTAAAACATTTGAACTAACACCTCATTTAATTTTAATTTCTTGCTTTCCCAATAAATTATTTTGTTTGTTTCTTTTGATAACATAGATTCAATCGCTTTACGTTCATTTGTTCTAAGTTATTTTGTTATAATATTCTGATATGTTGCACATACTGTTGTTTTTGTGGTCACTAACAAATGTAAAAATCGATTTCATAACGTATACCCTTCGTAAAATTTGTTTAATGTTCGTTGACTCTGTATGTTTGTCTAACCCTTGTGATAAAATACAATACAATGTATATTCACAACAAACAAATATCTTCACAATAGGCCTATATTCAAAACTATTAAATAATGTTAACCAAATTAACAACCTTTCTTTCCAAGAAGGCCTGCTCTCTGACCAGAGGGATTCCACCTTTCGTCATACAAGAAACGACAAGGTAAGTAGGACAAGCCCTTCTGTGTTCAGGCCTGTACTTCCCGAGTGGTGGATAGAGGTGAGCCAAACCACGCCCTCTGAGGAAAGTTCAGAGTACGGAACAGTATGTACTCTGAGAATAGTTAATTCACTGTTGGAGATTCTAAACATTTTGTGCGATTAGTAAAGAACAGTGTAACAGAAATTGTGGCAAGATTGAGGTGGTTAATCTTTCAGAGTGTACCTTAACAAGTCACTGTCGATATTGTAATAATCGTTTGGACGGCGATTCTTCGTTATCGAACAGAACAAATTTACCAGTACTTTAGAATTACTGGAAATAGTTTAATTTTAGTTTATTTTTAGTATAAAATTGAATATTGTTCTCAAAAACTAAGACTACCAAGGAGTTGTTCTTTTCACCAGCGCTGGCCAGTATTTTTACAATGGGATTGGAAGGAAGACACATTATTTAGCTCTATTAATGTTCTTAAACTATTAGTGCAAGAAAAATAAGCCTAAAAGTATACGCACCTTGAAAAAATTAGTACAAGCAAGGAATTTGGTGGAGATGTTGCAGTTACCATCTTACTGAATATACTAAAAGCCCCCTAAAATCTAAGCTGTGCTACGCCCGCCATTTTGAAAAATGGCGGTTAATTATCAGATTTTTGTATATAAATCCTTTACCGTTGCAGGTAGGAAGAAAAGTTTCAAATAAAAAATGTAGGCAATAATAAAACAAACAATTTTTGATATTAACATTTTGTCTCTAAATCGAACGGTTTTTGAATTATGAGCTGTCCTCTAAACACTTTGCATTGTATGGATACTTTTCTCTTTTGTTTCAGATTAACAAGATAAGTTATGGATGCTGGAATATGTTTGCTTTGCTGTAAAAGCCTTACAGAAGGAGAAGTGGTTGTCGTTGGAAGGGGGCTACCCACGCTCATTCATGCAAGTGAGGAGAGGAAAGATGAAAAACATAAAATCATGGCTAATGCCAACGAACTTACAGTTCACGCGTTGTGTCGGAAAAACTATACAAGGCCTAGCTCCATCAAGGCTTTTACTAAGCCAGACGTCGGCGAGCCGGGCCATAAAGTGCCGCGTTCAAGACCTCGAGACTTCGAGAAGTGAGATTCGGTTACAAGAAGAACTGGTTATTTTGTGGTCAGGTGATGGAGAGTGTTAATGTAAAGTTGCCTAAAAACCGAAGGAGAAAACTAAGAGAAGTTGAAACTAATGAAATAAAAGATTCGATTCTTCAAATTTGTGCCGTTCGCAAAGATGAATTGGGGGAGATAATTGGTACTCGTGTAACACCTTGGACAGATCTTGTGTCAGAGGAAGCAAGGTACCATTTAGACTGTTACTCAGAATTTCAAAAATATAAAGCTTTTGATAAGTCTGGCAGACCAGTAAACAAATCGCTTGAAAATCTGTTCTGCTTGCTTTTTGATTACCTCGAGGAAAACATTGAATGCCAATATACAGCAACAGAACTAAGAGACATCATTAAACAATTGCCTGGAGGAGAGGACGAAGAAATTAGCGATTATTTACTGAAGACACGGCTAAAACAAAAGTACAATGGAGGATATTCTTCACAGTATTGTCTGGCCCAGGCCCGCAACCTATCAAGAGCTCATTATCAATTACACCTCACACGTCATTAGCCGGTATAGCGGTAATTGCGTTGTGGTATTTGACGGTTATCCTGTATACCCAACAACGAAGGGTGGGTATACAGAAAGAACCCAACAAGAAAGAAGAGCGGCAAGAAGGGTATCAGCAGATATAAACATAAGTGAGAATACTTTGAATACTGTCACCACAACAACGCAAGCGGAATTTCTTGCAAACAGTGCAAATAAAAAACTTCTTATAAAATATCTAGCCGTCCAGTTAAGAAGTCGGGGTGTCCAGGTAGAAGAGGCCGAAGCTGATGCTGATGTGTCGATCGTAGCAGCAGCTGTTGAGAAAGCAAGGGATGGTTCTCGAGTAGTTGTTGTTGGCCAGGACACCTACTTATTAGTCCTCCTAATTACTTTGTCAACAGATGAGATGCATATTTGGTTCTTTCGGCCAGGCTCAGGGAATAAAAAAAGCTCAATTTTTTACATGCCAAAGCAACGAAATTTTCACAGGAATACATTAAACTGTCTGATGTTTATACATGCTGTTACAGCTTGTGACACAACCTCAGCGCCCTTTAGAAAGAGCAAGATTAAAGGCTTACGCAGAACAAAACCCGAATCTGCGACAGACTGTTGCATTATTTACGGAGGATGCTGTATCCCAAGATGACATTGCAGCTGCAGGGGAAAAATTTCTACTTGCCTTTTATGGGGCAACAAAGTCCCAGACGCTCGATGAGTATAGATATTTTTCCTACAATCGTTTGATCAGTAAACAGCAATTACATTCCACGTTTAACTTGGCAGTGTTGCCTCCTACAAGTGCAGCAGCTGCCAATCACTCATATCGCACATACCTCCAAGTCCAGCAGTGGATGGGTAATAATTTAGAGCCGACTGCCTGGGGTTGGGAGTTATGCCATGGGGCTTTGAAACCAGTTTTGACACGTTTAGATCCAGCCCCTAGCAATTTACTGAAGCTCATATCCTGTGGTTGCAAATCGGGATGCACAAAACGTTGTGAGTGCTCATCAGCAGGGTTAAAGTGTTCTGCCATGTGTGGATATTGCCAAGGATTATCTTGTAGCAACTCAGAAGATATGTTACCTGACGACGACATTGATAATGACGAACAAATGTCATAACGTATTTTCGAATTTTTATTCTATTTGTTATAGGCTTCATAATTACAGTATATTTTTCTTCTGTAACGGTAATATACCTAAAAAAATGTTTTTTGTTTTATTTAGAACCTATCAACACACATTTTACAGTGTATTTTGTACAAAATTGGGATTTTTGAAAATTCAATAACATTCTGCAGCTTATAATTCAAAAACCGTTCGATTTAGAGAAAAAATGTTAATATCAAAAAGTGTTTGTTTTATTATTGCCTACATTTTTATTTGAAACTTTTTTTCCTATCTGCAACGGTAAAGGATTTATATACAAAAATCTGAAAATGAACCGCCATTTTTCAATATGGCGGGCGAAGCACAGCTTCGGTTTTAGGGGACTTTTAGTATATTTATTAGGATGGCAAGTGGAACATCTCCACCAAATTCCTTGCTTTTACTAATTTTTTCGAGGTCAAAATTTATTTTTCCTGCACTATATGGGTGAGGTATGTTGACGACACCTTTGTCATTTAGCAGCATAGCAGGGAAGAGTGGAATTTGGCACAGTAGCCAGCATAATATACAGACCAGAACGAAACATCAGACTCACAATCAATTTCCCCTTGAGAACTTTAACATTCTCTTGAACTGATAGGTCATTTGTTCTAAGTTATTTTGTTATAATGTTATAATATTCTGCTATGTTGCACATAGGCTACTGTTGTTTTTGTAGTCACTAACAAATGTAAAAATCGATTTTATAACGTATCCCCTTCGTAAAATTTGTTTAATGTTCGTGACTCTGTATGTTTGTCTAACCCTTGTGATAAAATACAATACAATGTCTATTCACAGTAAACGAATATCTTCACAATATATTCAAATCGATATATGTTTGACGATAAATATATGTTTATATATTACAGGCTAATGACTGCAATACAAATACGATCTTTGTAATAGCAAATACGGTCTTTGGGTCTTTGGCGCGTATGGAAGTAGGCCTACTGGAGGTGACGATTATAATACACATATAAGAATAAACATTATGCCATGCTTATAACAGCTTCAGGTCTGAGAGAAGGAAATGATACGAAGCTAAGACTGTCAATTTGTGAGTTAGTGTTCTGACATCAACTCGTTCAGAACCGTAATGATAGATAAAACAGAACAATTTGCTGTTTGCCATTGTGTTGCAAACGACATTGTCGTTGGAATGACGTTGACACAGATTTGAATGAGGTCAAAGGCACTGTATACACACGTCTTTATTAACAGTTAGACCTTTAATTTTGCAGGTCATTTAAACGTTTTCCGCTGTTAAGGATTACCCGTGGGTAGGCTATAAGTGGAGGTTAAGAACATACTTTGCAATTTTATTGGAAACCTAGCGATGATAAACTGCAGGATAGTATTGGGCACCTAATGGAGTATACTAGTACCCTTTTACTGGTTGATGGTTAGTAGTACGCCTTCCCCAAGTAACCAACCATCCCCAAAGGTCATTCAGAATAAGAATAACGAGTCAGTAGTCGAGCAGTTGCACAAGTTTCTCGTGCGATATTTTTCTTTCTCAGAATTAGTGACTGAGAATCAGCATCGACTGGTGTGATTCATAGTTGTTTGGTGCTAATCAGCCTTAGAGATTTATTACGAGGTTATACAACTATAACTGAAAAGCATTCTGTGCGAGTGATAGGTACGACATAATATGCCTACCAGCATTGTTATTCATTCGGAATCAGAGACTGTAGCCAGGAGTCCAAAACGAAACAGTCACACTCGCAATCAATTTCCTTAATCCCATTGGGAACTTTAACATTCTCTTGAACTGATAGGTTAGTATTGCTTTATTGGTGATAAATCAATTTGTGCTTTACACCGGAACGTAAGGCACTGTTGTAATAACAAATGAACGGCAAGTACGTAATCACAGATTCTGGTGTGTAATGATTTCGATGGAGACTACTGGTGCAGAACCCTTTTACAAGAGTCTTATATACGTCCGTTAGGTAAGGAAGTACTGACAGATCAAGTATAATATTCAGGTCATTTGTAAGGATATGTTGTCAATACCCTTTACTAATTCATAAAGTATATGATCTATAAGCATAGCATGTTGTTAGACTTCACGACCAGAATATAATCTAACTTTATTTCGGGGTACCCAGAGTGGTGAATTTTTTTGTCACCTCACCTGGAAATTTCTATAAATAGTTGTACTCAGTCTACTGAAGCAAAAATTAACAATAACCAGTCTGATGGACATCTATCCATTGTGGGTTAACTGCAGATAAAACTGATGTTTCGTGTCGGCTATTAATTTGACAACGCTGTTAAACCCATAAGATAGACATGCAACTCTAAATCTGTTTAACACTTGATTAAAGTTGCTTTTCGGATAAGCAAGAGTCTATAATATATCCAGTCGATATTTTGTACAGGAACATTAACAATTTAACGATTTTTAAACTTAAAATTTGTTGTTGTTGTAGGCCTAATGATTTGTCGGTATCTTATTAAGCCGTGTAAGAAGAATCCACCATGACTGGAAAAAATATTGTTGATTATTATAATTTGTAATTCTCAAGAAAAAATGAATACATAACTTTTTACATAACTTGTTACAAACAGTGTGCATAGAAATAGCATCGGCATAATTGACAGTTGGATCAAGAGGTCAATTGGCAAACGCCAGTGGCATCAAACTGAGAGATATTCTCACGCAATGTCACATGTCACCCTAGTGTCAATTGTAGTCTCCTTCATTCAGGAATCGCTAAATTCGTACTCCTACATTATGCAAATGGCCCAATCATATAATCTGTTCACTCAGATGATGCTCTGTTTTATTTGTAAATGTATTATTGTTAATAGTTGAATTCCTTACGCATGCTAACGCGAGTTTTCCTGAATACAGTAAGTAAATACAAGTTCCATATACTGTAGTTTTTTTATAATTTTCGAGTTGCAAGGATGACGTGGCAGAATTAACTGAAATCTATAACCACATTCCGCTGATGAGCGAGGCATGTGGGGCACAAGTTCGAGACCTAATGAATACATTTTCTTGTGGAATCCTTTTTCCGTCTGTATTAAGGTCAGACGTATAAACGTTAGGGGTATAACCCCCTCCCAAAACAAAAGGTTCATCGTTTTCAATGTTTACTGGCAATGACCGTTATGAGAAGAATACCTAACACCTTAATGCCATACGTCGTTACGCAATAAACGACAAATTCAAACTAGTGCTCGAATGGAAAATACCAACTTGTGTGTTCCGTGAACAAGCAATCAGTTATTTAAGAAACAACATTAGTCCAAAAACACAAATTTTCGGAAAACATCAACAAACATTCTACAGCCTAAATATTTTGTTATATTTTTCTCCAAACTTTTTTATAAATAATATGGATTTGATTTCAATGAATAACATAATTATAAAAAAATTGGTTTACAACTCTTTTAGTTTTTGCTGAAAATTTAAGTTGATCTTAGGTTGTTTCTGAAATACACAATAAAAACTACATGACTGAAGGTAAAAACATTTATTATTTTAAACAATCAAACTTATTTTTTAACTCAATCTTTATTACAATAAAAACAATAATTAGTACAAATTAAATCATATTTTCTTACAATGATTGCTTAAATTTCCATAATAATGATTTACAATAGTAATAATTATATTATGATTCTGTTTTATTAAGTTCAAAATAATGATTTTTTTTATAGAACAAAGAAAGAAACTTACATCTTGAATTTAAAAAATTAAAAGACAAAGTTTTAATTTTATGTTTTTCTTTTCATAAGTTGGCAAACATAAGATATTTTGATAAAATAATATAAATGAATCAGGGATATAATGCAACATTTTATTCAAGTCTTCATTTTTTCTCTTGTAAATTGATACTTTTCCATCAGGATATGCTGGTTTGTCTGGAAGAGTTATCGTTCCACAAGGCGTGCTTCTTAAACAGAATGTACGTTTCAATACACCGTTAATAAAGGGACTTACTTCCACCGCACCAATACAGTGTTCCGCGGAATAACAAAATTCTTTGAAGTTAGTCATTGCAAAACTGACCTTTTCATTTCTAGATTTTGTTTCAATGGAAATTACATTTTTCTTATAATGCTGGACGCACCAATCTTTAAAATTCAAAATCACTTCTGATGTAACCATTGTTACCATAAACCGCCTGTTTGTAGCTGAAGAAATTGATAATTCACAATAATGTTTGAGTGAATAAATTCTATCAGTGCGGCGGATTCATGCAAAGTCACGGTCACATGGTAACCAAGAGTGTCCTCAGAATAGATAGTAATGAGTCACAGTTTTAAATCTACCAGTGTCACGAAGAGCTGAACATAATCTAACCATGACATTGTTTTTATTTTGACCACATGCTCCATCCGAAACATATAAAGTTGTTGAACACTTATGTTAAAAATAATCTATATTATTGTAATATATGGAAATGAACACATATAATCCCATATAAATGAACACAATTCATTACTGCCCTTCCCAGCAATACCTTGATGATAAGTTATAAATAAAACACTGAATCATCATGATGAAAATTATGAATTCCAAATGTATTAACAGTTAGTTGGTTATATTAAAATAGCTCCTGCACTGGAATAACTGGAAGAGGTAAATTTGCCATATCACCAAATGAAATACCCAGAACGGTTTTATCAGATTTGCTTTTTTCTTGGATACTTTAAATTGTTTCATAAAACTTCTTAGCTCGTTTTTTGTGTATAATTAATTCAGCGCTGCAACTCGCTTTGCGGTGTCATTTAATGAAGGACTCCGTATCTTTACTATTAGTTCCTCACATTTACCACATGTGTCAATCTGTGGTCTTCCGAATGGATAATTAAAGTGGTCCTTGTAATATTTTCTATAGTAACTGTATTTAGATATTTTTCTTGAATAGCTCAAACATTATTTTTATATTTAGGTTAGCATCCAAGTATTTTTTTTTTTCACTTGAAGAATAATGACTGTCCTTAACATGAAATAACTCAATATGAATCGTTATTTTCATAACCCATTCAGAGGGAACTTTCTTTTGGCCATCATTTTTACCACGTCGATCTCGCGGAGTTACATCAGCTAGCAAAAGTTGTTGTAGTCTACGAACCTCATAACAGTAACACCTTGCAAACTAATATATGCATTTCTATATACTCGAATACGTTTCTCAGCTACCATTACAAAATAATTAAATATTGATGTTTTATTTACATCAGTTTTCCTTGCGGGGGCTTCTTTTTTTAACTGGTATGCTGTTATTAATCTTGTCAGGTAAACATGTTGTACATCTTTGGAATCAAAACTGTTGAATTTTCTTAAGATTTCCTTCCTATCATCATGCATAACTTTTTAAAAATATTTCATTGCACACCTGCAACATAAAAAAGTGACAGATTAGTTCTGTAGTAGTTTGAAATTATTTTAATGGAAGCAAACGCTAATTTTGAAATAATTTAACGTCTTAATTGAAACCAAAAAAATGTATTTTAAGAAAAAACAAACCTGTGTTCATTACAGAAAGAGGAAATAAGAATTTAATGCATTGATATAAATTTAATATTATTTTGAAATATGTTGATTATTGCCAATAACTTGTTTCAAAGTTATTACCAGTAGGCCTGCCAGTAAATATATGCAGTATAATAAACTTATCTAAAGCTGTCATAACCAAATTAACTTGTAAACAATAAATAGTTTCAGTTGTGTAAATTTTCAGTTAAGTTAATAGTGGTGAAAACATTAATTATTAATATTTGTTAAAATAAATAATAGAATAAAACTGTGCTTACTTGCAAGTTTTTCCGGTAGCACGTGCTGGTAGAGTCTTCCCTTTATCCGTTGTATGCACCAAAGCTTTTACTTCTTAAATAACCGATTATGTGTGTTCTGTGTAATATTGCTTCCATGGCGTTACGCCTCTGATTGATCTGTATTTTCCAAATTTTGCTTTGTGCTCTGGATTACAAAAAAATTTAAACTTTTCATATTTTCTGTTTCAAGTGTAAATTGCACGCTACTATAAAAGGAATTAATATAATCTAAGAACATATGGAGCTGTCTATCTGTTCCCGTCCAGATACAAAATATATCACCAACATACCTTGCCCAATGAAAAACATATTTTATGTTGGGGTTATCAGATGTAAAAATGTTTTCTTCATTTTTACATGTTTTTATATATTTTACAAAATATTTAATTGTTTCGTTATGTTTGATATTTCTATTGTATTTCATACACAGGTCCTGAAGATGACAATAAATATTGTCGAAACGTCGACGCAAAATAGCTAAAATTTGTAGGCATTGACCGAACCTCACTAACCATCCACTAAAAGATTAAAAAAAAAAATTTATTTTGTGCAAGTACGGACGTTAGTCCCACACACGTCACATCCCGAATATCCGGGAGCGTATTATTCTGTTTCCGGATTAACCATATCATATCAGAACAAGATAAAAATTCAAAGAAATTAATTAAAAAGTACTATGAAAAATGAAACGTTGAAATGAAGCAAGATAGTTGTATTGCATTTAGAATCTCACACAAAACAGTATTGACCAGCACTGCGTGTTAAATCGGTGTTTAGTTTTAAATCAGTTAGCCATGAATTAGTTTTGGTAAAATTGCGTAATACGTTTAAATAAAAGAGAATGGAGACAAATGATGAAATTTTGGCTACTGACTAATATTGAAAAAATATAAAAATTACATGTTACTTAAGTCTTTTAAAGTACATTTTTTGTAATAAAAATATGAAAACCGTTTAATTGTAAATAATTGTAATTTTATCTGATAATGTAATATAGCTTACGTACTATATTTTGTTTGTCATTATTCTAAGAGATTAAACTTTCTGTATAAAAATGCATGTTTTTCAAATAATTTCGTGGAGAGTGAATGTTAATTTGACTTTTTATCAATATAACGTTTATTATTTTTTCAAACACTATAACCTAAATTTACTATACACATTTTATTGCTAGAAAAAGTTCGTCGATTATCACTGGCTTTGAATTAATCGTGGATACATTCCGTCCTTTACTCTGGATAATCGGGAATTGTCTGTAGGCTATTTGACAATAGGATAAAACTATATTAACTGTATGATTTGCATACACGGTCCTACCTGTTTAATCGAAATTATATAGTTGTCTTGATTATTCATCTCTTCTTTCACAGCACTACACTTAACTAAAAATGAACTTTTTTCATGTGAAAAACTTACTATTTTATCGGACGCGTTTCGGCTTAGTATCCGCCTTCTTCAGCTGGCAGTCTGTTACCAAAGCTGAAGAAGGCGGATACTAAGCCGAAACGCGTCCGATAAAATAGTAAGTTTTTCACATGAAAAAAGTTCATTTTTAGTTAAGCGAAATTATATAGTAATACGAGTTTGTTTATCCATCATAACAATAATTTACATGTAAACAGAGGCTAACTAGTAACTGAAATAATATAAATAATAATATAATATTGCAGTTTTAAAATCTTTGTTCCTATATTAACATAAAAATATATGTGACAGATTTACTTAACACATTCTGTAGACTTCAAGAGTATTAGTGTTTATACTTTAACTTTATGATACTTTGTCTTAAAAAATATTGTAAATTTATAAACAATAAATTACAAAATAGTTTTTTCTTAAATTCATCGTAGTCCTTCAGTCTTCGACTGGTTTGTACCCTCCCCGCATATACCCGTGGTGCGTGTGGTACTGATTCTCTCACAGGTATATGGGACCTACAGTTTAACGCCGGATCCGAACGGCATAGTTGGGGAAGGTTTATACTAAGCAGGATACCTCTCGCTGGTTTGCCATTGCCTTGCGAGGGGGAACGGTCGTATCTAAATCAGATGGCCCCCGGCGGGAATTGAACCCGCGCCGACAGCGTAGCAGCGCCACACGCTTTTTCTTAAATTACATACAATAAATTAAATTCAATAATTTATACCTAGATAAAGTGAATTATTACACGTGTTTTGTATAAATAATGTTAGGAAATCATAGGTAAATTTCAAGTACCGAAGCTGAGTGCCCAAAACTAAATACTACATAAATTAGTACACTGTTGATAACTGCTAACATATGTGGGCGCACGGATATAGTGGAATCGTATAAATTAAAATTTTGTTTGTAAAATAATTGGAATTTTTATATGGAAGATTTTTACATGGCGATGGAAGGAGTCTTCTAAAGGGAAAAATGAACCAAAGAAATTATTTAATAAATTAAGTTTTAACTAAACTTAGGAATAGGTTTTCCTTTTTTTTATATAATTCACTATAACTATGCTATAGGAGAAGTAATCACGCTAACTTAATTGCGACTTTCAACTCCAGGAATAGCCCTAAATTTCAACGTGTTTTTTTTCTTTTTGAAATATATGTATGCATTGTTGAATAATTTCGTACTATTGGTAGGGCCAATCACGACCAGATTTGAGAGTCGATCTTTATATTTGATTTATAGAAATTAACAGTAAATAGTATGTACCATAAAAACAGGGCACACTATAAAATCAAGGTGTATTTTTAAGACCCCAGGTGTAGTCAGCCTGTGGAAATGAAAACCTGAAATAACATACTGGATAAGAATGGGCGGCTGAAGCCTTCCTTGTATACTGAACGTCTTATATAAGGCAAGCTACCCTGCTTACAGGGTAAACAGGATTTATTATTAATAGCCTGTAACAGTAAATAGTTGGACTTCGATTTAATTAGCCTATTCGACACATTACTTTGAGTATCTTTTGGCTTTAAAGCATAAAAGGAATACTCTTCTACAGCTTCGTAACTTGTTTGATAAGTTTGGGTTCTCTTCTGAGGTCATTAGTCTCTTTCTTGAGGGGGGAGAAATATGTTTGTGTGTGTGTTTTTAGCACTATAGTACTAGTACCAGTCAACTTAATACAAAATTGCTATTAATCTGTTGACTGCTAGCTTCGAGACAAACACAGTTTCAGGTGTGAGCTACGAAGAGTTTCAAGTTACAGCGTTGGTGTAGAGAAAGTAGGTCACCAGCCAATATGTTGCCTTAGGCCATGCGTTCGATACGGACATAGATTTTTGTACGCCTTCGTCTAAAATTCAAAAAATTCTTCGTGCAGTAGCAAAATTTATTAACATTTGTTTGCAGTGTACTATTATTATTGAATGTCAAAGTTATTACGAATCCAATATAAGTTATTGAGCGTAGATACACAGTCAGTCAGTACTGGTAATGCGATTTCACTTCATCCTGAGGGCATTCCACGTTTTGGTAGACTTTATCGTGTTAATCGTAGTATTTCCCAGGCTTCGCCTCTCACTAGGCTGTGGAATGTTTGCCATGAACTTCACAGCGGACGTTCTTTGTCCGTTACTTCATTTCTTACGACGTGGTAGTTATTCTATTCATTCTTCTTCAACTTCCTTGACGTCCGTCGTAAATTCGACAATGATCTTAAACTGTCGCTTTTGTTTATCGTAATACTGCAGTTGTATTATTTATTATGTTGTTGTACCTGTCATTTAAATTAACAGATATTCTTTGTAATATACTTCCTATGAATAGGATGCCACCTGAACATAAGGCGTTTAGCGAAAACTTCATAGTTTTAAAATGGAAAAGTTTTTTTCGGCAAAATGTTTGTATCATCGACGTTTAGTAGACACTGGACAAATAAACTGTTAAATAAGTACGTGCTTAGACCCTTTTATCTAAATCAGAATGGGGATTATTATTATCTCCACTTCACTACCGATTAAAGACTTACTTAAAGGATTCAACTTGTCAGCTGTATCGTAGGCCTATATGTTGACTTAATTGTAACAATTAGAAGAAAAATTAAAAAGTTACAAAAAATTATGAAATCTTACTAGTAGGAGTTATGTAACTATTGTAAATTATTCTTTAAACTGTCAGTTATATTTTTGTACGTTTCTGTGTATAGGCCTACTTTTTTAAAATTCTGTCATGTGTTGAATAATCTGTAGGCGTAAGTTTACTTACTTAAAATAAACCACTATTTGCCATAAAGTATGTTTCATATCGCTAACAGTCTGACGCGCGCGCGCGCGCGCGTGTGTGTTTGTGTGTGAATCTCGACACGACCAGTTCAAACATAGTCGTGATTCTTTTTCCCGTCGAGATGTCCGGCCATAATTTATAACACGTGGTACATTGTGGAAGCCGCACAATGATATTGAATGTTTCAAACGATACCGTCCGCCGTTTCAAACGGCGACCGCAACACGGAACTTATAAAACATTATCATTGTTATTGTTTCTCCTTACAGGGAGTAGTAGACTACACTTCCAACCAGTTCGTTCGACCACGAGTACCACAATTATATACACGGTTATCCACCTTTGTGTAATTATCACTTACTAGACGCAAGGGATATGCGTATTTTCTCACTTCAATGTCATATCGATATCTAACTATATAACATGTACTGTCCTATGTATTCACACACACACACACACACAAACACACACACATATAGACCTATAGGGCTATATATCCTGTTACAAGGTACAGGGTAAATTTCACTACACTTTAATTACAAATTTTTCCACTCTTTTTTTCTCTACTTTGCTAGTAAAAAGCATTAGTCTGGTAATGTGTAAATATTTGCATGTAACGCGTATGTAACTTATGTGCTAATATCTAACATGTTACATATAGGTACTGATATATTAGCAACTTAATACGCAAATCTTGTGTTGCATTTGGAAAATGTAAAGTACATAAAGCAATGTTGGTATGTACAGAATGTCCTAATGGTAATGGTAACGGTGTATTACTTTATCTTTCGCTAATAGTAGTCTAACAGTAGTTCTCGTAAAATTCACGGAATTATTGTGCCACTCTCTTTTCAATTTTTAATCCCCGTAAAGCAGACGCAGTACTATGAAGTTACAGTTTGCTTCTATTGTCACCGGCTGAGCATTAAACGTTTATCATCTTCTTCTACAAGGGACAATTGTGCCTGGAATGATGAATAGATTTCACTGTTCAAAGCCTCCATTGGTCCTTCTAAGGACGAACACATTTCTTAGGAAACATGTGCCTAGATGCAATCGATCTTCCTTAAACGTGCTGTTGACATAAGAAAGAATGGTTTCTGCTTACCTGCCTCGTACTGTTCAGTTGATCATACATTTGATACTTTGTGTACAGGACCAACCTCCTCATCGACTCCTAAACCGTAACGCCGTATCATTAGTTATTAATCACGAGGACAACACGTGTTGTCAAACTTGGGCGCCATTTTCTGGTCGCCTCCCAATAATGTGGTATAAGAAAAGGACCATACACGAATAGGCCTATGCTAGATGTAATTTGTTTAAGCCCTAGTGATGATGAGCAGTCTCGTTGTATAGCAATTTCAGGAAACGTTGATAGATTTAACAACATCGAACATCGTTATCCCGTATGTCGTTCAGGTGGTCTAAAGTCACTTCACTTAGAATTTATCCAAATCTTGGATCTACTTACAGAAATAAGTTAGTGTACGTCCGGTTATTCACGAGATGGTATTCATACAATGCTTTATTAACTATTATTTAAAATTTTCGAGATTGTCAACTTCCCGAGATTTAATTTAATTGGTGACCCAATTTTATACAACTTTTTTTTGAATTAGTGAAGTTTTGAAAAGTGAAGTTTTGAAATGGAGTCTAAGGATTAATAATTTAAATACTTTTCGATGGTTCTGTGTAGGTTTAAAGTTTATTTGTTTTGTGTTTTAATAACATCACGTAATAGTGAATAATAACAAAAGTATATCTTTAAATCTCTTATTATGGGTTGTAAAAATTTTCAAACCTAATGTAGAAAACTGGTTACCTACACTAATGTAGAAAACTGGTTTAGGTAATGGAAGCTTTCAGCGACAGATAATTTGTAAAAGTGAAAAAAATGGCAATTCTCGACTTAAATCCACGCTTCGTGTAAGTGCTGATTTATCTTGTGCTGTGGCTGTTCACATAATTCCTCGTTCATTTGTTATGTAAGTATAACTGTCTGTAGCCAATGTAACAGAATGTCGGCGATGGTAAACAATGACCCATCATTCGTTACCATTAATTGTCATGATAATTTGTGAACCATTATGTATGCAGGTGAGATGTTTTCAACGTGGCTAGTACGGCTGCGGAGACTTGAATGATGGAGTGGTTAAGGTGGCGGCGACTGAATGCCATACGGTTTATTTTACTCTTTTACACAGGTTGCAACTTGCACGCATCCATCTCACTCTCTCACTCTCTTTTCACTGATTGCTTCTCTTTCCACTTCTTTGCCAAACTGCCTACCTACACGTCTTACGCATTGTTACGTTATAACAGGTGTGTGTATGCGTGTCTACACGAGCGCGTATGAAATAATTTATCCCCAAAGAACATCAATATTCCAAGGTGTTCGTGCTTTCGCAGAACACAGTTCAATTATAATTTTGCTTAGCAGTAGTGTAATTTGGTAAAAATAATTGCCACTCGATGTAACGTTAAAAATGTCAACAACAGGAGAGTTGTGACTGGGATTTCGAGTATTAGGCCTATTATGGATATACAAAATAATTTTTCTAAGGTACTAATGGTACACATCATATCATAACTATGTACAGATAATGGTAACATTTAATGGTGCATGTAATGGTTGTATAAGACAAAAGTATACATAGACTTAGGCTACTATGGAAGGCTTAGTTCTTTTTAGTTGGTATTTTATAAGATTGGAAATACAAATTCACAGAAAACCTAAATTCTTAGACTGTAAAGGTCAGTGATTAAGTAATACCGTAGTTGCATATAATTCGTAAAATAAGATTACATTTCTCGTACCACTGTGCCATTCTTTGTCACAGAACGAGATGCCAGTGTTTTTGAATTTTCAAGGTTCATTTTGACTTGGAAACTGTACATTAATGGAATTTACAGAAATCAAATTTTTTTCTTGGAGAAAACCTAATAGGCCTACCATGTTTTTAGATTTTAAGTATTTGCGATCTCACACAGAGTGGTCTAGCGGTAAACCTTGGACTGTTAATAGATGCAAATCTTTTGTTAGCGCTGAAGGAAAATATTATTTCACGCTATCTTTTTATTATTTTTATTACCACCTTTACAGTGACTACCCATACCTTTTGATAGATCCATCGTTACTTTTATACTGTTTTCAGTTGTTATAACTTAAACATTTGCAAACAGAAGGAACGCATTGCGGGTGATTAGTGTCTACCAAGTTTTCATTAAGCGTTTTCGTCTTTTCTAAAGAGTTCTTTTGTCTTTAGAAATACGAAAAAACGAGCAACCAAATAAGCAGATAATATAGGGCCGATTAATTTATTATTAATTTGCGCGTCCACGTTATATACTTAATTTCTCTTTTTATTAAAAACGCTTTTATGGAAAATACCGAACTAACGTATTCTAAAAGCGTAATAGATTCCATAACACAAACGAAACCAAAGTCTCACATTCTTTTATAGACAAGCTGTAACATGTAGGCTATACGTCTTTCCTTCACTAGCGCTGTCTTCCTTTTGTGTTTGATCCACTAACACCCATTTCCGCTTCTACTCTAGACTGCATACCTAAATCCCTAGTCATTATGTCCACATTACATTTAGGTCATACAGCCTACACAAAGTAAGTTTTTTTTTTGCTTTACTTAATTCTTGCAATAAATAAGAGCGCTAAGTAACATTAAGCAAACTTATGAGCGAAAACAAAGAAACGCATGTCATGTTCGCCGAGCACTCCTCTCACACAATCTAAATAGCACTTTAGTGCGTTTAGTGTTACACTTTATGTTTACACTAACAGACAAAATTAACATGATTTAAAAAAAAATACGAACATAAAGTAAAAAATAATAACAATCTTAACAACTTCATACTATCTAAAGATCCACAATACTTTATTACCAGTGCCTAACCTTAGTAATTAATTTCCAGATGTTACACTTTAATTGATGACATTAATTTTTATTCCAGTAAACCTGTCGAACTATTTTCCTAAGGGATTGTTTCCTATTGTAATGATTTTCTATGGTACTGAAATCGACATGTTGGAAATTGGGATAATTAGTCTACCTATTTTTGTCTACATAATATTTTCTTATAAACGAAATTTCGTTGTTCCAGAGAATCAAAAGTCATCTGTTACAAAGTAAAAAATTTTTACTTTTGTTTAGTTATACAGGAAGAAGAGATAGATGTTCTTTAATTATAAAGAACATTATAAAGTGAACATTATAAAGATTTACTAGTTATAAAGTGAGTAGGATGTTCTTTAATCGTCCATGTCTTTAATAACTATGAATCGGGCCTGCGGAGGTTTAAATCTCCATGCACATATTTTCAATTATGAAAAACGCAATAGGCTACCTGCCTGTGATTTTCAAAAATTTAATTTTTGTGAAATCATATAATTTGAACTAAACAATCTTAATAATATTGAAGTAATTTATGTAATTTAGTAATTATGTGATTGGGCCTATAAACACGCTAGTTTATTTGATAAACTACTTCCAAAGTATAAAATTTGGGAACTTTCTCAATAACCATATATCCACACTCAGTTTCGATATTTCGATTACGAGATTATTGGCTTCGAGAGCCTATATAGTGAATATCGCACATAATCTTTGTTAGATACTGTAAAAAGTAATAGTGTATTTGTATATTATATAAAATAGCTTGATGACTATTGCAACCGTTTTTATTGTCAGAAGTTTACGAAAATTGTTTCTAGCAATAATACGCTATAGCTCCGATGTGTGCCTGTGACGCCAAAAGTTGACGTTTTCAGATTGACATGGAAATTAAAATTACACGTGGAAATCAATATGCCTTTAAAATCGTATTTTTTGTTAAATCCACGTTAAAAGAACAACTCGAAGTAAAGCGTTGCCTTCTTCAACTTGCCTATTACTATACATACATGTCTCCTTTTCTGTCGCAGAATTCGTTTCCACTAATACTCGTTTTTCATTAATACTCAAGTTTTTGTGCAGCTCACTGGAAAACCAACCAACTCGAAATAAGGCGGGGTGGAATATATGTCACCTTTTTTTTTTTTTGAGTTTCGCACAAAATTCGCTTCCAGTGAAGTTTTTGAGATTTTACTAAATAACGAAAAAAGAATATTGGCCACCTAACGAAAAAGAAATCTTGTTTTCATTTGTTATTACGTTTTTTTTTTTTAATCTTACTATTCAGAAATAACTGGATTTTTCACTTTGCATTTCCTGTTGTTGTTTTTGTTAAAACAAGTTTTGAATTTTTCGTTCTTTGTTTTGAATATTACTCTCTTTCAATCACACTGTGTATACACATTAAACGTCATATTTACTTTTTCTAACCGTGGCTTTTATTTCTTTAAACAATAAGCTAAGCCCGAAAACCATTACTGCCTAACCTCACAAATAAAAACAACACGTATTCGCGTTACACGTTATATGCCTACATTAAGAAGTAGAATAATGTACAGTTACATAGTACAATTCTTCTTCATATCATGGTATATTGATACAATCACATATTCAAAACATCGAAAATGTAATGTGAGGACGGGTTTTGGAAAATTACCAAATTTTGATGGTAGTTTACTCATCAGCATCTTCCGGATGCGAGAAACTTTAATAAAAAAAAGGAAAAGAAAAAAAATATAAGTGAAAAGTTTATTAAATAAAGCAAATTTTTAAATTCTTCTTTCCGAAGCTTTTAGGAACTTGTTTTATGGAAGATATAATGCAACTTCTTATGTCTCATGAGATACTTCTTAATAGACGTTTGAATAAATACGTCACTTATAGTGTCATCAATTACTTCCCTGTGAAACCGTTTCATTGATTGTGCAGGAAAATTTAGTTTTTTTGTGTGTAAAAGAGTGCCTTTACCACACGTGAATTAAGAACATTCAAAGCCACCACTCTTTGATTTTCCTTTCAGAAGCACAAACAGTTTCTATTTGTAATTCCACTTTTCTATAAACTTAATTAAATTTTCATAAACTGCTAAACAGTGAGAAGGCTGTAACTGTTTTTTAAAAATAGTTTGAAATTCGTGTACAAGCAGATTGATTTTCTACAACTGTTGTGCATTTCTCAGTCCAACCAAATCAATTAACTTAAAATTGTAGTCCGGGATCATTCAGATCAGATCCTCCCAGTTAGGCACACATTTTATTCTTATTAGTAGATTTTTTCCAGCAAATGTTGTTACCGAGGTTACAGATAATGGAGTAGGCCTATAATGGTTTCCATTTTTTGGGGGGGATATATAGTTAAGTTTGGAATACTATTTATATAGCCTAAATATTTCTTTATTAAATAGTAAACGAAAAGGTTATTTAGGCAAGAGCCAGTAAAGTTTTTAGAAACTAAAGATTAAGCAATGTTCGAATTAAAACTGGAGGATATCTATTGTGGTCTGCGTAAACGACTGAAACGTAAATGGAGATACATACTAAATGAATAGATTCGTTAGAATGTCATTTGTAGTCTTTCTAGGTGTAATACGCTTCCTTGCTGAAGACAGGATTATCGTATGTATCAAAAAAACTAAACTCTTGCTTGGACGGACTCAACGCCTTTCTTGCCTGTGCCACCATAATAAACTGTATTTCTATAATCACCCGTAGACGAGGCAATTCTAAGACATGAATGGAAATGAAATTCTTTCATAATATCTTTAATAAAAGTCATCTAAATATTGAGGTTCAGATTTTTATATCTTGTACGTTGTTTCATATTGGTCTGTTTTGTAAATATTAAAAACATTTATGTAATTAAACATTATGAACATTATTATATTTATTAAAAAAAATAGGAAAGGATGTAGGCCCTATAGAAATGTTAACACTTAGGTACAACAACAAAGATAGAATATATCTTTACATAATTACTTTCTTTAAAGTGCTGTGTTAAAGAATTGGGCATAAATAGTAACGAGAGCAAACTACTGTAAAAATGTAATCTATTTACAAAGCAATCAGCTGTTTAGAGCACCATCTTTTAATATTTTCGATTCTTCTGCGTCCTCACAGAAAACAGTGATCTAATGGTAATTTTCGACTTCATGACTCTGTACCATCGCTGAAAGGAAGTCTTCAGTTCATCATGTTGTTAATTAGTAACTTTCATTGTTTGCTGTATACTTTTAACTTTAACCAATTGCCAATACTGTATAAGCATACGCGACTGAAGCAGTAAGTGGGAATGTGAACACCTACCGTGTATTAATTAAACGATTATAACGTATTTTATGTACTTTTCTTGTGAAGCTATTAGAAAAACGTATGAACCGAAACATGCAACTAAATAAGTAGCCAAAACGACGACTAATTTTACTAAATAAGAGTGGATTCATTATATAAATTGTGCGCTTACATTCCGTCCCAAATTGTTCTGCAACGCAAACGAATGTCTACAGATGTTATATAAAGTGATTCAGTATTGTGCTGTCGTATAAGCAATACAAAATAATTTTTGAAATGATCTATGTTCTAAAACACTACGCAGATGAAGTTAAAAAATGTGGGCTAAACTGTTACATAAAATGTTCTACCACCTAAAATGCCCGGAAGAAAAACATCGTACCCGCTGGAAACGGAAATCAACAATGGGCTACCAGTCAGAGACCTACGTGTCAGTCCTTAGCAGATTGTTGGAGTGTTTATATCAGATAGAAAAGTAACGTTGATCAAAGTTTTGCTGACCAAGAATTTGTTTAAAAAATGTTGAGTAAGCTCGAAACGTAGTTTAAACGCATACCTATTTGTTTGTAGAGGCCTATTTAACGTAACGCACACCTAAACAATAACGAACAATATTCGAGGGTTTATTTTTTTATTTATGATGAGTTTTAAAGCGAAGCTGCTGCGGAATCCATTACTCCACACAAAGGATTAGAATTCTGTCGAGCGCAATTTTTACATTAATGCTATCGTTTGTAAGCAGTGTACGTGGATGGTGTATGAACTACTCGCTTGTAGTGTACAGTATATAACCGTGCTGTGTACTGTATGTCATTTGTTAATTTAGGACACGCACGGCCTGATAAGTTATATAATGTATTATTCATTTTAAAATAAATAAGTAACTCACCTGTCACGTAAGGTCCGAATATAGCCTAAGTAGAAACTTAGAATAAGAGGGGCCTATTGAATTTAACAAATTATTGTTTATGTGCCTTAAGCATTCATTTCAATTTAACGATTATTTATTTTTAACTTAAATCAATTATGGTTTTCTTTTCAAACAAGCTTTGTTAAATATAGTACTTTATACCAAGAATAAGTAGGCCTATATCAATAAGGAAAAATTAATAGTAAATCGCTGTCACGGTTATTGTCATTGTTGAATTTCACCAACTCCGACCTCTTTAGTTGCTATCACCTCATCATGTCGCATATTATTATTGCCTGCATCGTCTATAAGTATTTTTGTCGACTGTGTGGCCCTGTATATTCTTTTCGGCAAATATTTGTTTCAGAAAAGTTCACAAAGTGTGCGATTGCATGCCCTAAAATTTTCATCTACGCTATTAATGTTACATTCAAAACTTTTCTGCACTTATTTCTTGTAAAACTTGTAATTTCTTTCCTATTTCTATCCACCTCTTCCACAAAGCAAAGAAATATTTGTAACGTGTTTTCCTCTTGTACAGCCGAGTACTATTTATCTAGTTCAACTTGGGATACGGAAGGCCATTGATTCGATCTCTCGTTTAATCGAATTTTTTTTAGTTTTTTATTAATTTTTCAGTCTTCAGTAATACAATGGCTTATAGTCCTATATTGCCACTGTATCGCAGTGACTATTGTGTCACAGAATTATGGCTTATAGGTTACTGCGCCCATAGGCAGAAACATCCATTACTACTTATCTAGTTTTGTCAAGAATTTACTTGTCTACTTTTGAGTGGGTTGGTTAGAAAGCTCATTTGAAAGGATGCCATGAGATTCTAGGGGACATCGATTTGTCCTCAGGAGTATATTCGCCTGCAAAAAAAAACATTTTTTAGAAGATTAGCAAATGCAAAACGTTTCTCACAATCCTTTCCTTCCCAGGGTCTATCTTCCTTTCAGAGAGGCGGAATATGAAGAATCGGACGGTTTAGTTAGCTGTAATGATTGATTTTTTAAGTGGTAGAGGAGTTCACTAAGTTCAACTTTGGCACGATTAACCGTTGCTTTTCGATTGGAGCTCGTGTTAGTTGATTGCTACCCTCTTCCCAATCTCCTTTTGCAGCAGCCTTTTGTAGGGACGTTAGGAGGCTTGCATATGTAAGCGTAAACACTCGCCAATGTATTGACAGCGCCTAAAAATTTAAACTGGAAAAAATACAGTTTTATAGTAAGTCACTTACAAAACATTACGAATCCTTTTTGCCCACCCATATACACAACAAGCGCGCGCGCGCGTTCTCTAGCTGCTAGCCGTAGCAGTAGTGAAAATGAAACACAAACCGTTTCACACACCTCTTGGTGCTTCAGTCTCTTTATTTTGCTACATGACTACATCAAGTTAGTGAAACGTTCTCTCTAAGGACGATCATTCTTTTCAATGCCACCATCATATTTTTCCTACGCAGCGTTTCGGATTTCGTCGTCAGTTACAATCTGATAGCTTGGCATTACATCACATTTAAAACAATTGTGAATGGTGTTTGGGTTACAGTAGTGAAATCAAGCGCTTCTTTTATTACATCAGTTAATGCCGATGCGAATTGTTCTTTTTGTATGTATTCATTATAAGTGTATTCTCTTGAGAAGTCTTCTTTAGTGGAGTTCTACTACTACATAATATTTTTCAAAATTAGTTTCTTCACCAAGGCCAATATTTAGCTTATGTATAATTACTTTGTGATTTACATAATTCAAAGGATCTACATTAATGACACCATCTTAGAAATGTACTTCTTTTGTTTGTAAATGAATAAAATTAATTCGTTTTCGATGTACTCGGTTCTCATAGATCGTGCTCTACTGTCCTTCTAAATTTTACATTTTACGCACCTCGATAATATCACTGGTACACTACGTGTTACAAAGGAAGGAGGTCTTTTACTCACATTATAATGATTATGTTTTACGTAGCTGATCTACGTGCCGTAACTGACATATGAGATTATGTAACTTCCACATAAGTCTAAAGTACGGACGGCATTCCTTTAGAGACTAATAAATTTCGTCGAGCAGTTTAATAGGTTCAGAATGAATCTCACATTAAGTGTAGTTTTGTGATTGTACGCAGTGTAATAATTTTCATAAAACCCATTTAGATTACGACGAAAGAAGTGATGTTTAATGATAAACTTCATTAAAAACAAGAATTAGAATACTTCGTAAAAAATATTGATATAAATTCATTACACAGCAGACGCAGTTCACCAACAGTTGTCAATGTGTGTTATCAGAGACTAGTACTAGACCTGTTTCGGAATGTTTCGTATACAATAACATACGAACATTATACAGCGAAGTTGTAATTTTTAATTCACATTATCATCAGTGTAGGGATCAAAATATCACGAATCCTTATAAGAACTCTTCTAAGTAAGTCCCATATTTCCCAGTTAAATTTGGGTTACAATCGTGTTTTGTTTCAATTTGTCTTAATTATCGTATGTTTTACATGATTAGAGATTTAAAGCGAGATATTAGTTTCTTAATTGACTTGTTATTGTCTTAAAAATAAATAAGTAGGTTGTACTAAATGGACGAATAAATATATACTACGTGACTTACACAGGAAAACAGTTCCATTAAGGCGTAATTTGATTTGATGCTTTGTTAAACACTAAGTTAATTCATTAATTATGATATCTTAATCTAAACTTTCAAAAGTCATAGTTTACTCACAGAAGTAACAATTTGACCTAAAAAATTGGATATAATTTTTTACAATATGACAAAATGTTGATCTTGTTATTTGAATTAGCAGTCTCTGTAACTCTAACTTCGTCGTGCTTGTTTGCTAGACTGCTAAATGTCATGTTCTGAACGAGGCCTTTCAGTGTTTCCACCACTTTCAAGTTCTAAATCAAGACGTGGAAATACTGATCCTAAAATGGTGGAAAAACTGAAAGGCCTTGTCCAGAACATGACATTTAGCAGTTTAGCAAACAAGCACGACGAAGTTGGAATGACAAAATGTTATAAGGTTGTACGTATACATAATGACTGTGTAAGCCTGCGTGTGAGTGTTTTCGTTTGTGTTAATGGAAACAAATTCTCAGTTTTCGTAAATAAAAAAGTTGACCGAAAGAGCAGTTAATTTTCTTACACATAAATCTAAAGTAATGATATCAACGGGCAGAATTAGCCTACAGCTTATGTCTCTATTGTCTCGTTGCCGAGATATCAAACGTGTTGATGAGTTTATTAGCTTACTAAGTACAGTTATTTAGGGTAAGAGGACTGGTGAAGACGCTACGTAGCGTAAGTCTACATTGAAAGCAATACCACCGATGCGTCTTGTACATAAGGTTTGAAGATCAACACCTGACTCACTAAGTACAAAACCACGAATTTCCACCAGTAATGAAAAATTACTTTTATCAGTCTGTATGTCTGGAAAACTGGCAAAAGCTCAAAACTAATCAGAAAATGTAAGTATTAGTTAGTCATTGTTTTCGCAGTCTTCTACATACTATTTTGGCTGTAAATAATGTGGCACAGAAGCAATCAGAAAATAGTAGACCTCAGAGTACAAAAAAAGAAAGTGGAGATAGTTTGTTTACAGATTCCGTAACCTGACAACAGCTGTAAGAACAGGGTTGGGCAATCTAACAGACATTCAGAGCAAATTAAACCTTTTATGATAAACAAGCCTAATAGCGCGAGAACGCGAAATGAACAAACCCTGATAAGAAATTTAACGACTGGCAGAAGGTAAGGTTCGAAGGTTCAACAAATCCTTCATTCCGTTCAGAAATTGACGAGATTATGACTGAACGGATGAAAATTAATTGTAACATCACGTCATGTCGATTCAGTTGCAGACTGACAGAAAAAGTATATCGGTCTTATCGTAGGATCTCGCTAAAGGGCTCTCTGCAGAGTCACATGGACATCGCGAATGGACTGGTTGGTTTTCAGCAGAGGTAAAATCACTACTTACGTTAGCAGAAATGCGTATATTTACCTGCTTTATGTTGGATGTCCAGAGACGTATATGCGCTGTCATTATAGGACGACAGTAACAACGGGTTAAAGGTAACATGAGAATTTCCTGTAGGCCTAACGTTTTACAGAAAACTGTTTGGAAGAAAACTTATTACATCTTACAACAGTGATTCATTGCGTCTACCGAATTTAACGGAAAGATAAACATAGACCATAGTGTGTAGGAATTGTAATTGCGACCGTTTACTAACACAGTCGTATTTCACACGGAAGTATGAATTTAACGGAAAGATAAACATAGACCATAGTGTGTAGGAATTGTAATTGCGACCGTTTACTAACACAGTCGTATTTCACACGGAAGTATGAATTTAACGGAAGGATAAACATAGACCATAGTGTGTAGGAATTGTAATTGCGACCGTTTACTAACACAGTCGTATTTCACACGGAAGTATGAATTTAATTTTGATAAAAATTAAAAGTTACTTGTGTTATCTTTCATAACTTCTATAGCTTATTTAAATTTTCTGAAGACAGTTTCATCGACTCTTAAAAAAGCATAAACAACATACATGTTTATAGAATTTCGTGGACAATTTGTAGGTGTAGCTGACCTCAGAGTGATTACGATGTAATCATGTTATCAGCAAATGAATATTTGTCAGACGACTTTTAGCCTATACAGAGTGGCAACGGACCCTGTTCCATCGAGCATATTGATTATTGTTACCCTGTATCAATAATGTTTCTCTTCTTGTAGCAGGTTCACTATAAGTCTGTGAATAAGGAAGAATAGGTTCGTAATTAACGCGCGAATATAAGGTTATGTCTCTCCATTTTCCACACTTTCACGATAGTGCTTACTCTTTCTTTGACTTTCTAGGTTTCAAACAGAAATTTTGTAATAAGGCGTGTATCATGTTTCGATCTCCCACACAACTTTTACCATAGTACAAATACAAAATTAAAAAAATTTTTTAACTACACACATACAAATAATAACGCACACGCGTGAATATGACTAAAAAATTTCTTTATCACAAAATCTGAGAGACTGGTAGACAATAGTTGCGGTAAACAGGGTGGACACACAAAGGTGACAGATGTTCTATGTATACATATTTATGTTGGGTCCGAGGCGTGCCAGCGCATAGCAGTCTAGTTAACACATTCATAACTAATGTTCTACTTCAGGCCGATGCTTCAAGCAAAACGGAAATACCGATAAAAATCAATATGATATTTAGATTTGTTCATGAAAGTTTAAACGTCTTTGCCCGCTCGGATATTATCGTTTTCCTTTATTTAAATTTAGGTGATTTATTAAAGGTATTCGTCATCAGTCACGTACGCAAGTCAACTGAAGAACGGTACGGTACTGAAACGTATTGCCGTGACATTGTTTAGAATTATATGTGAACATGGCACAATTTTGGACGAGAACACATGACAAGTGGGCTTTCATAGCTTCCATTAGCCTATGACTTGCTAATGTTTTTACTGATAATACATGTGCTCACATTTATTATCGATATAAAGTGTGCTATCATGCAGACATAACACTTTTACCTATTGTGTGTTTATAGTTTTTTCACGCAATAAGAAAAATTGAGAGTAATGAAGAAAGCAGGAAAACCAGATAACGATGAAGGAAGCACTGAGGCACATACGGTGGGAAGGAGTCTTGAGAGAAATCGGTGGAAAACTCTACACAAACGATTAGCTACAGAAAGAAGACATTAAGTCCAGACGAGTAGAGATGCAGTGTGAAGTTCAAAGATGTCGTCCCAGTTGCAAGTAGTTTCACTTACGAACAGTTAAATAGATAAGGTACATAACTTATTTTTGATATGTGAGAATACGTCACACTTGGGAACACACAGATGTGGCGATTATCTATTTATACGTGAAGTTACCTGAGTTACGCTTCTTTAATGATAGAGGAATGAAAATAGTAAAATTTACATCTTTCCTATAGAACTACTCAAACCAATTTAACAACTGATTTCGCCAATAACAACAGCTGCAGTCTGCCTATAATAAGCAGTTATATTGCCTTGTCTTTCGCATTTCCTTTGTTTTATTGTGTTACATTCTGTATTTACTTAACATTATACTAATTATTCAAATGTTTTCAATTATTTTTTGTTATGTTTTGATATTTATATTTTTATATTTCATTCAATGCATTTTTTACTGGATTACTAAATACACTTACCAAATTATAATTTTTAACTCACATGCGCGCGCACGCGTTTTGTGTACAAAACTGTCGAAACATTGTTATACAAATGAATATAAAAATAGACCTATATTCTTGTATGAAATATTATTTATTATTAATATTCACATGTGCGTGTGTGTTTTACTAACTCAATTTTTTTTAGTAACCAATCATCCTTGAGATTTTAAAAACACTTTCGTTACTTTTCAAATACCTTTTGTGTGTTTTATATTTCAGTTTTATATTTCATACACTCCAATTTTTTACAAAATTGCTAAACACACACATACGCTCTCTATCCCCCCCTTTCTCTATTTCTCACTTAAAAAGTGTGATTATTTTTTTATTTATTTTTGTTATTTTTAATTATTATTATTATATTTTTATATTTCTATTTACTACATTTTTATAAAGAACTAAATACATTTATTAAATTATATTTTTACCACACACACACGCGCGCATACAACATTAAGTGTTTAATTTGGAGAGTGAAATATCCTCTGTGTGCGTGTGGGGGAGCGGGTGGTTAAAATACTCAACGCACGCGCGCGCGCATAGCCAGCTCTGTCTCGCTCTCTGTCTGTCTGTCTCTCTCTCTCTCGCTCTCCTTTTATTAATTAAATTGTAAGGTAATTTTTTTTTATTTCTGATATTTTCATTTATTCTTATTTTTATCTAATTATTATTTATTACATTTTGTAAAGCACTAAATTTTATATTTACCAAATACTAAATATATAAACTCAAATTTATTGTGTAAATATACCAACACACACACACACACACACACACACACACACACACCAGATAGGCCTATATATATTTTCCTTTGTCTCTTTTTAATTAGTTAACTTTCATAAAGTAAGGCAGTCTTGAAAAAGTTTCCAATGTTAGAATCTTCTTCGAATCTTATAGCTCTCCTTGCTATTCTTTCATCCAATTCAATATATTTTCCTTCATATTTATACCTTCCAAATTTAACTCCTTCCTTGTAATGTTTTGAGTAGATTTCTCAGCCGGAAATTGTAAACAGTTGATAATGTTATTTATTCTTGGATGTAATCTTCTATCGTAGCTGTTTAATTTACGATGTCATGCTTCTATTGCATTATTCGTTCTATGACTTCGGCGGTATCACATAATATTGTATCTAATATCATTACTTTTAGCATACCTGAGAATGACACTATAGTGACAAATTGAATACAAATTTTGTAACGCGTTTTGTAAAACACAACTGTGCAGTTGTGGCTGAATGTTTCGGACTACCGTTTATGACGTTATGGTGATCGCAAGTGAGACATTAAATATCGTAAGATAACCCTGCTGATAAGGGTGTTCGCAACTCTGGTACTGGTTGCAAGTGGGAAGGCCCATTTTAAATAGTGGACTATATTGTTTAATAACTTGTTAATAGAGACAGGTAAACATATTCATTAAATTTTTTTATCGAAAGAAGGCCGTGACAATCAATTTATTAAAACTACATATAGGCCTATGCATTCCGATAACAATAATCATAAAACTATAACATTAATATTTCCGAACATCGAAAGGATAAAGATTATGTCACTAATAACAATTATGGTCAACTAGAACCAATGTCGATTCATCTGGAATATATATTAACATTGTTATCACTTACCAAGTATATAATAATGTTATCATTTATTATTTCTTTTGTTAAAGATATTCTAAGTATGTGTTGACGAGTGCAACAGTATGGGCTGCAACAATCCATACGAACGAATCAGCAATGCAGATTTCCGTAACGAATATCTACTTTCGACTCTCAAAGTGTAATAACACAAAAAGCCTGTCTGATAATGAGCAGCGGCTGCCTAGTTGTTCCACAAAATCGTTCAGTCAGTGGCTGGAAAAATGTACTTTTCATTTTTTTATGAAACATTTTAAGAACAAAAATGTCATATGAAAGTTGTATTGTCTTCTACTTAATGGGCAGTATCAGTGAAGGTACAGGTAAGTGGACTCAGGATCAAAGGCCGGATGAGTTGGTGATTCGACACTCGACCAGGCACAAATAAGGTGAAACTTCATAGAACACATTCTTCACGCTGTGTGTTAATTGTATACACATTATATTATCCAATAATTTGGAAGTTATCTCCAGCCTTAAGAAAACACTGTGTACGCGCTATCAGTAGATAGCAAGTACAGTAGTAATTGACACCACAAGAGGACACACGGATCCTTCTCGTCATTTCTCTAGTTCTAGTACCAAATTCATCGTTATCTGCAGCACCTTGAAAAGTAGCTATGTAGCTATGTGAAAAGTAGCTTTATTTTCTCGTAAGTACCATTTTAACAGATCCCAGCAAGTTAATAATCTTAGAAGAAAATAAAGATACTCTTAATTTTCAGTGAATACCTATGCGACCTTGGTGATTAGTAAGATTAGAATTTTCAGAGAACTGGACCTACCCGTTTGCATAGGTAAATTACTCACGTATTCTTATATAAATGTGTGTATGTGTGTGTGTGTAACTATTAAGAACTATAATCAAATTAAACAATTATCGACTACGCGTCTACTGTCAAATCAATTTTAAAAATTAAATAATTGACTTCAAACTTAAATTTCGTCTGTAAATAGGAACCTAACAGACATGTAGGTTACATAATCATAAGGTATTCTTAACGCAAAAAAGTTATTATTTCCACATGTTGTACAGCTGACAGGTTAAGAAAATTACTGCTGCCAACGACTTCTTGTATTTATAAAATTATTTACATATAAACGTGTTCTAGGTATTCAGCATATAGAAAAAATTATTTACTCGACGTTTGTAACAAACTGGCGTTATAGTTATTTTAAAATAAATGCATTGAGGAATAAATTGATAAATTATAAAATGACATAGTCAAAAAGTCACAGAGAACCTCAAATTTGGCCCGTTAAAAAATTAAAGGTATTAATTTAAAAAATACGTTCCGCCCGAACAGGGACTTGAACCCTGGACCCTTAGGTTAAAAGCCTAATGCTCTACCGACTGAGCTATCCGGGCGTTAGGAAATAATGGTAATGTTACGGAAAATGATGGGTTTCTTTGCTCAATAGCGAATGATCTTAAGAAATGTATGATTCTCCTTATTTTAATTAGAAAGCTATGTAGTATTAACATTTCCGCAAACAGTTTTCATTATAATTATTTTTTTATACAGATTTTTTCAGATTTATTTTTAATTAAAGGCCATATATCCGATCTGATGATTAGCTGTGAAAATTTAAAGCGCTAATCGCGATTTATTTCTACAGTGGTGTGCAACAGTGTAATTTCTGTTTGTGAATACAGTTTTATACATGGTTTATCTGTCGCATGTAAGCTTTAAGTTTGATGTAACTTTAGTTACAGTCGTGAAATCGAATCAGAATTAATGGTTCACTGCACCATAAACAATAGTACAGTCAATTCTGAGCTTCTAGTTCAGACTAGCGTTGATAGTTAGTACCTTCAAACAATCTGGTTACAAATCATGTAAGCGGATATTAGCGAATTCTGCAAGCACTGTCGAAACCATCTGAATTGTTATCGCAAAAATTGTCTAAGCCACTCGGATTACATCACTACGATGTCAGTTATGTACGACAAGAATACATCTTTTGAAAGGTAATATATTTCATTAAATAAGTTTAGGACACTATTTTTGGCACTTCGCTGTTGCCTTATCTTTGCGAAATAGGATGATAAAGAGCTTCATTTGCTTTCTCCAGTAACGGGTTTCATAACGATGGTGGCCTTACCTACGCATGCTGTTATTTCTCATCTAATCTAATTAGGAAATCTACCGAATGATTGACGTTAGTTTTCAACACGCACAGTCGTAGTGACCGATCCTTTCACGGTTGGACTGCAAACCTGTTCCGCTTTCATAAGTTTCCGTAAGCTTCAATTCATTTAAAAATTACTAAAAATCAATTAGTATATTCTGATTTGTTTTTTGTTATTTTGTATTTTCGCGGATGATAAATGTTCCTCCGGGAACTTGAAGTCATTTTTAAACTAAACTACAACTGTTCAGACTTTAATAAAAGAGAATCATAAAGGTACGATCGTTACCAATGTTTATTAACGCTTTCTTAAGGTTTTAGAAATTTTTTTAATCTTAAGATTTCAACTGATCTACACTGCTGTATATTAAGAAAATAAATTTAACATTACTGTTCTAAAAAGAATATTGTTCTTACATCGAACATCTTAGCCTATTAATTTATTCTACTGTATTTTTAACACACACACACACACACACACACACACACACACACACACACACACACACACACACACACACACACACACACACACACACACACACACACACACACACACACACACACACACACACACACACACACACACACACACACACACACACACACACACACACACACACACACACACACACACACACACACACACACACACACACACACACACACACACACACACACACACATTATGTATAATATATATTATATACAATAATATGAAATATAATATAAAAAAATGGGTATTATACCTATACGTCACGTCTTAATATGTAAATATAAATAGAAATAGAAATGTTAGTATTTTAATGTTATCGCATTCATATTGTAGTGATTACAATATAAAACAACTGATGTGGGTTTCGATCAATCATACTAAGGTCCTCTCACGATGTAGAAATAATAAATTTGGTTGACCGGTTCTATTCAGAGGTTCGCAGTCTTTTCTATATTCAGAATATGAATGACCTTATGGTTTGTAGTTTTTAAGTTGATCTGCTTTTACTTGCACAAAGCGTCTTCTAAATCAGTACTTCCGGACTCACAAAATTTTAAAAAGCGAATTCATGACAAGAACTAAGGTAGAATTATCTGTATAGATACAAATTACCCCCGGGGTTATTGAGAAGCATTCAGTGACAGAAATCAACAAGACCAATTCAATAACCAATGGAATACAAGCCGCGGTGTCAGTGGAATCAGAAGTAATTAGGCTCATAAAAAGTTAATGCAGCTGATTAAATATAAAATTTAAAAAATGACCATTCATACAACGCTAATTATAATTTAAAGAATGGGCATCGACTGCCAAAAATGAGGAAATAAATTAACAGTTTTTGAAAGAAAGTCGTTGAGAAGAACATGTGGCTCCATACGGATCCAAAGATTTTAGATATAACTTCTCAACAAAAAAAGCCTAAATATGTTACTCAAAAGGTCTCACGGTAATAAATCATGCGATCTTAAAATAACAAAATCGTACTCTTTCTATATATTTTCACTATCATGTGTCTACACAACCAAAATGTAATTCACATGCATTATTCGACGTAGGCGAATTCGGTCGTTGCTCGATATTTTACTCACAGCTTTATGCAAAAGTTCTAAGCACTACGCATGTACAGTACAAATTAACGTCTCAAATAAAAGCGCTACGTTTTAAATGCTTGTCTCTAAAGACAAAGAAAATGAGGAAATATAAGGGAGGTTTCAGAAAGCATAAACAATTCACGGATTGATTTTTATTATTAACATTTTATTTTGTGAAACTAGGTACCATGAGAAAGTGAACATTTATGAATCTGGTATTTTGATAAGTTTTTCACGTACTAGGTGAACGGTGAATGGTGAACGGTCATAAGAAAAAAACCTTTCTTCATGTATTGATGCGTAATATACAAGACACTTTATTGCTGTTTAAATAAGACTTATTATTTGTATATAGCTTTGTTTTTGTTACTAAAGAAAGTACATAATTTCAAAATGATAGAAATGCAGATATTTGCACAATAATCTAATTCTATAGATTAGTTGTTTCTATAATTTCCACCGTGGCTGATTAAAAGGATTATATACTGAGGGGACTGTTTATATTCTTAAAGATCGCAGAAGTTTATAATTTGAGTGTATCTCGTTGTAGTCAGTGTATAACATTTCTAGGCTAGTTGGCCATAATTAAAATTGAATGTGATAATCATACTGATCGGAAACGTTACAAAAGAAATATGAAATAAAAAATAAATGTTCTCTTTTTACATATCAGAAATAAATTATTGTGATTATATTTCAGAAAACGAGTTGCAATTTTAATCGCCCTAATTAGGAAATACTCCAAAAACTGTGCAGCGTTTTTCACGTAATCACAAATATTTCCTAACGCCCGGATAGCTCAGTCGGTAGAGCATTAGGCTTTTAACCTAAGGGTCCAGGGTTCAAGTCCCTGTTCGGGCGATATATACTTTTTACTTCCGGTTGTTTTAATTTTGGACGGTCCGCAATTCTCATCTAGGGAGTTATGTTTCAATAGTTATGCAATTGTAGTTTGATAAATATTTAATTTTCTTAACAAAATTTACCTACCGTAACTATAGATCCGCAAGTTAATTTATTTAAAACGTGAGACATATGTTGTAAAAGAAAAACAATTATTGAATTTGCAAATAAATAGGCTAAGTAAATAAACTTTATGAATACCAGCTAATAGCTCTTGCGAAGCAGTTTGAAATAATACGTTTTTGTACTATAGGAAAACAGTTTATTGTTTGTAGTGTACCTACAATTGATACGGTACCTTTTTAGTACCGACTGCAATGAAGAGTGTCTTTGTAACTTCATAAACGAGCTGATATCAAATAAGCAATTTAAGTAGAGGCTTGATAATATTATATTATTGTTAACTAAAGGGAATGCTTATTACGAAAACATTTGATATCACCAAAATATTGGCATCTTTGAAGCGTTGCAAAGACAGATTGGAGATCAGAATAATTCTCGAGGACTAAACAACCCGCTAGACGGAAAGTTTGTATAATGATGATGATGATGATGATGAAGACATTGGTAATAATATTGGTTGGTTATTTGCTAAGAAAATAGATAGACCTATTATTTGCTGAACACTATACACCAGGTATGATTGAAAATTAAGCATTTCTAAGGTTTGAGTCAGAACTGATAAACAACATGATGTTCATAAGTGACGGAACTTTTCAAGGAACATCCTTGCCCTGAGTTAACTATTTTTAGAAGCCGACATATGTTGCTGATTGCGTAAAGATACGACATTCGAATCCCGTCATATCTTGATGTTCAGTAGAGAAACTGAATGTTTGAAACCGGTAGAGAAACTGTATGAAACCGGATGTTCATACACTATCCGGGTGTATCCACCTACCTTTGGTCCAGGCAGAGACCAAGATACACACAGCTACATTCTATTACTCTCAGAGTAACGTGATTTGGAAATTTTAAATTATTCGCAGTATAATTTTTTATTGTTTTAAAATCTTTTTTTGTGCTCGAACTCGTACGAGTCGAATTCGCACGAACAACTGTGCCTGAATATGACTGAAAGTATTTCTCAAAGATCAACAATATTCACCTCTATAAGTTCGAGATAACAACTTCTCTGATCAAAAGCGACTTAACTTTATCCGATCTTAAAATTGTATTAAGAAAATGTTGTTCCTTTGAGATCTGTTTTCACGTCCAAAGATGATAATATGTTATGGGCTACAAATGATGCTCCCAATGTATGCGTTTAGAAATTTTCACTCCCTTATGCTTATATTTGTTAGTTTCCGCATTTAATGCGTAGCTTTGGCTTCATTATAAGAAATCAAAGACTACTTACTTCTCAATCCGCTATAGTTCATAAGACGGCTTCCCCAACAATTCTCTTCAGATCTTCTCTCCTCTTAGTTACCCTTTTGCAGTTCATTACTCTCAACTACTCAAATAATTTTCCATCTCCCAACGTGTATTTATAAAGTAAATTGGTAGCAACAACATACCTTAGCCAGCGTTATGTAAAGAGGCGATAATCGAGAAGATACAAACGATTAGACGTTAGTATACAAAATTATTAAGCCACACACATTAAGTGAAATCACTATAGTCGAAGTGAAGAAAATAGTATAGGCTTTTAAAAACAAGAATTCACAAGGCGCTGGGGGGAATATCCTAAGATAGCCACTTGTCTTATTCCAACAATTCATCATACTTTTGGGAATAAAAATCATAAGAGGGGAAGACTGCCTATAAATGTGAAAAATCGTCTCGTTAATAATATACAAAAAAAAAAAAATACACATGAATGCAAAAATTACATAGTAACACTGTAGTAAACGCATAGGTCAAACATATGGTAAAATTATAAACGATAGACCGGACGGAACAAAACGGCTTTAGAGCAGACCGTTCTTGTATTGACAGAATAGTCTGAAATAGCATACGTTGTCTGAGCAGAGAACTCAGACAACAAATAGTTGTCAGAAAAAACTATACGATCTTCTCTAGTCGTTTAGCGTGGAAGCGGTGGTAACTAGAGATTGTCCAGAGTAATTCATAATATATTTTGGTGCCTCATAATATCGGTTTGGAATAGGCAGATCTTTCGAATATCGAGAATCCCTGTGTATGGAATAATCATGTCTTCCTAGGCAGCCACACATCTTCATCAAGCAAAGACTGAGCGGACCATGCTGATGAAAGTAATCGCGATTATCGTTCACCACTTTAGAAAATACGGATGATTTTAGCTTATTAGATGAAATTTGTTCTTTCTGATACTATTTAATTCGGAGACTGGAGTTTTCCTCTGGTGGACAACAAGAAAGAAGTACAGTAATCCCTCATTATTCGAGTGCTTTGTATCCGCGATTATCAATTCTCATTTTATTTATTCTTAATGAGACCTGTCTCGAATGTACATATATATATATATATATATATAATATTATTTATTACACTCGATTGATGTTAAAATAATAGTAATACAGTACTGCAATTGTAATAATAATACCGTATTCAACAGTATTGAGATAGTTTTACGGAAAACATATTAATAGTATATAATATTGCAGGCCTACATATTTAAACTCTTGTAATAAGCAGCGATAAAGGCAGATGGTGAACAAGTCAACTATAGATAAACGTTTCTCACCTAGATCTGTGAAAATATGGGAGAGTACAACCAGACCATTTGGATTCTCTTTATTGACTTCAAGGCTGCTTATTCAGAAGTAAGCTCGTTACTATGATGGAAGGGCTAGGTATCCCGCATAAGTTGGTTAGGTTTGTGAGATGTGCACTTACGGAGTCCATATGCAAGGTGACGATTGATCGGATGCATTTTACAACAGGGTGATCCGCCCTCTCCTATTCAGTATTGCTCTTCAGACTGTACCAAACGCTCCTGAAGTGGATCAAGTTTATCTTTAATAAAATTACAAAGATTCTAGCTTTTGCAATGTTGTAAGTATTGGTAGATATGTGCTCACTCCTATTCAGTATTGCTCTTCAGACTGTACCAAACGCTCCTGAAGTGGATCAAGTTTATCTTTAATAAAATTACAAAGATTCTAGCTTTTGCAATGTTGTAAGTATTGGTAGATATGTGCTTTTTTTTAGAAACCTTCCCAAAACTGGATGAATAGGCACGCAAATTAAGACTTAGAGTAAGTGAAGGTAAGACCAAAACAATGGTAGGCCTATCAAGTAGGAAGAGGCATGTACAACACCAGCAGCATTACATGTTTGACGGTTACTGTTTTCAAGCAGTCCAAAAAAGTAGTTTCCAATATGTAGTTCTACTATCAGTGAAGACCTTGACGAAATAGTAAGTAAGGAGAAGAATAGCAGCCGGGAAAGAGCATACTTTACCTTGAATAAAGTATTGAGGAGTAGGTTAGTAAGCCAGCCAACGAATTTCAGGTTGTATAAGACCTTAATTAGACCCAGTCGTGGTATATAGCGGTGAAACTTGCATCCTTAATAGGCCGCCAATTGAACTGAAACAAAATTGCATAGGGTAATTATAGGCCCAACATGTGAAAATATGGGGGCGTAGGAAAATAGAGAATTGTACGCAGCATACGAAGACCTTATCATTACTTCCTTTAGTAGGATACAAAAAGATTGAAAGGGCTAGGTCATGTCCTGATAATGGAAGACAACAGGACAGTAAAAAAACTATACAAAAGTTCTCCTGGTGGAGTGCGACAGTGTCCTGTGTCCTGTCAAGCAGAGTAGGATACACATCTCCCTTGCTCATTACCTATATACTGTAGATGGACAACAATGGATGGCTTATGGTCTGCGTTATAGATTGCGTCAATGAAGAAGTAGCAAACTCTATGGTATTAGAATAAGCTACAGCAAACTGGCCACCTTTCTTTCTGTGACAGAAACCCTATGGTATTAGAATAAACTACAGCAAACTGGCCGCCTTCTCTTCTGTCACTGAAACCCTATGGTATTAGAATAAACTACAGCAAACTGGCCGCCTTCCCTTCTGTCACAGAAACCCTATGGTATTAGAATAAACTACAGCAAACTGGCCGCCTTCCCTTCTGTCACAGAAACCCTATGGTATTAGAATAAACTACAGCAAACTGGCCGCCTTCCTTTCTGTCACTGAAATCCAGTCATAGTCAGTTAGAATTTCCAATCATTCCGGTTTGTATATAAACCGGAATTTCTAATCATTCCGATTTGTATATAAACCGGAATTTCCAATCATTACGGTTTGTATGTACTGTCGCCCTGCCTGTGTTTTGTGACAGCGTAAATTTGTGAGATTACTACTGTACAGAGTTCTGTGTTTTGTACAGTTTTAATGCGCATTAATATTTAAAAATCAATTTACTTATGTACAGTACATAATTAAATTAAGGTTTTTCACTTGTTCATTATTAACAAACCATATCCCTCAAACGTTTAAGACGTAGTGGTGGAAACGAAGTGAAGAGACCTTGAATGATTATGGGTTAAGAACAAGTGCTTAATGGCCTAGACTGGAAACAAAGTGTAGCTTCGATAGGTCGATCATTGGGTATCAACGAGTCTAATATCAGGATAATAAGAAAGAATGGGGAGTCTATAAAGGAAAGTGTTGCTTGTTAATCCTCTCACCACATCTGTTACATGCGGTAAAGTATTAAGGATGTTTAATCATTTTAGTGCTATTTCAGTAAATGAAGTTAAACGTCAAGCAAATGGAGCTGATCTGAAAACTTAAAATCTTCATAATTTAAAATTTTCAAGTAAATCTAAGTGGGCAGGTTGTGATTAACAATCTGCAGCATTCCAAAGAAAATTAACAATTTAATAAAAAAAAACCTGATATGTATTCAATCTGATTTTTAACACTAAAGAAAGTGGATTGGCGTTATTTTCGAAGCGGATGCTTTACAGAACATTTACCTAGAAAAATAGAAGAGCGCTCCCGGGTGAAAGTTTTAAAGACAAATTAGACGTACTTTTATGCTCCAGTGCCAATGGTGATTGTTTCGTAAAACCTATGATAGTTTACGAATCACAAAATCCGTGATACAAATAAAGATAATCAGTTTCGGGGTGATACAATAATAAGTAGGCCTAATTACTTACTGCGGCTTGGTTTACAGACTGGCCAATCGAAAATGCACCTATAAAATGTACAGTACTACAGATGCACACTCTCATACTGAGATCACTTTTTACCATCAAACATGAAATCGCTTATTCGACCACAGATCAAGCGGCAGTAGCAACGTTTGAGAGTTATTACCTTCGTTGAACATTTTAAAAAGTTTGGATATTGCAGTTTGGGGCCAGAATTACCGGTGTCTGAATGTTCGAAAAAATATTGCCGATTGCATGTCTATAATATAAGACTTGTTGCTGAAATAAAACATTCACCTACAAAGTGTAGTTTCGCATGGTACAGGTGTTGTTCTTCCACTTGATGAAGTGAATGGAGTAGTAGAGGTGACAAAACTTCTGAAAGGTGAAGGCCTAAATTTCATTAAATGACGCTGAAGAAGTTTTTAATCAGGCGTCCGAAGAATTTTCGGAAAAGAATAGAAGAATTGTGCTGAACCGAATGCGTTGATAATGACGAGAGAAAGGTGAAGCAGAAAATTAAATTTGACATTGTTAAATACGATATATTAGTAGACTATGTATAACAGCTCACAATCTCACAATTTAATTGTGCAGGATGCGAGAGACGGAAGATGGATGGATGGATATCTGCTATAAAACGTTTTTAGCAATAATGCAGTTGTCATGAATTAAAGATTACCATTATTACTGTTGTTATCTTTCTCTATTATTATCTATTATCAATGTAGCCAGTGGTGACATCAACCACTGTCAGGGAATTTTTCTATCCACTCTAGGGCAAAACCAGATGAGCATTCCTGTGCAGTTAGAGGTAGCAGCATACCATGCATATTTTGTGGATAGCGCAGATGTCCAATTTTTGATTCTTTTTGAGTAACAAGAAAATACAGTTTACTTGCATTGCGGTTCATAATCTGAAATACAATGGTATTCTGCTGCCAGTTAGTCAATATTGCATTCAGTGAAGCTATGACTGAAAATGTGTTCTTGAAAGAAATTAAATACGCTCTGAGATTCAATAAACTGAACTTCAGATTCATAATCCATCTAACACTGGATGTACCCGTGGTTTTATTTCAGTCTTACATAATTTAAAAAGGTTGTCCTTCTGTTTCATCAGCTACTTCGTTGACGAGGAAAGTTTCTTCATTAAATTACATGCCATTCTTTCCCCTCTCTTTCTCGCAGTTGCCCCTTCATACATATACATAAACAGAATATAAATAATGATATTCCTATGTTAAACCAATGAGATGAGAAAATCATCGGTATTTCGAATCTATATTTTAACATGCCAGGACTAGTATAACTTGAGTAAAAACTGACCATGCTCTACTGCAAAACTGAGTGACAGTCAATTTACTTATTTCACTATACAGTGAACGTCATTTTACAGCCTGCACTTTTAGTTTTTATATGCGTCGGTATAAAGTGGTAATAATTTTCCAAAATAACGACACTGTCGCGCTTTTATGGGCATTATCATTGTCCGTATTTATTTCGTAAGTTTAATCCTATTAAAAACTCATGACTTGGAAAGGCAAGAGATGGTGTGCAAAAAACTGGTATATTTTAAGAGGTAGGCCAGTCACTTGTGGCCCTTCGTTTAGCAAATTATTAAAAATATAATTTTTGGGTAGTATGAGTTTTGGTCTTTGGAATTATTTACTACCGGTACATCCTACTCGCCGTTCTCCCAGTCATTGGTGAAGCATAGCGTTGAACAGGCGGGGGCCAACCGCCAGGAATGCTAGCTGAAGGATTCAGTTGTAAATCTGGTTAATATACAAAGACAAGTATGAGAAGACAGTAGCTAGGAATGAATGGCAACGGTCCCCAGCAGAGCTTCTGCCGGACTGAGAAGTGTTGGGCACAACAGGTTTGACAGCTTGATGATGATAATGTCCCGTATCACGTTAGTAGACTTCCTTTATCGTGGCCCTAAGCAATAAAAACGGAGACAAGAAAGCTCACCCTGCAGCCAGTGCACACACACACACACACACACACACACACACACACACACACACACACACACACACACACACACACACACACACACACACACACACACACACACACACACACACACACACACACACACACACACACACACACACACACACACACACACAGTAAGTAACAAGAGTTGAGAGAATGTACACGGTGCTGCATATATCGTACTGTCCCATCTATAGACCGGTTCCTGGTCGCCATCTTGTTGCGTCATCACACATGTAAATAATTACATCTGACTTGCACACCAAGCGCTTCCATTTATTTATTTATATATATAAATATTACATAAACTTATTTTATCAAGTCATCAATAATGGGTGTTTGCTAGTAAAGTTGCTTTGTGTGAGCTGCCCGTACAGCGCTTTCACTCTTCTGCTGAATTCGTGATTTTCCTTTTCCTCAATAAAAAATGAATAATAAAGCAAACTTAACTTACTTGTTTTATGTTCAAGAAAACGCGAATATTTAAGGTGAAGAGGAGTAGCCTACATGTTAGAAAATATTTCATATTCTTAATTGTATTGTATCGTGCTTTATAATTAATGTAATTAGTAATGCGTTATACTGATTATGTTGTAATCATGTTGTCATCGCCATTTACCACCAGCACCATAATAATTTATGTCACCATAATCACCTGTTCCACCTTCTCCAATGAATTCTGGCCCTAGTTTCTGTATTTTATTTTGTAACTTTTAAAATCGCATAATTATTAATCATTTTTGGAAAAATCGAGCCATAAAATATGTCCGTCTTAAAACTGTTTAAGATAATTATGTTAATTTTCTGCCTGTGCTGTATGTCTGTGTGTTACAGAAACACGAGCAACGGCCCCAAACGTATTTACAAAAAATCAAATTTTTTGGAACAAAGTTGCCCTCCTACGAATATCTGGTAGGCCTCAAAAAACATCGACAGGCCTCGTTGAGAGCGAAGCGACTAGCAGTTTTGCAATAAGTGGTGACAAAGTTGGTTTGTGTTTAGAGCTTAATAGGGGCTATAACCCCCTTAGCCCCTCTGGAGTCGCCTTTGATGTCCCGTTATTCTTGAGCGTTTGTGATTTTTTTCTGATAGGATACCCACTGAAACATACACGAGCTCTCGACGCCAACGTCAAAAACGTGAAGCTGCTTACGTAAACATTTTTATTTTACTTATTTGTAATTATTTTATTTTACTTACATTCAAAATTTAAGGAAGGCGGAAAACGCGAAGAATGGTGAAGTGCTACCAACTGAACTGCTGAAATGACATATAAAGTACAGTAAACGAAAACATTAAGCAGTAACAAACATTTTCAGGTTTTACCGTGCTTTTTGGTTACCTTGCAACGTATTCAATTAAGGCTGTTTTGAGACTATTTAATAACTTTTAAATGAACTCTCAAGACTATCAGAAGAAAATGATTGCAAAAATAACCGTAGCATTTACTTACTGTAGCGAGAAAAGACGTTTGCTCCTGAGGCTAAGCCTGAATTCGGCGCCTTTATAAAAAAGTTGAATGTTGTGTTTTTGTATGCGTATAAATTTGAATGATTCTATCTTGTTTTATAGACATATAAACGAAAAGTAAGTATATTACAAACAGAATCAAGTAATAAAATTTGGTTTCAAGTAGCACAAAATAGAATATATCTACACATGGAGTATTATGTTTTAATATGCATACTAGGCCTATAATTTTCATTTTAAATTATTTGAAAGCTATATTTTAAATAAAGTCGTATATATGACTTCTGACTTCTGCGCCACTCTAATGGTGGCATCCGCAGCCACTACACCCTTGAGTCTCCTTTCGTACGTTCCTGATGATGATCAGCACAAATAATTTTAAATACCACATATTTTAGTTTGTCTTCAAAAATATCATGTATGATGTCTCATTATAATAAGCATTCGTATTTTTTGTGTTTCGAACTTTTAGTTAATATTTTAATGTGATGTTATTTTTTAAATGCCATTAGTTTATGTTTTGGGGTGTGCATTTCAGAAAATTCTGTTAGGAATTTCAATTTCTATGACGGACAATTTTTTAAAATCGAAATATAACTAGGTCGACTTTGCTCAACAATAATTCAAATTGTGAATTCAAGCAATCGACAACGCAAGTGGACGGATAAAGCTGATCACCATAGTAGATCACTGTAGTAGGCCGGTAATGACAGGCTAACTGCGTCCTCATGATAAAACTTTTTTTCATTATTATGTAGGATGTACGAGTATTTTATCCACTCACTGTACAGTTTAGATCTGATCCTTCTCTAGGCCAACAAACATACATTAAATCCAACAGTAACTTCGGCCATCAAAATCAGAACCCACTTGCTGCCAGTGCACTTTAGAAACCATTACTTAAGTATTATTTGCTATCGCAACGGAATTACAAATAAATGATTTTAACAGTAATTATGATGGCAGATGAATACTTCCATCGGCCTGTCTATAAGTCTATATGTTTGGCTGTCAACATTGGGAATATAACCGAATACGTTCTCTAAGAAATAAAATAAGTGCAAGAACGCCCGCGTGAAATTTAATTTATTTTATATAACGTATTTTCAATTGTGATAATACGTACAGTTGACATTGTATAGCCCATAATAACATCAAGCATTAACAACAAAACTCCCCAAGACAAATATGTTGCAGTTAGTGACGTTATAATTCGTAATTGATCTTAAATTAAATCGAAAGCTAATCATCATAAGATGCCAACAAAATATTCATGAAGTCAATGCAACTACGATAAACTCCGAGAAGCATTTTCTTGCTTTTTACTTTAGTTTTGTATTCTCTACTATCTACACAGAATATGCTACTGCTACTACAACAGTTTCTGCTTAGTCGTTAAATAACAAATTAATATTTGATACTGATTATTGTGTCTACCCTGTAAAAATGAGTTGTTAAATTATATAGGTTAAAGTCCATAACCTACTGTGCAGATAAACAGTCATCTGCAAACAACTGTTGCCTATTACAAAATATGTTGTTAGCTTGAACTCCATATCATGGTAAAACATTACGGGACAAAACTTTCTCCCCTTCTCTCCCCCTCACCCACCCCACACATACAAAGTTAAATGATAGTCAGAAAACTGAAAATCTGCCTACTTATGAACATCTTCTAACAGAAACTTGAGAATGACGAATTGTTAAAAATGTGAATTTTACTCTGTAGAACAAAAGGGAGATGTATATATATGTAATTAATGTATTTGTATTTTTATATCATGCGTGCAAACAACAAAAATTTTGCAAAGTTGTTAATAAATATGTAATATATTGATGGTGATATACGACTAGAACACCTTCTGGCAATATTTTTGTTTAACACTAAAGACCTGCTGCGAAACATTCTTGGATGGATAAATTTATGAATTGGTAATTTTATATATTTATATAAATTACTATAAATACGTTTGTGAATTTAGCGCTATCTATTAATTAAAATGAGAACTATAGTAAGCTTTGCATGTAGTTATTAATATGTACATCCAGATAACGCCAGCTCTCGAAAGCAACTAGTTTCGTTACGTCCGACCAGCGCACGTGCACGCGCGCGCGCGCGCGTTTGAAATCACACCTACAAAGCAGAAATTGTGTGCACTGTCAAAAGTATCAGAAAAACTTAATTACAGATAAAACCTAAACAGGCGAGTTTATTTTTTTGCCATTTTAATACAAAACAAGTCTTCAAAATAATAACATTTCCAGAAGATAGCTGAGAAAATTTTTACACGACTTTCTTATGTAAAATATCGGTATGGAGATCCATACATGACTTCCATGTTCTAAGATTTATATTTAAAATCATATTTGAAATGAAATATTTCCATAGAAACTACTTCTTTCTACTTATTGCTTCAGCCTTAAACCACAGTACGGTAGTCACTAACGTATACCACCTCACGTTTTCGCACTCGATTTTCACTGAGATGGAAGTCGATGGCACTGCCGAAAAGTCTGGTTTTGCAGAAAACATTGGACTACGGCTAAACAGCCCGGGAAGGAATTTTAACAAAGAACTACTTCTTTGTTGCCGATAACGTAGTACACATAAAAAATTCTCCCCTCCCCCTTCAACAATAATTTTCATTTATAGAAAATTACCCCCACCCGTTCACCTAACCTCTTCATTTATAGATATTTCATCTACGTTTCTACAGTGGATTATTATGAGCTTCTTATGAAGATACTTTATTTATAAAAATTAAGTAGGTACTTTACTCTTGTTAAAACATAAAACGTTGCAGTTAAACTACCCCTTTCTCTAAACCGATCTTCACCAACATCAATAGACCTTCAGTCCTCTACAATGCAGGGATGCACGCAAAAAAATATTTGATTCTGTTTCAATTTGCGGCAGTTATCGTTTGTCATAGTAAATACCCTTGTTAAAATATAAAACGTTGCAGGTAAACTACCCCTTTCCCTTAACCGATCTTCAACAAAATCAACAGACTTTGAGTTTTGTATAACTCAAAAAGGTATGAAAAAGAGTAGTTGATTCGGTTTGAATTTACGGCAGTTATCGTTCGTCATAGAAAAATATCGGTATGGAGAACCATACATGACTTCCATATTCTAAGATTTATATTTAAAATCATTTTCGAAATGAAATATTACCATAGAAACTACTTCTTTCTACTTACTGCTTCAGCCTTAACCACAGTACTGTGGTCACTAACGTATATCACCTCACGTTATCGCACTCGATTTTCACTGATGATGGAAGTCGATGGCATTGCCGAAACGTCTGGTTTTGTAGAAAACATTGGACTACGGCCAAATATCCCGGGAAGGAATTTTAACAAAAACTACTTCTTTGTTGCCGATAACGTTGTACACATATATATAAAAAATAGGCATAAAATTAATGGCTTGTATAAGTTAATGATTGATCTCCATTAAGTAGTGCTCAAGTTTCCAAAGTTTTAATATTATGATGTCCGTAATTAAAACAACAGAGCAGGTTTAGTGTGAATAAGGGTACACCGTGGACAAAAATTTTCAACATTTCCTATTGAGCGTTGCTTAGAGTAAAGCTGCGAATCTACAGTGTATGTTTCACAGAACAAACACGCGGAAAAGAAGGAGCGCTCCGAAGTCACTCATGGACCCTCAGCATCTTGCAGAGGGTTCATTCCCTAAAGACGAAAAGTCTGTCTATGAATCGTTCCTCTGCAAACACGTGCAGTTACACTGCCCAGCGATCCACAGGAAGCAAATTGATGTCCATTTTTTCGGCTTGCACGCGTTAGGTTGGTGTGGGTTTCGGCACTTTCCATTTAAAAAGCGTGCAAATGTAAGAAAATAAACATGAATGAGGCCAGAAATAACGCGAATTTTGTGTGTGTATGTGTGTGTGTGTGTGTGTGTGTGTGTGTGTCTTCCCTGCCTTTTTATTGCTGTAGTCATAATAATAAAATGGAAACGTAAACATTACATAACTGAGATATGCTTACCTGCCACGAACGATATATTATTTTATACATGTATATTAACTCATACATAATTTACATTAAAATGAAAAAATTATAATTTTATTGCCTGGCAACAAAACTATTTTATTTTTACTTCCATATTCCTTAAGGAAATGGAAGTATGGTAATGGCAAAAAAAATCGTGTTCGAGATTATTGCAGATTCTGATTGTACTACACTCAAAACAGGAAAAAATGTTGTTTTTCGAAAAGTGTGTGTGTGTGTGTGTGTGTGTGTGTGTGTGTGTCTGTCTGTCTGTACATTTTTTCTATGGCAAACGATAACTGCCGCAAATTCAAACAGAATCAAATAATTTTTTGCGTACAGCTCTGATTTGTAGAGTACTCACGACCTATTGTTTTTGGTGAAGATCGGTTGAGGGAAAGGGGTAGTTTACCTGCAACGGTTTTTTTTTATCAAGGTAATTTTTTTTTTGCAAACGATAACAGCCGCAAATTCAAACAGAATCAAATAATGTTTCGCATACAGTCCTGAATTATGGAGTTCTCAAGACCTATTGTTTTTGGTGAAGATCGGTCAAGGGAAAGTGGTAGTTTACCTGCAACGTTTTATGTTTTAACAAGGGTATTTTCTATGGCAAACGATAACAGCCGCAAATTCAAACAGAATCAAAAGATTGTTTGCATACAGCCCTAAATTGTAGAGTTCTCAAGACCTATTGTTTTTGGTGAAGATCGGTTAAGGGAAAGGGGTAGTTTATCTGCAACGTTTTATGTTTTAACAAGGGTATTTTCTATGGCAAACGATAACAGCCGCAAATTCAAACAGAATCAAATAATTTTTTGCATACAGCCCTAATTTGTAGAGTACACAAGACTTATTGTTTTTGGTGAAGATCGGTTAAGGGGAAGGGGTAGTTTACCTGCAACGTTTTTTTATCAAGTGTAATTTTCTATGGCAAACGATAACAGCCGCAAATTCAAACAGAATCAAATAATTTTCTGCATACGTCCCTGAATTGTAGAGAACTCAAAGCCTTTTGATTTTGGTGAAGATC